>OZ019970.1:15491148-15818648 GCA_963970395.1 Ephialtes manifestator
CCAAGCTCATAACGAAAAAAAATTTTAGTTATAACATTCATCCACATTTCACTATCATTTGCCGCTTTGAATGTGCTACCACTATGTGCTACGTTTCGTTTAATACAAGTGCATGCTTATGATCTTATTAACACCGTTTTGGTGCAAGCTCGTTTACGTTTATACTATCACGTATTTTTCAATATTTTACTACATCATACGCTTAAAAAAAATCACCCGATCTCGGTGCCCAATCACGTGAGCGTAACATACTTCGACAGCTTCACGTAAAAATAAACTTCACTCCATTATGATCAATCACTGTCATCCTCGCGTCATCGAAATATGTTACGCGATACGCACACTTGCAGAATGGTATGTTGGTGTACATAAGAATCACACACAGATAAACATATTTTTCTAGAATCGTTTTGTTCTGTCAATTAGTTATTTTTCAATATTTTCATTGAGTCTCTCTCGCTCTATATATATATATATATATAATATATAATTTGTTTGAATGCTGCTTAGAAAATTTAGGCAATAGATAAAACCGTTTAGAGATGATTTTTAAATCGCGTTGTAAGGCTAGTATTTCATTCATAGCAAGATATTAAAATGGTATCGTTAGTGACCTTGAATAAAATTGAGGGGAGAAACGGGATACATATAATAGTGGTTCAGTTACAAGTGCTTTTACGAGCTGCAAGTAATATACTATTTCACTAGTTCAGGTGCTTCTCATCCGCATTCGTCGATTCATCAATACTTCAACAATACAAACAAAAAAAATTAAAATTCATGCGTTTATTTTTAATTGTGATTAACAAAATCGAGTTTTGCGTTCATATCCTCGGTTGCTATTGCTTTCCCGCACTAACAACTGATATTCTCTCGAATCTTGTATCGAATTAACGGGGTACGTATTAAATCATCGGAGACAGACTAAAGTATCTACGGTGCTACGAGACCCAATAATCATCGACAAATAAACGAAAGAAAAGTACGTCGTTTATGTACGATCGTCCTGGCAAATTGAATATAACTTTGGCCGAAAAAAAAAGAGTGACGAACGTGATTAGAAATTAGGTGTGAATCGATTCTACGGACGGTAGTAGTATGCCAGCATACCATTGCAGCAGCTCCTTCTCTGCGCAACGCAATCGCTCTTCACCTGCGATACGCAAAGCCCCGCGGCAAACAGCGGCGGTGAAAATGCGGACGCGCAATCGACGGCCTCCACTTCTCACAGTCCTCCGCTCACGCAGGGCCATTCTACCTCGACGATATTGGACTGCAAAACTAATCCGGCACAATACGTGCTGGTACAGGGCTGGCAGCTTCTTGCTCTGGCTGTGTCGCTCTTCTTGCCGAAAAACAACCGATTACTATGGTACCTGAAACTTCATCTGCAAAGGAACGCTGATTCAAAGTGAGTTGAACAACCGAACTCAAGCTTCGAAGCTTAAGGAGTGTATATCGTTGCAACGACTATTACATATGCGCTCCAATCTTTAAGAGGCAGTGATACACCGTTGGGAATTTTTTCGCCCAATATTAAACGCCTATAGGGCTGTCTCTCTCGCACCTCACTCCACTTCCCGGTTTTCCGGTACTCCTGACTAAACGGCTTTCAGTTTTGGGAAGCCAAAAACTTAGCCCAATTGTACCATCCTTTCTACCATTATTTGAGAGAAAACAGCTTTTGAAAATTTGAAAGTGGTGGGGGAAAGTATCACTGCCTCTTAAGAGGCAGTGGTACTTCCCGCACCACATCTCAAAATTTCGAAAGTTGTTTTCTCTCAAAAAACAACACAAATTAGGCTTGAATTTTGAGGGAATATGCGGAAAGATGGTACAATTGGGCTAAGCTTCTGGCTCCTCACTCGATTCAGTCGTTTTTTTGTGAGAATTAAAAGAAAAATAGTGCGAGAGACAGAGCTATGTGCGAGAGGGACAGACCTATAGGCGTTTAACATTGGGCGATGAAATTCCCACCGGTGTACCACATGCTCTTAAGGGATGACACCACTTTAGAGGCAGAAAAAAAGTATGAAAAAAAGAGTATGAATAAAGGAATAGGATCACATTTCAGAGGGTTTATGTAACACATATTGCAAGACGAAAAAAAAATTATATTATTATTTTGATCCAAAATGGCGGCGACAGAGCCCATCTTGAAAATCGTCTGTTTTTAAACACCTTCACGGGAGGACGATTTTCTTGCAAAGTATAAGACCGGGAACAAAAAATAAAAAAAAATTATAATCTATATTCTATTGGCTATGGAACTACGTTGGGTTTTTTTTAAATCAAATTTTGTAGAAATGGTGCGCTTTTTAAAAAATGAATCTATTTCTTGCCAAAAAATAAGCAGTAAATTGTTTATAAAAAAAAAGTTTACATTGAATTTGATAAAATGGTTCTGCACTTCGATAGAGAATGTAATTGTGAAGCAACTATCAAAATTTCAAATCGATCCATGCAACGATGTTCAAGTAATACGTCCTCGCAGTTTGAAAAAAGTGGTTTCGCAAAAAACGCGTCTAAAGCTTTACGACCACTTACCAGATTCGGTGAAAGTCACATCAGATTTACATTTTTTGCACACAAAAGACTGTGATATAGCGGATAATACTGCTAGAAATTAAAAAATTTGGTAACCAAAGCTTTCGTCTACTTCAAAGCCAGGATAGATTGTTGATAAGCCGATGTGCCAACCTTCTTGACACCTGGCTTCTCCATTTCGTAACGGTTCAACGGCCGGCGCTCGATAATTGAAACTTTAAAAAAAATTTGTTCACTATAGAACCAACTGCATATTGTTTTTATAATCCTAAAGTATTGTTTAAGCTTAAAAAAACATGGATTTTTCCAAAATCCTAGAATGGTGTTACCACTTAAGTCTTTCTTGCACCGGCTGTCAATTTATCCCCTTTTCTAAGCTTTTCACATATTACGCAAAACGAGGGCTCCTAATAAAACTGAAGTAACTCACGGAAATTATTCAAACTGAGGTATCTCAGTGCTCAATTTCAAACTGACTCATTTCACAATTCAGAAACAAACTAACTTATCTCAATGATCATTATTGAACTGACGTAACTCGGAAGGCATTGTGAAACGGCCTAACTCGACGAACGTGATTAACAATTAATTATAATTGGTTCAATCACGGTCTTGAGATCGAAGATATATTTTTGAATCTCAATTAATGCTGGAAACTTCACGTACGCGAGAATCTGTCTGTTTTTGGATTGGATTTTTGGATTTGAATACGGAGATACCTCAGTTTGAATAATTTCCAGGAATTACTCCAATTTCATAAGAGCCGTCGATAATCAACTTGATTTTAGTACTTAAAATAGATGAATTATATTTTGTGTTAACGATTTATATCTTCGGAGAAAAAAATTTCCCGAAAAAATGGTAGTTCAACTTTTAGATGAAATAGGTACTGAATATTTTTAATTTTTTGTTATATTGATAATTCAGAAAAATTTGCCGGCCGATCCGACACCTTCTTTTTACTACAGCATGTATAGAGATGTGCCTAGAAACCATAGAAAAAGACCGTGTGACATCGGATATATATGCAGTAAAAAATTGATTTTCATTAAAAACTAAAAATTATTATTTAAAGCTCAATCGACTACCAGAAATAAATTAAATATTTTTTATCTATCCATATCTGCGGAGAAAAAGAAATAAGACAAAAATATCGATTACCTCTACAAAGAAATCTGGACTAATGTTTATTGTTATTTTGTGACACCTTCGAGTTTGCTACAGATGTTATAAAAATGTGCAAAGAATTCACAGCAAAATTGGCAATGTGGGCATCAAATATTTGTGGATTTAATGAAAAATGCATTTTATGCAATACAACACAATATTAGTTTTGATTATTGTGTATACTCATCTTACTGTATAACTATTAAGATTACATTTGATTTCGAAATCATTTGTATATTTTCATTTCAACTCATTGGTGAAGGAATTGAAATTTCACGACGACGCAACGATACAAGTTCCTTAGAATATTCTCTCTAGGCGGTTTACTAATATACGCTTCTTTATCGTAGAACCGAGTGCGGAAAATATGCGGCTTACTGCGAGCGAGCTTTGGAAAGAACTTTGCAGAACGGCGGCCGAGAAGTAAAACCTTCGAGAATGGAAGTTCTTTCAATACTGTTGAAAAATCCCTATCATCATTCACTACCGCACGCAATACCAGTTCACTTTTCGAACGGAACATACCAAGTAGTCAGTTTCGACGGAAGCACGACGATCGAGGAATTCCTAAACACTCTGAATCAAGAGATCGGCTGTAGAGACGTTCACCAGTCAGGCTTCACACTTTTCAGCGACGATCCCATCGAAAAGGATCTCGAGCACTTCATCGACCTCCAAGCTAAGCTTTGCGACATTATCTCCAAATGGGAAACGGCATTACGAGAAAAGGGCTCCGGCAAATTCGAGAATAGTCGAGTCATACAGCTAACATACAAATCGCGATGCTACTGGAGGCAAGCTGCCAAAATGGAAACCGATCGCGAACGATTATTGCTATGCTATCAAGTCAATCAGCAAGTGGTGCAAGGAAAGTTTCCGCTCAACCGTGAACTCGCTTTTGAACTCGCGTCCCTGATGGCGCAGATCGACTTTGGCGAGTACAATCACGATAAGGGACGCAGCAGCGGACCTGGTAATCCCCATCATCTCGTGCTCCAGGCGCTGGATAAATTCTATCCAGTTCGGTATCGAACTAATATCACTTCAGATCAACTCAGGTTGGTGTATTAGCTAATGCCAAGAGTAATTAAATGATCAATGGTTTAATGATTAGGACTACTTCTTATGCTACTAAACGGTCAGCCTTTTAAGTAGAAAAATGTGTCAGTCTCGTGACCATCGTCTCCGTGCTTTACATCTCCAAAACGTGGAGAAGGAAAAGACAATGCTAAAAACCAGAAAGAATATTTTAGAACGATAAAAATAACAAGCATTTTTAAAAATCAGTTTTATATCACTTTTTGAGATATGAAATACATAAATGAATTGCGTGATGATAAAAACAAGTCGTTTACTTGTTTGTTTATCAATAATAATACATTATTATCAATAGCCGCGAATTAATTAATGTTATTATGTTTTTAATATAAAAAGTTTCAAGTAATGCTATCCTTTATTCACAGAGAGCTTCAGGAAAAATTGCAAGAAAAGTGGATAGGCCTACGAGGTCGTAGTGTCGTCGATTGCGTTAGAATATACTTGACATGCACGCGGAAATGGCCATTCTTTGGAGCAACGTTGTATCAGGCAAAAGTAATTATAATAAAAAATCACGTCTGAACGTTTAAAAGACTCATTAGTAACGCCTTTTAACCGTTCTATACTTCTTGGCAATTGCAGCTGAAGCAGACTGAACCTGCCACAGTATGGATAGCAGTTTCCGAGGACAGCGTGACGCTCCTGGAATTGCAGACTATGGCCGTTATGTGCCGTTACAATTACGCGAACATCGTGACATTCGGCGGATGTTTAGACGATTTTATGCTTGTTGCTTGCCCCGACGAAGGAGCTGCCGAACAGAAGCTACTGTTTGCCCTCAGCAAACCGAAGGTGAGAGCCTCGCATCATCTGTTTAAGGATGCTCGACTGTTTCACACTAGTCAAATCAGTGCAAAATTTTTCTTATGGTTTCATTAAAGTTTAATGCATTAAATCAAAATAGTAAAGAGCAGTTTGAATTGAAGCATGTATACTTAACCCAGAGAAAGATTAATAGCGCCGGATTTGAATACAGATTAACTAATTAACCTTAGTATGTTATAGGCGTGACCGAATGTTGTAATTATTAATTATTTTATCGACTTTTGGCGGTCTATTTTGGCGGTATATAGATTGTGGCTGCTTGATGAATTAATTTAATTTATTAAGCAGCTACAGTCGATATTTGTAAGAGATTCGGATTAGTGAAATTTGAATTAGGCTTCAGTTTCGCGCGCTTTGAATCTAGCGATCACGATCTCAGCCCCGTGAAGTGCTGCGCAAAATTCCATCAGAAAAAATAGACCGCCAAAAGTCGATAAAATAATTAATAATTAACTAATTAACATTACTTTCCAATGGGATACATTTTCGTCCAGTTTTTTTCAAGAATAATCTATAATTTTTTTGCCACTTTTCATGAGTGATGGCTCATTCTCTTTCGTAAAAGATGCTCTACAAATTGACCAGCTGGATATTTAATATTACTGATCGTTTAATGATTATAGCCTGTTGTTAAAAAAAAATCAAAATTATTTCATAAACAAATAGCTATAATTATTAAACGAATAATAATATCAAATATCTAGCCAGTCAATTTGTAAAGCATCTTTTAAGAAAGAGAATGAGCCATCACTCATCGAAATTGGCAAAATATTATAGATTATTCTTGGAAAAAACTGAACGAAAATGTATCCCATCGGCAAGTAACGTTAATCAGTTAATCGACAACAATTGTCACGAATAATTTGCTCGCCGCATTCTCTGGTTTAATAAACAGTCAAAATGTAGTGTCTGATAAGAGGATTAATTGACAATAAAATAAGGTAACCTCAAACACAAATAAACAGCCATAACAGACGCAAGGTACACATAAGCCAAAGAAACCGGAGACCAGAGATTCACTTAGTTATAAGTAAAAATTAATACAGTCATATGTATATATTGAAAGGGACCCACACCAAGGGTCGAAACGTATAATAAAAATACTTTAACATAATGGAATAACCTCATCCAATTTGGCCGCCAATAGCCGATTATCCATCCTCACTGATCACAATATTCGGCCACAGCATAACTAACACTTAGTTAATCAATTAATCTTTATGCAAACCCGTCACTATTAATTTTTCTCTCGGTTAAGTGTACATGCTTCAATACAAATCAACCCTCCACTACAGGTTACTTAAAGCATTAAACTTTAATGAAACAATTACAAAATTAAATTACAAAAATTTAGCACTGATTTGACTAGTGTGAAGCAGTCGAACATCCTTAATGAAAACAAAATCTAGAACGCAATGCTGACCACTTATTGAAAATGATGCGTCTACTCCAATAAATTTTTACGAACATAAGCAAAGCTTAATCCGATATTAATCAATTAAACAAAGTGCCCGCGTAGAAAAAAGTAGTACAGAAACGATTCTCGAGGAGATCGTGGTGAGAATCTCACAGGGAATCTCAAGAATCTCGCCAAGAATTTTATCCAGAATGTGGATAGTGTCAAGCATGGGCTCGCAACCAGAGCTGTTCTGCAAATTACAATTTCCGTTTAAAACATTCACCGGAATAATCGGATAACATTAAGAATATAACGGTCGCAATCTAGAACACTATTCCATAATTTTAACTCTTTGTGTCTCTTTCAGATCCTCGAAATAACTTTATTGATCGCCGACTATATGAACGCCCTGGGCCATGCGCTCCCTGGAACACCTCAAATGAACACCCTCACCCGCAACGGATCCCATCGATCAATAAAATCTACTCTGAGACCTGCAACCGGTGAGTTAAAAATATCTCAATTCGATTCCGATTATTTTGTCGTTTCGATTGTGAAAACATGCCTCCATTAAGAATTCAAATTCGACGGTGCTTTCAGGTTCGAGCTGTCTTCCAACGCAACCGGATATTCTAAAGTCGACGCCGGACCACCAAAGACCCTGAGGAACAAGACTGTCCGATAGAACTTGTGACAGAACCGTAACGATCGCCGAATAGCCGCGCGTATCCGCGCAAAAATGTAGCTATTACCGAGGCACTAATTCTATATGCGAAGGTACTAAAGCCATATTTATTGTCTTAAGAACGTTCACGTGCTACACGCGATCAGGATCGAGATACGCTAATCTCGATGGTGCCTGTGTGGGAATAATAATTCGTAACCGAGCGGAAAAAAAAAATCAGAAAGTGGGAGAGAGAAACTCTCGTGAACGATTGACGAAAACGTGTTCACTGTGCCATGGCGTGAAGGGGCTCGAGCTAGACGTTCCAAGCACTGCCTATATAGTAGTAAAAAGTGTTCGGTACTCCAGCACATCGAATGAATATTCCTTACGAAACAAAAGAAAAAAAAGGAATCGCAAAGACACGATCATCGTGTGGGAATCTTTTATTACCGTATTTGTATACCAAATTCGAGTATAACGCGCCGGCGCGCGCGTTCGTACAACAATAAACTAGTTATTTCGACAACGTTGCGCAATTTGTAAATACGTAATCATAGTTCTACTCAATGTCGTAGAGTGGTAAGATTAAACCGCGCGACGAAACTTGCAATTATCTTTGGAAATCATGGTAATGATGAGAGTCGCCACGCGAGATGCAAAAAGCGAAAAAAGTGACGAACTTTTTGCCAAAAATTAACGTGCGTGACACGTGTGAGATAAAGGGAAATTAATAAGATAAAATTCGCGTAAGACATGCGAATGTGAGAAATGAATTTTTTATAAGTTTTCGGGGGCTTAATAAGCGCGACGAATTTTTATCAATGCCTCCGAATCGCTGACGCGTTAGTGCTTTGCAATGGTCATTCCGGTGTAATACACTGCAGCGCCGCGTATGTACGTCGATATACGTCGCTCGTCATATTTTTTTTTTGTTGTTTTTTTTATGTTTGTATATGTTTTTCTACGACGAAAAATCGGTTGTAAAATCCCACCGGAGCGTGAGACGCTCTTTGCCATATGTAAGTGAAGGGTGCCTCGAAGCTAGACCTTCGCCGGGAGAATGTGGTTTCTGTTTTTTTTATAATACTCGATTGTGCTCACCTGCGGATTAATGAAAATCGATGCGTGGATCTGACCTGAAAGATTGATATTAAAACAGAATGCTCGCAGAGTAGAAGAATGTCGCGCCGGAATCACATTATTATCGTTATTATTATTATTATTATTCTGATAATAATTATTGGTAATATAATTGTAATTATTTTTTCTTGTAAAAACTAGTCTTGCATTACAATTATGTTAACCACCTGTAAACAAATATTCAATCATCACGGTTTGACGAAAAGCAAAGGAAATACGATGCGACTCGCCTGTTTTATGGGTAAACCGAGAAAAAAAACGACCAAGTAGTTGTAGGCGAAAAGAAAAACATTTTTTTTTTTTGTTCATCGAAGACTAACGACGCGCGTAAATGTTGCACACGCAAGAAAAAAAAAGTAATGTCCTATAAACAATTCACGAAAGGTGTCTGGCTCATGTCGTAGGAGTTTTGTGCACCATAACGACGGATCTTACGTAACTGACGGACGTCTTCCTTTTATTAAATAAAATAAAAAATAAATACGGTAAACCTAAGGTAGGATCCACTTTGCGGCACGCACAAGTCTCCTACATATTATATCATTCCTGATAAGCTGAGAGAGGAAGATCACGTCACGATACACCAAAACATCCCAGATTATCGATGATCGGTCGAGGGCGACAAACACGGACAGAGGAAAAAAAACTTTTACGCGTGTCGTGCCTCAGATTATCGGGAAAAGTACAAAAACACAAGAACGACACTTTGTCCCTAATTTTTATATTGTATCCGTGAATGCTATTGCATAATGGTGAATCGCGCCACGATAAGATATGTGACAGGGAGAACGATTGAAAAAAAATAAATAAAAAACGAAAGTGCAGAAGGGGAAAAGAGAAGAAATGATCTTGTAAATATTACGTTAGGTTCCAGATTCTAGTTTGTATTAGACGATTATTTGTAGGTAAATCAAGACGAAAAGAAGATGCAAACATACAAAAAAAAACGGGCCGCTGTTTAACCACGAAAGTACTTTCGATATTATTAAATGTTTCGTAATACGAACTACAGCCATCCGTGATACGCTATCCGAAGAAAATAATCTCTCGTTAGATTCTTTATTTATTATTTATTCGCATAAACTGGCGCAAGGTGTGAAAGATGTATGGCATAAGTATATACGAAGTATTGTACTATTGTACAAAAATGAAATAAACTATGCTCCGATATGTAAAGTGATGCATTTTTTTTTCTTATTATTATTACTCTATGTCCCATCCAAACGTACTTGAACGACAAATCGCTAGTCAACGTCCTCTGGCCTCACAGGATGTGTCAATGGTATCACAGATCGCTTCTTTGTATCTCTTGAGAGAGCTTTCCTCATATCTGTGTAAAAATAGCAACATCGCACGTCGATAAGTCAATAAATTGGTACTCGGCAAAAAAGGGTGACTATGAGTCGAATTGCCATTGCAATTGATATTTTGTATGATCAATGTTTCAAAAATAGAGTAATTGTTTTTGTTATCTTTCAAATTATTTGCTACAATTATTTTCTACAATTACTATTTCTTTCATCAAATGACAAAGAGTTACATAGCCGAATACAAAACCATTTGCATTTCTATTTTGGTAAAATAATCATAAGTAACACATTTTTTTTTAAATACTGAGGTGCTTTTTAGTAATTATATTTTTCTTATCATTTCTATTGGTATAGTTGAAATATTCGTAAATTCGTAATAGATTCGTAATTGGACTTACCATATGCATCTTCATCGGGATCACCACTGTAGTACTCCAAAACTGTTCTATAAACTATGTAGCCCAATTCTTGGTACATCTTTATCGCAACTTTATTGCTGACTCGAACAAATAAGTCAACAAAGTAGGTCTGCTTTCTAGAAACCCAAGAACACATATATATATCTATCTATCTATCATATATATTATCTAGATTTTGGCACCTACTAAAGTAGAATCCTGTTTAACTAGGATGATCGGGACTTTCATATCAAAATATGCTGTGGCATTTTAATGCCATGTGAAAAATCTAAATTAAATTGAATATAATTTTAATTTGGCGCTACTGCTGCTCGTACTTTTTGCGTTTGACGCCCTTTTGTGGCACCCTTTAATTTTTCGTAGTGTCTGCCCGTTCGGCTATTGGCGGAACTCACGAATTTTTTTATGGAACATTATTTATTGGTCGAATTCACTTCTTTTTTTTGTGCACATTATTTATTGGACGGACTTGCCCCTTTTTTTAGAATATCGTTTTTATGCTAAGTTTCATCGATTTTTCTTATCCGGGCGAATTAGTGTATTTGTTCCGATCGGGCAATCCTAAAAATCGTTAAGTAACATATCCGAACGAATAAGTGGGTGTAATGGGACCAGGTAATCTTAAAAATCATTAAACAAACATATCCGGACGAATAACAGGGTGTAATTCGTCCGGGTCATACTAAAAATCTTTAAAAAACATCCGCTACCCAGTTATTCATCCAGATTTATTTGTTTAATGATTTTTAGGTTTGCCCGGACGAACAATCTTTGCATAAATTTTGCATAAAAACAATCTTCTTTTTTAAAAAACGGGTTAATTAGTCCAATAAATGTTATTTAAAAAAAGTGAATTCGACCAATACATAATGTTTTAACAAAACAGAAGAGAATTCGACCAGTAAATCATGTTTAAAAAGAAACGAAGTGAATTCGACCAGTAAATAATGTTTAAAAAAAAGAAGTGAATTCGACTAATAATGTTTAAAAAAAAGAAGTAAACTCGACCAAAAAATAATGTTTAAAAAAAGAAGTGAATTTGACCGATAAATAATGTTCCATAAAAAAAAACGAAGCAAAGTAGAACCTTGCATATTACTTCCTCATTCCTTTTCGTTTTTTACAAAGCCACCTCTATGAGGAAGTTTCTTTATTTTATATTTGGCTTCCTCATAAAGGAAGCTTTGCGAAAGATGAAAATTATTGACGAAGTTGATGATTTCTGACGTTTTACGAAATCCAGAACACCAATAAATTTGTTAAAAATTCAAAATCACGTAAGATCCGAACCACTTTACCGATCATCACCAAATTTGGTACGTAGTACGGCTGAATGTTATTTTTCTTGTGTAGAAAATTTCAGTCGATTAGTTGAAATTTTACCTGAATTAGAGCAGAACGAAAATTTTTCTAAAAATTCAAAATCTCATAAAAACCGAAATGCTTTATCGATTTAGCTCAAATACAATACCAAAAGTCGTATCACTTTGTTCAATTTCAATACGAAGTTTCAGCCCAATAGCTAAAAATTCGTTCGAGCTAGAGCATTTATGTACTTTTTACAAAATTTCAAAATTCTTATAAAAATGAAATGCGTTAAGCGATTTTTGTAAAATTTATACCAATTGAAGATTAGCCAATACTGTACATGTTGTTTAAATTTAGGCTGATTCGGTTGAATACTTTATAAGTTACAGTTATATCTATTTTTGACCTCTCATATCACACACACACACACACACACGCACACACACACGCACACACACACACACACACACACACACACACACACACACACACACACACACACACGCACGCACGCACGCACGCACGCACGCACGCACGCACGCACGCACGCACGCACGCACGCACGCACGCACGCACGCACGCACGCACGCACGCACGCACGCACGCACGCACGCACGCACGCACGCACGCACGCACGCACGCACGCACGCACGCACGCACGCACGCACGCACGCACGCACGCACGCACGCACGCACGCACGCACGCACGCACGCACGCACGCACGCACGCACGCACGCACGCACGCACGCACGCACGCACGCACGCACGCACCCACGCACGCACGCACGCACGCACGCACGCACGCACGCACGCACGCACGCACGCACGCACGCACGCACGCACGCACGCACGCACGCACGCACGCACGCACGCACGCACGCACGCACGCACGCACGCACGCACGCACGCACCCACGCACGCACGCACGCACCCACGCACGCACGCACGCACCCACGCACGCACGCACGCACGCACCCACGCACGCACGCACGCACGCACGCACGCACGCACGCACGCACGCACGCACGCACGCACGCACGCACGCACGCACGCACGCACGCACGCACGCACGCACGCACGCACGCACGCACATACATACATCCGGAGAATTTTTCTAAACCACCTTTCTCGACGTTTCAGACCATTTAAAACGTTTTGACATGAAAATCTTTAAAAAAATTGTTTTCATGAAAAGAAAGCTTCCTTTATGATAAGCAAAATGAGTGAGTTTTGCCAATAGCCGAATGAATAACACCCAGTTAGGGTAGAAGTACCGGTTGTGGCCACCCCTACACTTAAATGCGTTTTTCGTGGCTATTTTAATTCTGTACCTGTATTTAATCATAATTTTTCATAACGTTGTGTATTTTGGAAACATTTATCGTCATCTTGACGTCCGTTCGTCTCCATTACAAAAAGTACTGTGTCAGTAATTAAAGTATCATCAGCTGATTCATCAAATTGTCAACTCCTTACAGAATTGGACAAGATTGTGACGAAAGCTCTAGATACATTTCAGTTTTGACATATTCGGATTATATAGTTGGCGAATTGCATGCAGCTTTGCACATATCAATCTTAAGAGTCATCTCTGCAAATGTTGATGTACTAAAAGTTTGAAATAAAGCTATACATTTATAAAAATACGATGGCCACAACTGGTACATGGAATAAGCATGTTGCCCCGGATATGGCCATGATAATAGAATCATTAATTTTTCGTTAATTATTACACAATCAATTCATAAATTCGTAAAGAAGAAACAAAAAGACGCTAAGAAAAATACATCCTTCGAAATGTATAGTAAAAAAGAAGGTAAAGCGGTGGAACACCTTTCATGTTGAAGATTCCCATCATTATGCAATGCGAAAATCTACTTTCGGAAAGAACTCTGGTAAAAATAAAAATAAAAGTGTAAAGAGTAAAACATTAATATAATGTATGACTATTTGTGACAAAGAAAGCTGCTACGAAAAAGTGCAAAACGAAGGAGACGAATGTCAAAAAAGGTTAGTTAGGTTCACAGATAGCATCTGCGCTTTAAAGACATTTTTGTGTAGAGGAATTGGATGCTTTCATAAGAATACGATTTTGATTTATTAAACACACCTTAAAAAATGTTTGATGTGCAATGAATATTGAGTTATTCTAATTTTAACCATGGCCAAAATCGGTACAGTACTATGGCCAAAACCGGTGCATAGGTGGCCAGAACTGGTGAAATGGCTATGCTCCTACGTTTTTCTATTTTCCAGTGTTTTCTTGATACATATGAAGATTTTAATGCTAGAAATCTGAAATTATATTCTTCTCAGATATGAAAAGTATAGGTCCAAAACAGTTTTATCATATTTGGTCCCAATCACAAGTACTTGAAAATGAGAAAATTCTTAAAGTGGCCACAACCAGTACTTCTACCCTATTTGTCATGTTACTGGATGAGCAGAGGCAGTCTTAATTTTTATTAACCATTTTTTTAAATCATAGAAGCTTCTTTGGTTATTGATGATTGAGTCATGGCTCTGATGACAGAATGACAGAATAATAACACAGTCTTACTTCTCGGAAACTTCCTCCAGAAATTTCATGAGCTTTGCAGCAAGCCCTAGCCTCCTGTAATCTGGAGATACAGTCAGTGCTGTTACGTGTCCATGCCAATTGTCTCCATGGCCCTCTGCCTTTCCCATTACTATTGTTCATTTATTAATTATTTAATTATCTGTATTGACATTTCAATTGATATCATTCTAAAAGGCTTCTACTCACTGTAGCCCATAATTTCTCCACTGGGTGATTCTGCAACCTGAACATATTCTGGCCAGTGTGCCAAGTAATGAAGATAAAAGGACAATCCATACTTATTGCAGATATCAAGGAATAAAAATGTGAAATTTGTTTTTGTCCAAATTTACTTTTAGCATTATAATAGTTTTTACAGAATGTCTAAAAATATTTAAACACAAGGATACAGTCTCCGTGAGTGGATCCAAATTTCTGAAATGTTTTTATACAATCGAATATAAATATGAAAATTAGGTTAGGAAACTATATAATTATTCTAGGGTAACTCACACGTTGTTGAATTTGAAGAGATCATTGCAGGTGAAAGGCCTGATTATCGACATCTTCGAAGTTCTATTCTTGTCCAACACTTAATTTTAAAATAACGGCAATAATCGTTAAATGATAAACTCTGAAACGTCAGTCTTCAGAGGTGGAGGGAAATTAAGATGCCGGTGTTTTGGTATTGCAGGTTACGGTTACGAACTATAGGAGTCCGTTTCCAAAGTATCCCTCGAGCGAAGATACCAGAGATGAGTAGGGAGATTGCCAGTGGAGCGATATTTCTGATTTCGCTTTTTTCGGCATCCGCCGCGCCGCCCCACTGGAGAGTTGCCGAACTAGACCCATCTTTTTGATTGGTCGAGTATATATAGATATACTTTACGTGGAAAATTGTGCGCTTCCGACCCAGGTTTATGATTGGTCGAGTATATACAGATATACTCCACGCGAGATTCGTAAGCTCCGAAGTTCACAATCACAATAAAAAACGACCCAATTTAAAAATCTTGACAAATTCTCCAAAATCATATGATGTGCAACAAAACGTTTGAACCATAGACCAGAGTGGGCCGAGACCTCATACTATTTTTTTTCCATTTTATAACATTATTCAAAGGTTTTTTAAACGTTAAATAGCAACGCTTCGATTTAAAAATCTCAAACATACTGTGATGAACAACAACATTTTTGGGAAGGAAAAAGAGGAAGAAGACCTTTTTCAATTTTTTTTTTTTCATTTTATAATATTAATTAAAGGAATTTCAAACGTAAATGAAAACGCCCCGATTTAAAAATCTCAAAAATACTATCACGAATATATAAATTAGTCTGAGATGAATAAATGTGATTTATTATTATTATTCTGAAAAAAAATTGCCGGCCGGTTCTATGTGAAAAGCTACATATGGAGGTCCAGATACACACTTTTGCAAGTTTAGTAAAAGAATCTGAATTTTTTTTGGGAATATATTTTCGGGGCATTCTATCCCGATTCGACCAGGGTCTGACCCTCGACCTCCTTGATTTGGCTCGTAACTTTTTGTAGGATTGGTTAGACCCTCAACTGCACCAGAATTTTATTTTTTATTTTTTCTATGCAAATTTTTTTCAATTATTTTTTTTAAAGTGACATATCTAAAGACATAATTTAAAAATCCGACAAAATTCTGAAAAATACTTTGTTGAATATAAAAATTTTCTAGCTTATCGCCAAAGTGGGCAAGATTTTCCTTCTTATAGTTTTTAAGCTTTTGTGATTTAAAAAATTATGAAAAAATAGAAAAAAAAATCAATCTACTATGGACAACTTGTCAAACATTTCTGTATATGAAACATTTCTATATATATTCTGTATTTTTCAGAATGTTTTCAGATTTTTAAATTATGGCATGCTGGTGCTGGATGTGGCTTGTATGGTGCTGGAATAGTCCTAGTTCAGAAAAATCTAATGAATTCCTAAAAATTGGATTTTTTTTTAAATCTGGGTTAACATAAATAAACGTTTAACGAGTCGCCTGTAGTAGATTAACTTTTTTCTATTATTTTTTAATAATTTTTTAAATCAGAAAAGCTTAAAAACTACAAGAAGAAAAATCTTGCCCATTTTGGCTATAAGCTATAAAAAAAATTTATTCAGCAAAGAATTTTTCAGTATTTTTTCAGATTTTAGAATTATGGCATTCGATATATGTCATTTTAAAAAAATATTTAAAACAAATTTGCATAGAAAAAATAAAAAATTAAAATCTGGTGCATTTCAGGGTTAACCAAACCTACAAAAAAATACGAACCAAATCGAGGAGTTCGAGGGTCAGACCCAGGTCAAATCGGGATAGAATGCCTCGAAAATGTATTCCCAAAAAAATGCAGATTATTTTATTAAACTTGCAAAAGTGTGTGTCTGGCCCTCCATATGCACCTTTTCACATAGAACCCGCCGGCAAATTTTTTTCAGAATAATAATAATAAATCATATTTATTGATCTCAGACTAATCTATATATTCGTCGTAGTATTTTTGAGATTTTTTAATCGGAGCGGTTTCCTTCACGTTTGAAACTCCTTTAATTAATATTATAAAATTTAGAAAAAAAGGATGCAAAGTAGAACCTTGCACATTGCTACCTCATTATTTTTCGCATTTTACAAAGCTACCTCTATGAGGAAGTATGTTATTCAATTTTTGGCTTCCTCATAGAGGAAGCTTTGTAAAATGCGAAAAATAATGAGGAAGCAATGTGCAAGGTTCTACTTTGCATCCTTGTTTTAATTAGATAAATATACATGTTGTGGATTCGCTTTTTCTATTTCGTTATTGCGTTATTTCGTGATTATTAGAGCGTTTCCGAAGTGAATGTGATAATGTATATTTTTAAAAATAATTCAACATTCCATAAAATCAAAAATTTCATACCGTTCGTCACTAAATTATACATATGAGGCATTCATCCCGATTCGACCTGGGTCTAACCCTCGACCTCCCCGATTTGGTTCGTAATTTTTTGTAGGATTGGTTAGACCCTCAAATGCAACAGATTTTATTTTTTTATTTTTTCTATGCAAATTTTTTTTTTAATATTTTTTTAAAGTGACATATCTAATGCCCTAATTAAAAAATCTGAAAAAAATTCAGAAAAATACTTTATTGAATCTCAAAATTTTCTAACTTAGAGCCAAAGTGTGAAAGATTTTTCTTCACATTGTTTTTAAACTCTTTTGATTAAAAAGATTATTAAAAAAATAGAAAAAAACTCAAACTACTATGGACGACTTGTCAAACAGTTCTGTATATGAAACTGTATTTTTCAGAATTTTTTCAGATTTTTAAATTATGGCATGCTAGTGCTAGAATGTGGCGTGTATGGTGCTGTAATAGTCTTAGTTGAGAAAAATTTGACAAATTCCTAAAAACCTGAAAAAATTCAGTTTACATAAATAAACGTTTGACTAATCACTTGTAGTAGATTTTTTTTTTCTATTTTTTCATAATTATTTTAAATCAAAAAAGCTTAAAAACTATAAGAAGAAAAATTCTGCCCACTTTGGCTATAAGCTAGAAAATTTTGATATTCAACAAAGTATTTTTCAGAATTTTTTCAGATTTTTAAATTAGGGCATTCGATATGTCACTAAAAAAATATTTAAAAAAAAAACATTTGCATAGAAAAAATAAAAAAATAAAATCTGGTGCATTTGAGGGCCTAACCAATCCTACAAAAAATTACGAGCCAAATCAAGGAGGTCGAGGGTCAGACCCAGGTCGAATGGGGATGGAATGCCTCATATATAATGGCTGAATATTGTTTCATTTATATACAAAATTGAGCTCGATATCTCAAGTTTTGCAAAAGTTACAATAGAGCAATAATGTCAATTTTTTGAAAAATTCAAAATTCCATAAAATCTGAACCACTTTACCGATTGGAGCCAAATTCAATACCAAACAACGTTGAGTGCATCTGCTCTTATAACCAACTATTTAGCAAAATAGACTAAATTTTACAAAAGATATAGCGACCACCTCCTTTTATCAAAAAATTCTAAACGGCATAACATCGAAATTTTCGCACAGATTTTGTCGAAAATTGCTACAGTTGAAGAGGGTCTGTTGCTACATTTGTGTGCCAAATTTGAGCGTGATATACAAAACCGTTCTTGAGTTATTGGCGTTCGAATTTTCGGAGTTGTATACATACACACACACACACACACACACATACAAACGGACATTTTTTCTAGATCACTTTTCTGGAAGTTTTGGATAATTCTAAGTGTCCCGACATAAAAATCTCAACATTTTTTTTTTAATGAAAACAAAGCTTCCTCTATGAGGAAGCAAAAGTAGCATGAGGTCTCGGCTCCCTCTGGTCTATGGTTCAAACGTTTTGGTGCACATCATAGTATTTTGGAGAATTTCTTGAGATTTTTAAATTAGGGCGTTTTTTAGATAGCTTTAATTATTTATAACCCAAAAACTTGGATAAAAATAAATCTGAAAAAATTTCTACATGCATTTTTTTAATTTGAAGAATAACATAAAAAATTTCAAATACGTTGCTGCGAAGATACATTTATTAAATTACGAATAAACGCTAACATAAAAACACAAACGAGTAAAAATTCGTTCGGTGCGGGAGTCAACGCGAAATTATTTACCGTTGAAATATCGTCAACCAAGGCTCGAAGACAGTACGCTAAAGTTCGTGCGATAGCTGAAATTTAAATACTCGGTCCCGGTATCCTCGCAGCGGGCGCAAACGTTCAGGCCGGATTGTGAGCTTCGAAAACTTACGAATCTCGCGTGGAATATATCTGTATATACTCGACCAATCAAAAACATGGGTGGGAAGCGCACAATTTCCCACGTGAAGTATATCTATATATACTCGACCAATCAAAAAGATGGATCTAGTTCGGCAACTCTCTAGTGGGGCGGCGCAGCGGACGCCGAAAAAAGCGAAATCAGAAATATCGCTCCACTGGCAATCTCCCTACTCATCTCTGAAGATACATCGAGAGAGAGGTTTGCGCTGTGACGCAAGGTTGCGTCTATATCGAAAGGACAGTCGATTATCGAATCCGCGAAGCCCGCGAACCGCGCGCAATGCAGATTAATTCAAACTGAGATGCTAGAAATAGAAACTTATAGATATTCTAGAGGTAGAATTGGTCACACGAAAATCTAGTGAGCGCATGGGGAAGACTTTCTTTTTTACGATTCTCGAGAAACTCTTCACGACTCGAGGACCACCGGAAGAGGGTAATCAACAGCATCCTTGAGCCGACAACGAACAACACGCGAAGACGCGCCGGTTATTGTCAATTGCCATGTACCACCAGCGGAGACCGTACGTGATTTCTGCCCGTTTTTCCGGCTCAGAAGAGTCGCCACTTGGGTAGACAAAAAACAGGCCCCGCGTACGGTCCGGTACGCCAACATGTGGTGACCAACAGGCCGCGGCAGGCGCCGATCCGCCGATCGACGCCGGGCCCGCCGAGCCCGACGGACGCGCTACCCCCGCTGCAGCCAGGGAGACGGGAGTGGACAACAACCCCGGAGTAGGAGAACCGACGCTACAACGACGACCGATGATTGGGCAGCGTTCACCACGGAGGGATGAACCACCCCCATCCAACGACGCATCGGAGACCTCGCAGAAAACTTAACGAGTACATTTAGGCAGAATAACTTCGACTTTTGTATGGAACGGACGTTCTACGTTTGCATTTGTATTTGTTAATTATTCAAAATATATACACACAGTTTGACTTTCATCTTTAACTTCAATCACTGAATATTGATTTTCAAACCCGTCCTGCGTTCCCGCGCCTCCGAGCCGAACACTTCAGTGTTCCACGGGCGAAACGTTCCCTCGCGCCATCTCATACGCGTTTCGAGAAACAAAACATAAATTACCGGGATCCGGAATATCACAGTGGTGACAGCGGTGGGATCCGCCAGCTCGTGAGTGCGCGGAAAATTCGTAAAATATTTTAAGTGAAAAGGACTTATGAGCGACAACGGACAATTAATTATCGCGAGTTATCGTGAAAAAAGACTGAAACAGTGAACGTTCACCGTGAGTGCCATTCTCTCCCTCCTGGGTTTTTGCACGGTTTCCCCAGGAGCAGAGGGCGAATGCCGGGGGAAGTGATTGTCAGCGGCCGTGCTCGCAAATCCCTGAAATCACAGGCAACTCACCCCTATTGGACATCGCAGAAAACCAACGGAGAAGACTGCGCTGCAGCAACCAACCGGAGACAGGAAGCCACCATCGAACAACAATAACGGACGCCGGAAACATCACCGAGTAAGTCGCAAAACTACATTTCTCGCTGTGACCATTAGGGAATTTTTAAGAGAATAGGCTCGTGAATTGCTTTAGTAAATCGCATAGAATCGGGTAAAATGAGTAACCGCAGTTTCTCGACTAGCTCATGGGCGATAGAAGAGGATACAGGAAACGTGTTACCCTCTTTCTCGGAGTTCGAAGATCGTGGTTTAGGCCGTGGTAACGAAATTAGAGAACTTGTGCCGTTCGTAGAATTACCAGACGCAATTGATCACCCGTTCGTAAGGCCGCCAAACTTTCGACACCAGTTTTCTAGCCAACCGACCTACAGCTCCCAATCCCTTGAAAACGAGATGCCCGTTTCGAGCAACCACAGCGGAGATCTGGCCGAATGCCGTATCTCCTTGATGATTAGCTGCAGATATCCTCCCGACGTTCGATGGCAAAACAATTCCCATCTGGAAATTTGCCAAGGATTGTAGAGACGTGTGGAAATCGGTTAGACCCACGGAACGGGAGTTTTTAATAAAAATAATTGAAAAGAAAATTGTCGGCGAGGCAAAAGGCTACCTGCGCCGACGTAGAGACAGTTACGATGTAGACGAACTCCTGGGCGATCTGGAAAGGGTTTTCATCCCTAGAAACAGACTCGACGCCCTGCAAACATCCCTTTCTAACATCCACCAACTGAAAGAAGAGTCCGCTATTCAGTACGGGATCCGAACAAGCGAACTCTTGGACGAGGTTTTAGAAGCCATAGACCGTGAATGCTCACCGGAAACCAAAAGCATCAAGATTAGGGCCAGGGACAACGCGCGAAATTGTTTCATTACGGGTCTCGACAGCACGATCGAAGCCCAAGTTAGGCAGAAAAATCCGCGGGATCTGCGCGACGCCATCGACCTCGCCGTAAGCGAGGAAGAGCACTACAAGCTCCGGTCGCGGATAATTAACCGAGACGAAAATCAATCCCGTTCCCAACGATCCCCGACAGAAGAAGGCTAGAAAAGAGGGATCAAGCTCGAGAAACCTGGAACAAGTGCTCGTCTGCGCAGGCAAAACACGGGTTGTAGATTTCGAAGTGAGCGAAGATCCCGAGTCAAACGATTTTGAATGTAAAAATTTGGTGAGTAATTGTTTCCTCGCTTGGGGCGAAATGGTCAGAGAAATAGAGTCAATCGAAAAGGTCGGTGACGGATTTAACTCTTGTATGGTAGTTGATCACGAAATGACACCAGTAAACTCAGACACTGACAGTGACAGCGACGCTTACGAGACGGCGAACGAGGACGAGACGCCTCCCGTGTCACGAGGTCAAACTCAATGCGGGAGGGCGCTCCCCTGTTGGTTGAACGGCGACTGCGTAACACCGATATGTAGGTGCGTACCGCCGCTTCAGGGGAGTTCAGGGATAGAACCCGGACCGTCGTATCCTGCTGGCGGGAGTTGCAGTTTCCCTCCCCCAGACCGGAGTATTCCTGTTGTGTCGCGGAACCCCACCGGACCAGCAGAAGGACTGGCGGGTGATAGGCGTGTATCCCTATCATTACGAGTCAAACAGCAGAGGGACGAGGTTGCGATTCCCCTCTCCTTGGATTCCCATTGTGTTGCTGGCACCCCCAGGGCCAATGGAAGGCTTACCGGTGATAGGCGTGTATCCCTATCATCGGGGGCGGTTGAAGGCTGTGAGAATGACGAAAAGGAAGGGATACGATTGTCCGTAGCGACCTTATATAGTAAAAATCAAAAAGAAAAAGTAAACGAACGCACAGTACTGATCCTATCCGCTTCCTGTTTCACCTACACGAAGGATCCACTTACCATGAGAAAAGACCACCTGATTCACTTTATTCCCGCCAACTATGACCTATCATCCGAGATCGGTAAAGAACTGCTCGCACGGAACAAAATCTCGCCGGATAAACTGCCCGAAATAGAAAGCGCAGTTGGCGAGGCTATCGCGTTCCCATCCGACAAATATTACGTTTTCCTCCTGGTTGTTAAAGAGACAATCAACGAGCAGCCCAGTATCTCGAACGTCGAACTCTGCATCAAAAGTTTAAAAATCCTCATTGACCAACTCGGTCTCACTACCTGCAGCGTTTCGAAGAATCGAAACGATCTCAGCAATTTGTCGTGGGACGATGCAGAACTTCTGTTCAAAAATACATTTTCCAACCAAGGGTATTCAATTACCGTTTGCACTAACGAATTAAAATTCCCATCAAAATCCGAACAAGAGAGGATAGTAAAAGAATACCACGAATCGGCTGTAGGAGGCCACCAAGGAACCTCCAAGTTATACGGACGAATTAGGGACGACTTCTACTGGACAGGAATGCGAGACGACGTAGCTACGGCCGTTCGCACCTGCGACAGTTGTCAGAAAAACTAGCGTATATACGCCCCGAACCGCTGCCAGATCACCCGACGTGAATTATAATAATTGCGATTTTAGGTTAGGACAAGCTAGGTGCAATACCCTAATAAAATTAAGAGAGCTCATACCTATAACTCTATAACGATAGAGATGTCGAAACTATTAAACGAATAAGAAAGAATTTAAGAATAGGTGTGTTAGGCTGAGTCAGCTAGGAAAACCAAATGAAAAAGCTGTTGACATTGGCAACATCTTTTGCGTAAGGGGGGAGGTGTGACGCAAGGTTGCGTCTATATCGAAAGGACAGTCGATTATCGAATCCGCGAAGCCCGCGAACCGCGCGCAATGCAGATTAATTCAAACTGAGATGCTAGAAATAGAAACTTATAGATATTCTAGAGGTAGAATTGGTCACACGAAAATGTAGCGAGCGCATGGGGAAGACTTTCTTTTTTACGATTCTCGAGAAACTCTTCACGACTCGAGGACCACCGGAAGAGGGTAATCAACAGCATCCTTGAGCCGACAACGAACAACACGCGAAGACGCGCCGGTTATTGTCAATTGCCATGTACCACCAGCGGAGACCGTACGTGATTTCTGCCCGTTTTTCCGGCTCAGAAGAGTCGCCACTTGGGTAGACAAAAAACAGGCCCCGCGTACGGTCCGGTACGCCAACATGTGGTGACCAACAGGCCGCGGCAGGCGCCGATCCGCCGATCGACGCCGGGCCCGCCGAGCCCGACGGACGCGCTACCCCCGCTGCAGCCAGGGAGACGGGAGTGGACAACAACCCCGGAGTAGGAGAACTGACGCTACAACGACGACCGATGATTGGGCAGCGTTCACCACGGAGGGATGAACCACCCCCATCCAACGACGCATCGGAGACCTCGCAGAAAACTTAACGAGTACATTTAGGCAGAATAACTTCGACTTTTGTATGGAACGGACGTTCTACGTTTGCATTTGTATTTATTAATTATTCAAAATATATACACACAGTTTGACTTCCATCTTTAACTTCAATCACTGAATATTGATTTTCAAACCCGTCCTGCGTTCCCGCGCCTCCGAGCCGAACACTTCAGTGTTCCACGGGCGAAACGTTCCCTCGCGCCATCTCATACGCGTTTCGAGAAACAAAACATAAATTACCGGGATCCGGAATATCACAGCGCTGATGAGTATACGAGCGAGAAGCTACGTAGGTGTGGTTACTTCCTTATAGAGATGTGAAAATACCGGTATTTTTATTTTCGGTAAAACGACTATAGAAATATGGTAGTTTTACCGTATTTTACCGTCAATTTTTTTCTACCAACTTTGTGTTGTGAAACTACGGTCACGAAAATTGCTCGTAAATTTGATCGGTCACAAATTTTATTGGTAAATTTACCGTAAAAAATGGTAAACTTCGAGCTTGATGAAGTTAGCCATACAACATTAATTTTTTTAAATTTAGCATATACCATTCGATTGGTGGTCGTTTGGTGGTATTTTGTAGTCTAATTAAAACGTTTGGTAGTCAATCATTTAATTAGGATAATTAAAAAATGAAATAAGGCCCCAAGTTAGCCCAACATTTTTTTTTAAAATCATTTCAAATAGGGCTCAATCGATGCGGGATCGTTTGGTGGTTATGACTAATATAATTAAAACGTTTGATGGTGACCGGTTTGGCTAATAAATGCAAAAATCTGAACTGGACAAATAAAGATGCATGCAAACATACACCCCATGCTCTTCCGATCAGCGTGATGGATCATAACCTCAGTTTCGTTGACATTTGGATCTGTCAGTAAAGTGCACTCCTGTTCTTATATTATACAATTTTTAGATAGACCAGATTGAGCCAATACAAAAGGGCGCATTGGACGTGATCAGCAACGTGACAAGGGATCACGAGTACGTCAACGATATCGCTGCCACCTTCGCGAAGTTAGCCGATGATTTTAATGAAGCTGATTCTAAATTATCGGAATCGATTGGTGGTCGATTGGTGGTCATTGGTGGCCTAATTATAGCATTTGGTGGTGAACCGTTTATTTTTAATTAATTAATCAAAATTGGCTGATGAAGTTAGCCGATTTTTTTTTCACGAATTTGATTTTTTAGATGTCCAATCTATGTATAATCGTTTGGTGGTCAAGAATATCATAATTAGAATATTTGGTGGTCGCTAGTTATCGAGAAAAATTTTAAAAATTAACTTCCATTCGACAGAACCGGAAGCAAGGATATGGACAAATGTTTATATATGGCCGGTAAAACACATAATTCTGAACCGATTTTGCTTTGGGAGGTCTTAATCGATGCAGAAACGTTCCCTGATAATTGGGTTTTTGAACGTACATTTTTTTTGGTTATTTTTAAAGTTTATATGCATGTTTTAAATAAAAATGCTTTTAAAATTTTTTTTTTGTTCAATATGAACGAAAATATAAACATTACAAAAATCATGATTTAAATTCGACCGCCGACGCGCCGGAAACACCCGAAGTTGCCCGAGCCGATTGTGACGTCACGATGTTCCATGACATATAGAATTTCCATTACAATTTATGATTTATAGCCGAAATGGCAAAAATAACGACGTACAGGACATGTTTTGTCCCTCTGTGTACTAACACAACAAAAAATACACCGAATAAAGTTTTCGCGACAATGCCACAAGATGTGAAACTTCGTCAAAAATGGTTTAATGCAGTTCGGAGAGACAACCTCAAAAACAGCAAATCGAACTTTTTTTGATGTGAAGATCATTTTAACGTAAGTAAACATTTTCGCAGCCTAAGTATATGATTTAAGGTTAATAACGTGTAATCTATCTTTGTGCCTCTATTATTAATATTTTCTATTTACAGCTGCGAGAGGATATGGAAAATTATCAATGCTACACGATGCTGGGTGGCCCAGTTAAAATGAAGAAAAATGTAGTTACACATAAATTCGAATGCCAGCCTGATCGTAAACATCGAACATGTTCTGTACCACGTCCTGCAGCAGAGAAAAGACAAAGACGGATGCAAGTAAATGAGATTCTAACTACTCTTTTGACAAATCCTGTGGATCCAATGCAGCAGACTCCAGCGAAGCAGACCACTTTGACAAATCCTGTGGATACAACGCAGCAGACTACAGCGAGGCAGACTACTTTGTCAAAACTTGTGGATCTGACAACACAGACTACAGTGGAGCTGACTACTATGACAAATCCTATGGAGGCAACACAGCAGACTACAGCGGAGCTGAATATGTTGACAAATCCTATGGAGGTAACACAGCAGACTACAGCGGAGCTGAATATTTTGACAAATCCTCTGGATGCAACGCAGCAGACCACAGCGGAGCTGACTACTACAGGCACAGATGAGCTGCAAACAGATAATTTTCTAAATTTTTCACTGGAGGAACCCTTTTCTCAGCGTAAAATTCACAGTCATGTTAAAGATGCAAAAACCCAGACTATTGTGGGACAGTGCAGTATTGGTGTACAGGTCAACATTCTTCCTCACTATCGCAGTATTCGTACTATATGTGTAACATTCGAGCGTCAACTGTCGATGAATGTACTTCCCCAATTAAACACCATAAACATATCTAATTTTGGCAAATTATTTGAATTTCCCTTCACGAATCCTTTTTTACACATCACAGTGCGTTGGTGTTTGCACAAAATGTAAAAATATTAACAATTTACAATCGTTTCGGTCGTTTGCGATCGAGCTATGCTCAGAGCTGTACGGAATACAGTCTCCAGCGTTCGCGCGAACTCAATGTAACATCGTGACGTCACAACGCTGTACGCCAATCGCGTGCCGTTTCTCGATCACGTGACAAATTTGAATTTTTACGATTATTAAATTAATAATAATAATGTACAGGCTTGTATAAAAAAGAATCTGTTAGTACTTTCGCGTTTTGGTGACATTAATGCACCATTTGAATTTTTAAAAAAAATTAATTTTTTTTTTCAACAACCCAATTAATGACCACCAAATATTCTTATTAGGCTACCAATAATCTGCGGTCATTACTACTTCGATTGCGACCTCGTTGAACGATATCGGTTTAGAAATACGAGTTTTATTCAAGGGATATGTCATATGTCAATAGACCTGCGTGCGTACATCGACCGATCCCAAAGTTCAATTACTCGTCGTTACTCGTAGTAACGCACAAATAAGATTAAGGACATCTTATAATCTAATTAATGACAAACAATAGTCATTAAACCGTCCGGCTTCGAATACGACCCTGTGGAGCATTTTCGATTAAGAATTATGCGTTTTATGAAACATATCGTTCGTATTACCGCGGTACCCATTTATCAACCAATAACAGCGTTCAATGCTGGTTATAATGCTCGGGTACGTTTAAGGACATCTAACATGCTAATTAATGACCACAAAATGTTAAGATAAGGCTACCAATTGGGTTGTTGAAAAAAAAAAAATTAATTTTTTTTTAAAATTCAAATGGTGCATTAATGTCACCAAAACGCGAAAGTACTAACAGATTCTTTTTTATGCAAGCCTGTACATTATTATTATTAATTTAATAATCGTAAAAATTCAAATTTGTCACGTGATCGAGAAACGGCACGCGATTGGCGTACAGCGTTGTGACGTCACGATGTTACTGTGGCACCTCTGCCCGGCTGCGCCTCGTCACCGCAAGCAGGCGCCACCGTTCAGCCTCTGTGATGAGCTGAGGTATAGAGCGTCATCACTATATCGGATTTTATCATAAGCTACATCAGGGTACTGACACTCCGCTGCTCTGCTCTATGCTAACCGTGTATTTCTTATTTGGCACGCCAACGCCGACGCTCATTGGCTGAGAGCGAATCGGGTACGCTTATGTTCGCCAACGTTACACGACCAAAACCGCCGTTGCCGGCGTTAACATTTTCGAAGTTGGCTACGGTCTCAGTAGTGGGGGCTAACGAAGATAGATATATCAACTGTCTTTGTTACTCCAACGGTGCATGCGTATAATATACATTATACACATAGACTGAAGGGCCGGCTCAGACTAGCTGCAATAATAGAATTTATATTAACAGAAAAATGCAAACCCTCGTATAAACAGCTAAAAAGAACGGGGTATCAAAGCGAAAAAAAATCTATCAAGTGAAACGAAATAAATAAATCAAAATATAACGTTTAACAAGTGACTTCACAACTTAAATATCAAAAATACTATGCCATCACTCAAGTTCAAAATAGAAAATAACGCATTTTTACAGATATCTTTTCTTAACAATATATTACTGATTTTAACTATTTATTAATTCAAAAGTACAAGGTAAAAACGTGTTTTTTCGATTGCTTTTACGATTGCTTTTACAAAGCTACCTCTATGAGGAAGTATGTTATTCAATTTTTGGCTTCCTCATAAAGGAAGCTTTGTAAAACTCGAAAAATAATGAGGAAGCAATGTGCAAGGTTCTACTTTGCATCCTTGTTTTAATTTGATAAATATACATGTTGTGGATACGCTTTTTCTATTTCGTTATTACGTTATTTCTTGATTAGAGCGTTTCCGAAAGTGAATGTGATAATGTATATTTTTAAAAATAATTCAACATTCCATAAAATCAAAAATTTCATACCGTTCGTCACTAAATTATACATATATAATGGCTGAATATTATTTCATTTATATACAAAATTTGAGCTCGCTATCTTACGTTTTGCAAAAGTTACAATAGAGCGATAATGTCAATTTTTTTTTAAATTCAAAACATCATAAAATTGTAACGTTCAACCGATCTTAACTAAATTCAATAGCGATCACCGGCGTACGAAAGCTCACATTCATACCAATTTTAAGATCAATATCTCGAAAATTGAAAGAGTTATCGCGTAGACATATTTCAAGAAATTAAAAAACGCGTAATAATTTAACGATGAAGTTGATTTTAACAAAAATCTGTATGAACGATGAGGCTTGATCCCTCTATCTATGGTCCAAATTTCAGCTTGATATCTCAAGGCATTCCCGAGTTATGAAGGTTTACATTTTTCAAATGGGGAAATCATTGGTTTTTCCCGACACTATAAAATAATATTCTCACTTTTATTAAGTTAATCCGCCGTATTATCTTTTTGATAGTAAATGACGGCGACGGGCGGTGGGGTACCGCCCCGCCTTTTCGATTCATGTTCTGAAAATCTTGGTTTTTTCTGACACTATAAAATAATATGTTCACTTTTATTGAGTAAACCCGCCGTGTTATCTTTTCGATCGTAAATGGCGGTGACGGGTGATGGGGTACCGCGCCACCCTTTGGATTCAGATTATTAAAACCTTGGGTTGTCCAGACAAATAAAAATATTTAAAAAAATAATAAACTGACTTTTATTGAATCCCACGATTTTCAACAATTCATACTAGTTTTTCCAAATTTTAAAATCTTTTTTTATAAATATCTTGTCAATTTCTAAATTTCGTTTTTTACGAATTTACAAATATTGTTTTGTTAAATTGAAAGTGACAAATATATTTTTTGTAAAAATGACAAAAAGATATTTCTTAAAATGAAAATATAAATTTTAAATGGATTGTTTCTGTACTTGTTTTTGTAAAACTGAAAACTTCATCGGTTTTTTATAAAGTTGGTGGACAAAAACCGTTTCATAGAAGTAAAAGAATTTCAATTTACCTTTTATCGAATATAAAATAAAATATGTAACGAAAATCTTGAGTTGTCACACATTTTAACAGTTTCAGTCATGAAAATAAAATATTTTCAGAACAATTGCGAATGTTCATGTTCACAGCAATCTTTTATTTTATCTGAAAACCGTGAAAAAGCACTAAATAAACGTTCAAATAAATATTTTCATCAAGATATGAGGATACCGATTCAATGCAGGACATCCTTAAGACGAATAATTTATATTATTCTCATCTTAATTTATTGAAACTAAAGTTTCAATAGTTTATTTAATAACGAAAGAGACAGCTCATTTTCTTTCAGATATCCCAGATGTATATTATTATTAAAATACTAAATCGGGCTCTACGATAAAATAACAATTCAATTGCTATTTCTGCGATGAGCTATTAAAAATTACGTAATAACTAATGTTCCATTATATGAAATAAAAATATATGATCGGAGGCATGAACTGATGACATTGCGTTTCAAGCAGCGCATGAATTCAAGTTCACCGCTGTTCCATCCCCACCAATTTCCACTCCATCGACAGCCGTAGGCATCATTGCTGCCAAGCCAGCAAGTCGAACTTTTCATCGTCATATTTTGTTATTCTTGGGCTGGCAATATCCGTACCCGATCGGTTCGTGCCAAATAAGAAGTGGCGGGGTACACGTAGTGTCAGTACCCTGAGCTACATTACCTGGAGTCTCCCGGTATAGTAGAACGCTGCTATTAAGGACTCGCGCAGCGCGAATCACTCTTTTAAATTAACGCAGCATGCCTCAGCTACAACTTCCTCCTCAACTCACATAATTTAACGTACAGTTTCCTGTAAAACATTGTATTTATGTTTGAGCACGTTCTTCATAAATCACCCAAAAATGAAACCTCGTTCCCAGGGTTTTCTAACAATAAAACTCAAGAGTGCACACGCCTGAACAGCGTCTCCGCGCGAGCCTGGTTAACGTCGTCGAGCGGGCCTGCATTTTGTCAACCACACGTGCTGACCAGAGACAGACCCTTTCGCCTACTTGGGTCCTACGCTGAGACTTTCCCGCGGAACTTTCCATCCTCTTCCCCACTTTTCTTATTTTCCTCCTTTTAGCAACGAAAGACTTTGGAAGCGCACACGCTGATTTTTGAGAGTTAGTTCGAGAGCAACCAGCAACGAATAAAGATCGTTTTATTCGAGTAACGGGCAGTCTGCTATTCTTGTTGTTCGCGCATTTTCCAAATTCCTACGTTCGTGCAATAGCAGCAGTTATAAGTTTTTGTACAAGTTATCTTCGTAAAATAATTACGTTTAGTCTTATATCGCGTTTTTAATAAATAGTAAATCAGTGCAAGTAAATTCGAAGACTGTATTGGCCATTTAAAAGTTCCCGGTCCCATTGCTCTATTTCTATAGTTAATTCAGCAGCGAATCCACAACGAGCGAGCGGTCGTGGATGACCAATTGGAGAGAAGCTACATCCACCAACTGCTCCGGGACGTAACAAATTTGGTGACAACGGTGGGATTCGCTGTACTTTGGTGCCGGGAAAAGTGAAAAATATTGGACGCTCAGACAATAAATAAATAAATTGATGAATAAAAAGTTTTTTTTGAGAATAAAAAAAGAGTGATTAGTACTAATCGAGATAAATAAAGGACTTTTGAAAAATCAAGTGCAATTAAATAAAAAATTTACAATTCACCGAAATAAAAATTAAAACAGTGTAGTGAAGTCTACAGATATAATAAAAATAATAATTGGACCCTATAACAAAAACTATTTTTATAATTTGTGCTAAACTCTTCGGTTTTTTGGTACGATTGTCCCAAGGAAAATCCACAATTATTTTCCTGGATTTATTTCCATCGGTGCCTCCTCTTTCGCCGGATCTCAGCTGGGTGAACTGAGTAATTCAGCTGAACCGTGCAATTTGCGACCTCAAGGATTCCACCGGGCCACTGACGGTTTACGGCAACGACGGGACGGCGAGGATTCAACCGGGCCACTGGGGCTTACGGCAACGAAGGGACGACGACTCAACCGGGCCACTGGGGCTTACGGCAACGAAGGGACGACGACTCAACCGGGCCACTGGGGCTTACGGCAACGGAGGGACGCACCAGGATTGTGTATTATCGAAAGAGTGAACTTTAAAGACTCCGTGGTGCATGGAGGCATATTTAAGTGTTTAATTATTAGTGAAACGTCGACAGTAGCCAGGAAACCGTAAGTTTTTGAACCATTTATTTAGATGCGAATGTACATTGTCCTTCCACAGGCTTTTGAGTCTTGGTTTTCCCTGTGGGCGTAGGGCGAACGCCAGGACAATTATAGGGTTGCGAGAGGTCCAAGACAGGTCAGAACGAAGCTATTCCCTCTCCAACATCCGCGGTAATTTTACTAAATAATCTATTGCGTATTGCGGATCCCTTAGAATTATTTTTAGCAAGTAGACTTGTTGAAAATGCCCCGAGGGAAACAAACGGCTACTGTTAGACGCGCCAGACGCTCGGCCCCGCAAATAGGAGAAGAACCACCTGCCGAAACAAACCAGACAAATAATTCGCTAATTCCGATTTCCGGAATTAATCGCCCTTCGAGCAACACGAGTATTAGCGGTGTAAGTGTCGAGTCGCATCCGGATATTAGAATCAATAATATTGGAAATCAGTCAATGACTGGCTCAATGGCAGGCTTCGAACCTCCTATTAGCAGGGGACTGAGTCCTGGGTATAAGCTCGCGGCCTCCATCATCCCGGAGTTCGATGGAGAGAATCTACCGGTCTCGCAATTTATTGCACAGTGCAGGGCCGCGGCATCAGTAATAGAACCGCATGAAATGAAATTACTGATTCTTCTGATCCGCACAAAGGTAGTAAAAGACGCCCGCAGGCACGTATGGGAGAGCGGCAAGGATTTTTTAACGCTAGACTCACTTTTAGATCATATAGAGAGTCGTACGCAGACGAATGACTCTAGTTCACTATTGCAACAAATAACGGTAATCACGCGCAAATCGGGAGAAAGTATCGGCAAATATGGATCGCGAACGTACGCCTTATTATCGGAGATCCGTATGTGCTTGGAACGAGAAAACCCAGGCGCGATCGGAAAATCAATTGCCGCGGGAATGGAACGAACGGCAGCAAAACATTTTATTAGGGGTCTTGACCAGAACATGCTCGGATTTCTCGAGAACAGGCACCCTACCGATTTAGACACGGCAATAAACCTCGCGTCAAAGGCCGACATCGAAGCCCGCAGCTGGACGAGCACGCACAGCCAGACAAATGGAGACCCCTCGAGCCCTCCTAAACCCACGGACACTCACGATTTTAAATCGATTCAGAAGCGACGATTAGTGTACGTGACATCGGATTGCGAAGCCCCCGGACCGTCGCGCGGAAGGTCCTTAAGCTCGTTGCAGTGCTTCAACTGTAAAGAGTTCGGTCACATGCGTCGCGATTGCCCTAAACAGCACACTGGCGCGAAAACCGGGAAAAGGGTAGGAGAAAATGGTTGCAATTATTGTAGCTATAAGAACCATCAGGAGGTAGACTGTCATCTCAAACAACGACACGAAAGGGAACGCGCGGAACGATCAGCAAAAAAAAACCCGCGTAGTAGCAATCCCGTCGGTCATTTAAACCCGCGACGGGACCGTCAGGGCAGTGCCCCGGCGGTCCACGTGTTCCAGCGCCAACAAAGCAACGGTACGTCCTCCACCTCCGCAACAACGGTCGAGCCGACATTCCCCTAGTACGCTTACAAGACGTAATGTTCCACCGGGGAGAAGTGACATTGATGGTAGACATAGGTTCTAATTTAAATTTCATTAAAGAAAGCGCGGTCAATTATCGAGCGTGGATAAATCGCGATGCAGTCTATCACATCACGGGAATCGGTTCGGGAATGTACGAGACTCGCGGAGAAATAAAAGCGTAACATAAAACAATTCCTGGGTTTAATTGGGTATTACCGTCGTTTTATCCCTGATCTCGCAAAAATTGCCAAACCTTTAACAGCTCTCTTGAAGAAAGATACGAATTTCGACTGGCAGTCCGATCAACAACAAGCTTTTGAAACCCTTAGAGACAAACTCTGCTCCGAACCACTGCTGCAGTACCCTGATTTCAATAGACCGTTCATTGTAACAACAGATGCTTCGGATTTCGCTCTAGGTGCCGTGCTAAGTCAGGGTCCCATAGGCCGCGACCTCCCAGTGTCTTATGCATCGCGAACGTTAAACGGCGCCGAAACAAGATACGCCACAATCGAAAAAGAACTGTTAGCCATCGCGTTCGCGCTCAAGCAATTTCGTCCATACCTGTACGGTCGTAAATTTACCCTCGTTACCGACCACAGACCCCTAATCTGGCTGAACAATCTGAAAGACCCATTATCACGACTAGCTCGTTGGCGAATCAAACTCAGTGACCACGATTACGAAATCGTGTATAAAAAGGGGATCATCAACTCGAACGCAGACGCCTTGTTCAGAAATCCTCCCGATCTTAATGAACGACACGAACAACTCACAGACACAATGCAAGTTGAGCAGATCCTGAGCATCGATGCCCAGCCATCTGCCCAATTGGCATTAGACGCACACGGAAACGACGACGACAACGTTATAGAGGAGGAGGAGGACTGGGACATTGACGAACTCGATGAACAAATTAAATCATTAGAGGATATGATCGCTAATGTATTTCTGACAGCCGGGCGATTGGGTACCACCCAATCTCCTACACTGAATGACTCGGACGAGGCTCGGTTAAAAGCCCCGGAGTCCGTAAAAGACCCTGCACACTGCAGGGGGAACATAGGAACCCCGGCAACGGGAGGGAGGCACCGGAACCCCGAAGATACTCCCGATCCGAAACCTCTCCCAGAATCAAATGCGCATGCAAACACTAACAACCCCGGAACACACAGCCCCGTGTCTATCCGTCAAGAGCCACACAATCAGCATGATCCAAATTCAAAAACACCGTACGTTTCCAGTAACAAAAAGGGGGAAGGTGCCGGAACTATCACGAAAAAAGTCCTGGTACTTCGTGACCGTCAAGGGTCAGATGCAGGTGTCCATCCCCGGTGGATAATGGCTAATTCCTCGAACGTCGTGACCGGCAAGGGTCAGATGGAGGTCTCCTTTGCACAATGGAATGAAAGACCCGGCCATGAATGTCAGACAATACTAGAAAATCGAACAGAACTTGTAAAGACAACCGCGAGTGATGATCCCCCACTAATAGGCGTAGTCTACGCAATCGAATATTCGTGCATACTAACGACAAAAGATACCCTTATCTTAAGCGGTTGGCACAAGGTTAATTTCATCCGCGCCGATTGTATGCTATCAATTGCGATTAGCAGGGAATTAACAGATATCGGTCTAATCGACATAAATAAAATAAAAGAAGCGAAACCGCAACTAGGACAGGTGATCCTTTTCTTCGATAACAGGCGTTGCACTTTCAACCTAGTGATAAAAAAAATACGTATGACGAGAGGCCGTACTTGAAAAACATAATAGATTCAGCCATTAACTATAATAGATTCAGCCATTAACGATCTCAGGGACGTTACGGATCTACTCGAGGTAAAATTAGTTGACGTTTCGATAACGGGAAATGGTGTGGATCGCATTCCATGGCAGTCAATATAACAAGCTTTTCGAGGGACTTTTGCTAACACCGAAACAAAATACGGGTGTGCACCGGAGAAATACAGTTTCCTCCAGTCGCGGATAGAATAAATTAATTCGGGAATATCACGATTCGTCAGTCGGGGGTCATAAACGAGTTTCGAAAAGGTACCATCGTATTCATAATGATTTCTTTTGAAGCGGGATGAAAGACGAAATCGCTACGTACATAAGAGCTTGCAGGAGTTGCCAAACTAACAAAATCGTTCGCGTAAAGACTCGACTCCCGATGCAGATAACGGATACACCGGTAGAACCATTCGAGCACGTTCAAATTGATATCGTAGGCCCTCTGCCAATAACCGAAAAGAAAAACCGATATATTTTAACGATCCAAGATAACTTCTCGAAATATAGCGAAGGAATAGCGTTAAAAGAGATCGACTCGATAACAATAGCCCGCGTTTTCGCCGAGCAGTTCAACACACGTTTCGGTTGTCCGCGAATAATTCACACCGACCAGGGAAGCAGTTTCACGAGTAAAATCTTTCGTACAAAATGTCGAGACTTTTAGGGAAAACATACGCAGAAATACAGTTAGATACAAAAGGAACGAAAACCGTGCACCTAAACAAACTGAAACTTGCCACTCTCCCATTTAACAGAGATACCTCGTAAATAGAATAATAACTAAATACGAATGTAAACGTAAATATTATGATAAATATTAAAGTAGGCTAGAAATAACTGATACAAAAAGTCGTTTCCCATTTAAAAAGGGAAACGTCTCTTTCTTATAAGGGGGAAGGTGTGATGAGCTGAGGTATAGAGCGTCATCACTATATCGGATTTTATCATAAGCTACATTACCTGGAGTCTCCCGGTATAGTAGAACGCTGCTATTAAGGACTCGCGCAGCGCGAATCACTCTTTTAAATTAACGCAGCATGCCTCAGCTACAACGTCCTCCTCAACTCACATAATTTAACGTACAGTTTCCTGTAAAACATTGTATTTATGTTTGAGCACGTTCTTCATAAATCACCCAAAAATGAAACCTCGTTCCCAGGGTTTTCGAACAATAAAACTCAAGAGTGCACACGCCTGAACAGCGTCTCCGCGCGAGCCTGGTTAACGTCGTCGAGCGGGCCTGCTTTTTGTCAACCACACGTGCTGACCAGAGACAGACCCTTTCGCCTACTTGGGTCCTACGCTGAGACTTTCCCGCGGAACTTTCCATCCTCTTCCCCACTTTTATTATTTTCCTCCTTTTAGCAACGAAAGACTTTGGAAGCGCACACACTGATTTTTGAGAGTTAGTTCGAGAGCAACCAGCAACGAATAAAGATCGTTTTATTCGAGTAACGGGCAGTCTGCTATTCTTGTTGTTCGCGCATTTTCCAAATTCCTACGTTCGTGCAATAGCAGCAGTTATAAGTTTTTGTACAAGTTATCTTCGTAAAATAATTACGTTTAGTCTTATATCGCGTTTTTAATAAATAGTAAATCAGTGCAAGTAAATTCGAAGACTGTATTGGTCATTTAAAAGTTTCCGGTCCCATTGCTCTATTTCTATAGTTAATTCAGCAGCGAATCCACAACGAGCGAGCGGTCGTGGATGACCAATTGGAGAGAAGCTACATCCACCAACTGCTCCGGGACGTAACACCTCTGTTACGTCCCAGAGCAGTTGGTGGATGTAGCTTCTCTCCTATTGGTCATCCACGACCGCTCACTCGTGGATTCGCTGCTGAATTAACTATAGAAATAGAGCAATGGGACCGGGAACTTTTAAATGATCAACACTGTCTTCTAATGTACTTTCACTGATTTTACTGTTTATTAAAAACGCAATATAAGACAAAACTTAATTATTTTACGAAGCTAACTTTTACACAAACTTATAACTGCTGCTATCGCACGAACGTTGGAATTCGGAAAAATGCGCGAACAGCAAAAATAGCAAACCACGCGTTACTCGAATAAAACGATCTTTATCCGTTGCTGGTTGCTCTCGAACTGCTGCTCCGTCGTTTCTGTTGACGCTTCGAGCATCGCTTCGACGCTCCGAAGATTTCAGAAAAGCGGGGGAAAAGGCGCGGAAAATTTAGAGAAAGTCCCGGCAAGAAAACGAGCGAGTGAAAAGGACCCACTTGGTCGCCAAATGTGGCTGACAAAAAACAGACTCGCGTTCGCATGTCGGCCAGGCCTGCGCGGACGCGCAGACCGGGCCCGCATGGCTCTTGAGTTTTATTGCAGGGACTTCCTCTTGCCTTTAATATATTCCTACTTGGCTTATGAATAGGCTGAAAATACAAAAGGAACGGAACACTGAAATACATGGGTATGAGGATTTTACAGAATGTGAACTTTTGTACGCATGTTTAAAAATACGTCGCTAAAATACAATGAAGAAGAGAGAGATCGGCGAATCGTATATTCGCGCCGAACTCGCGAGTCGGTATTACAGCGCGAGTTCTATCGAGTCGGGGCTGGAGGGAGGTGATCGCGGTGCTCAACGCAACGCGCGTCATCACACTTCCCCCCTTATTTAAAAAAGGCGTTTCTACATTTAAGGGAAACGACTTTTCTATTTTCTTACTTTCTATTTTATGTCTAAAAAGGTTAGTATTTATTTAATCGTGAGATTCCGGATCGTCTCTGTTCGGTGGGAGAGTGGCAAGTTTCAGTTTGTTTAGATGTACAATTTTCGTTCTGTTATTATCGAGCTTTATTTCTGCATTTGTCTCGCCTAAGAGTCTTGAGAGTTCGTACGGGCCGATGTATTGGGGGTTGAATTTGCTCGTTTGGGGTTCCTTGAGGAGGTATACCTGGTCACCGACACGGAATGATTTCACATTTAGTTTCTGGTCGTAGTATCTCTTGGATTTCCATTTTGCTGAGATCAGTCGTTGTGCGGCTGTGGACTGTGTTTCACTCACACGTTTCAGAAGATCGTCGAGGTAAGCTATGTACGTGAGCTCTGGTTCGTTTCGCGCGAAACTCGAAGGAATATTAGCTTCTTTTCCGAAAACGAGGGTGTGTGGGGCGAAGCCGGTGGTTTCGTGCTCTGAGGTGTTATATGAAAATATTGCGTATCGAAGCCACGAATCCCAGTTTTGTTCGGTGCCAAATTGTTTTAAATATTCAACAAGCGAGTGATGACTTCTTTCGAGCGAACCCAGAGATTGTGGGTGGATGGCAGAAGATTGTACTTTCTCAATACGGAAAATTCGGCAGATTGTACGGAAGATTTTACTTATGAAATTACTGCCCTGGTCGGTGTGAATCATTCGCGGGCAACCGAACCGTGTAATAAACTGTTCTGCAAAAGCGCAGGCTATTGTTACGGAATCGATGTCTTTGAGTGCTATTGCTTCGCTGTATTTTGAGAAATTGTCTTGGATTGTTAAAATATATTTGTTTTTTCTCTCAGTTATCGGCAGAGGGCCCACAATGTCCATTTGGACGCGCTCGAATGGCTCTGCCGGTGTGTCGGTTATCTGCATTGGAAGTCGAGTCTTTACGCGGACGAGTTTATTAGTTTGACAGTTCTTGCAAGCTCGTATATACGTGGCGATTTCGTTTTTCATCCCGCTCCAAAAAAAGTCATTTCGGATTCGGTGGTAAGTTTTCGAGACTCCTTTATGGCCGCCGACCACCGACTCGTGATATTCGCGAATTATTCTGATTCTGTCCGCGGGTGGGGGGAACTGTATTTGACCGGTGCACACCCTTATTTTTGTTTCGGAATTGGCAAAGATCTCCCGAAATGCTTTTTCGATTGACTGCCATGGGATACGATCCAACCCGTTCCCGACTTTCGAAACGTCAACTTGTATTACCTCGAGTAGATCCGTAACATCCCTGAGATCGTTAATGGCGTCTATTATGTTTTTCAAGTACGGCCTCTCGTCATACGTATTTTTAATCACTAGGTTGAAAGTGTAACGCCCGTTATCGGAGAAAAGGATCACCTGGCCTAGTTGTGGTTTCGCTTCTTTTATTTTATTTATATCGAGTAGACCGGCATCTGTTAATTCCCTGCTAATCGCGGTTGTTAGCATACAATCGGCGGGGATGAAATTAACCTTGTGCCAACCGCTTAAGGTAAGGGTATCTCTTGTCGTTAGTATGCACGAATCTTCGATTGCGTAGACTACGCCTATTAGTCGGGGATCATCACTCGCGGTTGTCTTTACAAGTTCTGTTCGATTTCCTAGTATTGTCTGACATTCATGGCCGGGTCTTTCATTCCATTGTGCAAAGGAGACCTCCATCTGACCCTTGCCGGTCACGACGTTCGAGGAATTAGCCATTATCCACCGGGGATGGACACCTGCATCTGACCCTTGACGGTCACGAAGTACCAGGACTTTTTTCGTGATAGTTCCGGCACCTTCCCCCTTTTTGTTACTGGAAACGTACGGTGTTTTTGAATTTGGATCATGCTGATTGTGTGGCTCTTGACGGATAGACACGGGGCTGTGTGTTCCGGGGTTGTTAGTGTTTGCATGCGCATTTGTTTCTGGGAGAGGTTTCGGATCGGGAGTATCTTCGGGGTTCCGGTGCCTCCCTCCCGTTGCCGAGGTTCCTATGTTCCCCCTGCAGTGTGCAGGGTCGTTTACGGACTCCGGGGCTGTTAACCGAGCCTCGTCCGAGTCATTCAGTGTAGGAGATTGGGTGGTACCCAATCGCCCGGCTGTCAGAAATACATGAGCGATCATATCCTCTAATGATTTAATTTGTTCATCGAGTTCGTCAATGTTCCAGTCCTCCTCCTCCTCTATAACGTTGTCGTCGTCGTTTCCGTGTGCGTCTAATGCCAATTGGGCAGATGGCTGGGCATCGATGCTCAGGATCTGCTCAACTTGCATTGTGTCTGTGAGTTGTACGTGTCGTTCATTAAGATCGGGAGGATTTCTGGACAGGGCGTCTGCGTTCGAGTTGATGATCCCCTTTTTATACACGATTTCGTAATCGTGGTCACTGAGTTTGATTCGCCAACGAGCTAGACGTGATAATGGGTCTTTCAGATTGTTCAGCCAGATTAGGGGTCTGTGGTCGGTAACGAGGGTAAATTTACGACCGTACAGGTATGGACGAAATTGCTTGACCGCGAACACGATGGCTAACAGTTCTTTTTCTATTGTGGCGTATCTTGTCTCGGCGCCGTTTAACGTTCGCGATGCATAAGACACTGGGAGGTCGCGGCCTATGGGACCCTGACTTAGCACGGCACCTAGAGCGAAATCCGAAGCATCTGTTGTTACAATGAACGGTCTATTGAAATCAGGGTACTGCAGCAGTGGTTCGGAGCAGAGTTTGTCTCTAAGGGTTTCAAAAGATTGTTGTTGATCGGACTGCCAGTCGAAATTCGTATCTTTCTTCAAGAGAGCTGTTAAAGGTTTGGCAATTTTTGCGAAATCGGGGATAAAACGACGGTAATACCCAATTAAACCCAGGAATTGTTTTATGTTACGCTTTTTCAACGGCACAGGGAAGTTTTTAACCGCATCCACCTTCCGAGGGTCTGGTTTGACCCCCTGCTCGGTGATTACGTGACCAATGTACGTGATTTCGCGCCTTAGGAAGCCGCATTTGTCTGGTTGCAGGGCTAGACCGGCACTTTTCAAACGCGCTAAAAGTTTCTTCAGTTTCAGCGCGTGCTCCTCCAAGGAACTCGCGTATACGACTATATCGTCCATATACACGAATAGTTCGATGCCTTGGAGGCCGGATAAAACCCTGTCCATCAAACGTTGAAACGTTGCTGGCGCATTTTTGAGGCCAAATGGCATGCGGAGAAACTCCAGATGAGCGTATGGGGTAGAGAAGGCGGTTTTTGCCCTTGAATCCGGGTCCATGGGAATCTGGTGGAAACCAGACGCTAGGTCTAGAGTTGAGAAGTATTTCGATCCACCCAGTTGATCAAGAATATCTGTAATATTCGGAAGGGGGTATGCGTCACCAACGGTTTTCTCGTTTAATTTGCGGTAATCGATTACCATCCTCCAATGCTTGTTCCCTTGAGAGTCAGGTTTTTTGGGTACCACCCAGAGTGGCGAATTATAAGGAGAGTCAGAGGCCTGCACGAGGCCTTTCTCAATTAAATCGTCTGCTTGTTTTCTAATTTCGTCTCTGTGGACGGGTGGATACCGGTACTGTTTCGTATTTATGGGGTGCTCGTCAGTTGTGATGATTTTATGTGTAAGCACGGAGGTTGACCCTAGTGCGTCCCCAGGTAAATGAAACTGCGAGGAATAGTCGGAAAGAATGGGTAATAAACTCTCCTTCTCTTCCTCATTTAATCCGGCCAAATTTAGATTCTCGAGTAGTTTAGCGAGCCTTTGGGCTTCAACTTTGGCTGCCTCGACTGGGAAGCTGGGGGTGTTAGCTTGCCGTGCACGCGGTGGTACTACGTGACAAGCTTCGAGCTCTATTGGTGCTAGTGTCAGGTCAATATCGTGGGTATCTGAATTTATGGCGTATACTTTGGCATAGCCGTTTTTCTGGGATACTAATGACTCGCCTAGGAATACCCCGGGGCCTGCTTCGATCCTACGGACGTACCCATCATTCGCGAAGGTGTTGGCGACGGGGATATCTAGTAATTTTTTAGTGCGAGCCGGCAAATGCATGGTATGATATTCCACGAGAGGTAGACATTGATTCTGGAAACTTAATTCATTATCGCCGAGGTTTAGAATAGCCCTGTTTTCCTTTAGGAACTGCATTCCGAGGATGCCTTGATGTTTGATGGGAAAGTTTTTCGGGACTATGTGGAAATAAGCTTCGACGCCCTTTATGTTCGCTTTTATTTCTCCGCGAGTCTCGTACATTCCCGAACCGATTCCCGTGATGTGATAGACTGCGTCGCGATTTATCCACGCTCGATAATCGACCGCGCTTTCTTTAATCAAATTTAAATTAGAACCTGTGTCTACCATCAATGTCACTTCTCCCCGGTGGAACATTACGTCTTGTAAGCGTACTAGGGGAATGTCGGCTCGACCGTTGTTGCGGAGGTGGAGGACGTACCGTTGTTTTGTTGGCGCTGGAACACGTGGACCGCCGGGGCACTGCCCTGACGGTCCCGTCGCGGGTTTAAATGACCGATGGGATTGCTACTACGCGGTTTTTTTGCTGATCGTTCCGCGCGTTCCCTTTCGTGTCGTTGTTTGAGATGACAGTCTACCTCCTGATGGTTCTTATAGCTACAATAATTGCAACCATTTTCTCCTACCCTTTTCCCGGTTTTCGCGCCAGTGTGCTGTTTAGGGCAATCGCGACACATGTGACCGAACTCTTTACAGTTAAAGCACTGCAACGAGCTTAAGGACCTTCCGCGCGACGGTCCGGGGGCTTCGCAATCCGATGTCACGTACACTAATCGTCGCTTCTGAATCGATTTAAAATCGTGAGTGTCCGTGGGTTTAGGAGGGCTCGAGGGGTCTCCATTTGTCTGGCTGTGCGTGCTCGTCCAGCTGCGGGCTTCGATGTCGGCCTTTGACGCGAGGTTTATTGCCGTGTCTAAATCGGTAGGGTGCCTGTTCTCGAGAAATCCGAGCATGTTCTGGTCAAGACCCCTAATAAAATGTTTTGCTGCCGTTCGTTCCATTCCCGCGGCAATTGATTTTCCGATCGCGCCTGGGTTTTCTCGTTCCAAGCACATACGGATCTCCGATAATAAGGCGTACGTTCGCGATCCATATTTGCCGATACTTTCTCCCGATTTGCGCGTGATTACCGTTATTTGTTGCAATAGTGAACTAGAGTCATTCGTCTGCGTACGACTCTCTATATGATCTAAAAGTGAGTCTAGCGTTAAAAAATCCTTGCCGCTCTCCCATACGTGCCTGCGGGCGTCTTTTACTACCTTTGTGCGGATCAGAAGAATCAGTAATTTCATTTCATGCGGTTCTATTACTGATGCCGCGGCCCTGCACTGTGCAATAAATTGCGAGACCGGTAGATTCTCTCCATCGAACTCCGGGATGATGGAGGCCGCGAGCTTATACCCAGGACTCAGTCCCCTGCTAATAGGAGGTTCGAAGCCTGCCATTGAGCCAGTCATTGACTGATTTCCAATATTATTGATTCTAATATCCGGATGCGACTCGACACTTACACCGCTAATACTCGTGTTGCTCGAAGGGCGATTAATTCCGGAAATCGGAATTAGCGAATTATTTGTCTGGTTTGTTTCGGCAGGTGGTTCTTCTCCTATTTGCGGGGCCGAGCGTCTGGCGCATCTAACAGTAGCCGTTTGTTTCCCTCGGGGCATTTTCAACAAGTCTACTTGCTAAAAATAATTCTAAGGGATCCGCAATACGCAATAGATTATTTAGTAAAATTACCGCGGATGTTGGAGAGGGAATAGCTTCGTTCTGACCTGTCTTGGACCTCTCGCAACCCTATAATTGTCCTGGCGTTCGCCCTACGCCCACAGGGAAAACCAAGACTCAAAAGCCTGTGGAAGGACAATGTACATTCGCATCTAAATAAATGGTTCAAAAACTTACGGTTTCCTGGCTACTGTCGACGTTTCACTAATAATTAAACACTTAAATATGCCTCCATGCACCACGGAGTCTTTAAAGTTCACTCTTTCGATAATACACAATCCTGGTGCGTCCCTCCGTTGCCGTAAGCCCCAGTGGCCCGGTTGAGTCGTCGTCCCTTCGTTGCCGTAAGCCCCAGTGGCCCGGTTGAGTCGTCGTCCCTTCGTTGCCGTAAGCCCCAGTGGCCCGGTTGAGTCGTCGTCCCTTCGTTGCCGTAAGCCCCAGTGGCCCGGTTGAATCCTCGCCGTCCCGTCGTTGCCGTAAACCGTCAGTGGCCCGGTGGAATCCTTGAGGTCGCAAATCGCACGGTTCAGCTGAATTACTCAGTTCACCCAGCTGAGATCCGGCGAAAGAGGAGGCACCGATGGAAATAAATCCAGGAAAATAATTGTGGATTTTCCTTGGGACAATCGTACCAAAAAACCGAAGAGTTTAGCACAAATTATAAAAATAGTTTTTGTTATAGGGTCCAATTATTATTTTTATTATTTCTGTAGACTTCACTACACTGTTTTAATTTTTATTTCGGTGAATTGTAAATTTTTTATTTAATTGCACTTGATTTTTCAAAAGTCCTTTATTTATCTCGATTAGTACTAATCACTCTTTTTTTATTCTCAAAAAAAAAAATTTTTATTCATCAATTTATTTATTTATTGTCTGAGCGTCCAATATTTTTCACTTTTCCCGGCACCAAAGTACAGCGAATCCCACCGCTGTCACCAAATTTGTTACGTCCCAGAGCAGTTGGTGGATGTAGCTTCTCTCCTATTGGTCATACACGACCGCTCACTCGTTGTGGATTCGCTGCTGAATTAACTATAGAAATAGAGCAATGGGACCGGGAACTTTTAAATGATCAACACTGTCTTCTAATGTACTTTCACTGATTTTACTGTTTATTAAAAACGCAATATAAGACAAAACTTAATTATTTTACGAAGCTAACTTTTACACAAACTTATAACTGCTGCTATCGCACGAACGTTGGAATTCGGAAAAATGCGCGAACAGCAAAAATAGCAAACCACGCGTTACTCGTATAAAACGATCTTTATCCGTTGCTGGTTGCTCTCGAACTGCTGCTCCGTCGTTTCTGTTGACGCTTCGAGCGTCGCTTCGACGCTCCGAAGATTTCAGAAAAGCGGGGGAAAAGGCGCGGAAAATTTAGAGAAAGTCCCGGCAGGAAAACGAGCGAGTGAAAAGGACCCACTTGGTCGCCAAATGTGGCTGACAAAAAACAGACTCGCGTTCGCATGTCGGCCAGGCCTGCGCGGACGCGCAGACCGGGTCCGCATGGCTCTTGAGTTTTATTGCAGGGACTTCCTCTTGCCTTTAATATATTCCTACTTGGCTTATGAATAGGCTGAAAATACAAAAGGAACGGAACACTGAAATACATGGGTATGAGGATTTTACAGAATGTGAACTTTTGTACGCATGTTTAAAAATACGTCGCTAAAATACAATGAAGAAGAGAGAGATCGGCGAATCGTATATTCGCGCCGAACTCGCGAGTCGGTATTACAGCGCGAGTTCTATCGAGTCGGGGCTGGAGGGAGGTGATCGCGGTGCTCAACGCAACGCGCGTCATCACACCTACGCGCCCACCGCGCAAGCAGGTCCTCGTACCACTTGCAGACTTCTCGCCGTGAAATGCAGTTAGTAACTTGACGACGCGCCGAGAACCCGGATGTTTTCTCCGGCTACGCTCAGCAACAAAGAAGATCGCTTGCATCACTCGCGTGCGCCGCCATTGTGCCGGCAACTATCTAGAATCTCACCTCATCTAATATATTGCGTGCGCGCATCGCCACAGCTCTGGCTATCCGTACCTGTGAGGTTTATCTAAAATATACGCATTACTATTAATCCAGTGTTCTTTATTCCTCTATTCTCCCAAACACGAAAGCGGACACACGCGCGAGGCTCATGGCAGACCTCGGGCGTAGTGCGTTTTAGCAGCAGGCTGAAAGTGAAAAGCATTTATTCCAGCCTCGAAGACTCTTACATTACATTGAGTTCGCGCGAACGCTGGAGACTGTGTTCCGTACAGCTCTGAGCATAGCTCGATCGCAAACGACCGAAACGATTGCAAATTGTTAATATTTTTACATTTTGTGCAAATACCAACGCACTGTGATGTGTAAAAAAGGATTCGTGAAGGGAATTTCAAATAATTTGCCAAAATTAGATATGTTTATGGTGTTTAATTGGGGAAGTACATTCATCGACAGTTGACGCTCGAATGTTACACATATAGTACGAATACTGCGATAGTGAGGAAGAATGTTGACCTGTACACCAATACTGCACTGTCCCACAATAGTCTGGGTTTTTGCATCTTTAACATGACTGTCAATTTTACGCTGAGAAAAGGGTTCCTCCAGTGAAAAATTTAGAAAATTATCTGTTTGCAGCTCATCTGTGCCTGTAGTAGTCAGCTCCGCTGTGGTCTGCTGCGTTGCATCCAGAGGATTTGTCAAAATATTCAGCTCCGCTGTAGTCTGCTGTGTTACCTCCATAGGATTTGTCAACATATTCAGTTCCGCTGTAGTCTGCTGTGTTGCCTCCATAGGATTTGTCATAGTAGTCAGCTCCACTGTAGTCTGTGTTGTCAGATCCACAAGTTTTGACACAGTAGTCTGCCTCGCTGTAGTCTGCTGCGTTGTATCCACAGGATTTGTCAAAGTGGTCTGCTTGGCTGGAGTCTGCTGCATTGGATCCACAAGATTTGTCAAAAGAGTAGTTAGAATCTCATTTACTTCCATCCGTCTTTGTCTTTTCTCTGCTGCAGGACGTGGTACAGAACATGTTCGATGTTTACGATCAGGCTGGCATTTGAATTTATGTGTAACTACATTTTTCTTAATTTTAACTGGACCACCCAGCATCGTGTAGCATTGATAATTTTCCATATCCTCTCGCAGCTGTAAATACAAAATATTAATAATAGAGGCACAAAGATAGATTACACGTTATTAACCTTAAATCATATACTTAGGCTGGTAAATGTTTACTTACGTTAAAATGATCTTCACATAAAAAAAAGTTCGATTTGCTGTTTTTGAGGTTGTCTCTCCGAACTGCATTAAACCATTTTTGACGAAGTTTCACATCTTGTGGCATTGTCGCGAAAACTTTATTCGGTGTATTTTTTGTTGTGTTAGTACACAGAGGGGCAAAACACGTCCTGTACGTCGTTATTTTTGCCATTTCGGCTATAAATCATAAATTGTAATGGAAATTCTATATGTCATGTAACATCGTGACGTCACAATCGGCTCGGGCAACTTCGGGTGTTTCCGGCGCGTCGTCGGTCGAATTTAAATCATGATTTTTGTAATGTTTATATTTTCGTTAATATTGAACAAAAAAAAATTTTAAAAGCATTTTTATTTAAAACATGCATATAAACTTTAAAAATAACCAAAAAAAAATGTACGTTCAAAAACCCAATTAGCGTCTGTGGGGCCATACAACATACATGTGCGTTACGGCTAGTATCGTATGCTGCGATTGGTCGCCGTGCGCACCCAAGTCTACTGTCATAAGTTTTCTTTAATAAAACTCATATTTCGAAACCCATTTCATTCACCGAGGACTCAATCGAAGCAGTAACGTCCGCAGATTATAGGTAGCCTAAAATAGTACTTTGCGATACTAGTGCGTAAAAGCGGACTTTTGGCGAAGGTTGGAAAGTGGCTGCACGAGTCGAACCGAGCGCTACAACGGCACGAGGCGAAGCTGAGTGTTGTTTGTAGCGCGAGGGAAGACGAGAGATTAGCAATAGATTTTAATCTCTATTGCTCAAAAAATAATCTTCAAAAAATTGCATTCCATTGGTATTTACTATATTTTCATATAGTTTATTTTTATTATTGCTTTATTTCCTTTTCTTTCTTACACTTTATTATATTAACACTACGGATTATTCTTGCCGAATCTGCATACATCCGTATAATCTCGGAACATTTCAAGTTAATCAGATCTATCACGTTAGGCAAAGAAAGTTATTCGACGGTATTACAAAATAAATCTTTTTTTAGTATCAAAGGCAAGAGAAATGTGGCTATTGCACTCAAAATTCTACTCGTACATAAAGTGAATGAAAAATTTAACTCACCATATAGTGCGAAGACCAATCGGGTGCCATCCAATTTGTAAGTACCCGGTTCGCCGCCTTGCATCGTCAAGAATTGCGCCAAACCATCGGTGATGGCCGTCTATAAAATTATGTTCGCCGTTTCATTTATCGTACCATGAGTAAAGCTTCCCAAGTACGTCACCTGTGACAAACACAACAAGTATCCTTAAGAATAAATAAAAATATAAGTAGTATTTGCATAAACAATGACATCCTTTGAAAAGAGTTTCAATAATTCGTAAATCACAGCGTTGAAAGTTGACGAAGGACGAAAAACAGGGAATGGTTGAAACTGACTCAGATGTTAAAATCGCGCAATATTGAATGGATCATGCTGTGTGGACACAGTGTTTTCAACTGCTAACGTATGGAAGACTGCATTCTGCAATCACGGCCGGCTACCATCTACCGCCACCGTGCAGTGACCGTACTGTCTCATGCCTCTGAGTTCAATTCAAATACATTGTTTTCATTTCACGCTATTTGAAAATTAGAGTTGAAGGCGATTTTAAAACACAAACCATAAAAAGCTAAGAAAAAATTTCGATGTGATGTGTTGAAAGTTCATAAATTGCATAAGAATCATAAACGATAATCACAACGCCCCAGAAAAGGTTGTTCGAAAGCTTTATTAATCATAAGAATTGTAAGGTAAAAATGGAAAAACAACGTGAAACATAGAAATTACACCATGAATAAAATAACCGTAATTGTTTGAAATGTCTACAGTATGACTTGTACAAAGTAATAAAGCATTTATTGTGTACAAAGGGAGGGAGGGCAAACGTGCTAAGACGCATGAAAAAAGATTTCCGCGATATCCCTAGCAGATCGAACAACCCAAAAAAAACCGTATTTCCAACCCGGTCGAATTGAGCCACAAATCCAACCGATAATTCTTGCCAATCCAACCGAAAAACCAACCGTGCTTGCAAAAGCTCGCAGCTTGCGAATAGGTTGGTCCTCGGGTAGTTGAGACACAAGCCCAACCGGAATACCAACCGTCGCAAGAAGCATCGCTCGGTTGGTCTCAGGGTTGTGCAAGGTTTTGCCAACCCGAAAAACCTGCGCAAAAAGCAGCTACCGGTTGTTCCCTGGGTTTGCACAACCCAGGTCCAACCGGATTTGTTAGCAGTTCAAGCCACACTTAGAATTCACGGTCCTGAAATTCATCGTGCCATGATTTCTTTCAGTAATCGTGGGTAAAATCACGATCCTGCTGGGAATTTTCTTGTACCCTAGCGTATATTCTACGCTACGGTATAAACGACAGTAAAAACGACCCACGTCGATAAATGGGCGAACGACGTTTTACGATAGCTTGTACTTATACATGGAACGACGAACAATCACTTGCGAGAAACGTTTCGGGTCATTCGCCATCTAGCGGAGCTAAGCCGGGTTTCCGCGTGAGAAAAGGAAGGGGGTCCACCTCTTCACCATCGCCGACGCACGTGCACCCGAAATTAGACCGCTAGATGGCGAATGAGCCAAAAAGTTTCTCGCAAGTGATTGTTTGCCGTTCCATGTATAAGTACAGGCTATCGTAAATCACCTTACGCCCATATACCGACGTGGATCATTTTTATTGTCGGTTATACCCTAGCCTACAACATACGTTAGGGTATAGAAACACTCCCAGCAGGACCGTGATTTCGACAATGATAATTAAAAGATATCACGCCACGACGAATTTCAGGACCGCGAATTCTAAGTGTGGCTTGAACTGCTAGAATACCAGGTTAGACCTGGGTTTGCACAACCCAGAGACCAACCAGTCGATGCTACTTGTCACAATTGCAATTCGGTGGTCGGTGGTGGTTGCGACAGTTGGAATTCCGGTTGGACCTGAGTTTTCACAACCCAGAGACCAACCGGTCGCTGCTTCTTGCGCCGGTTGGTATTCTGGTTGGCAAAACCCTGCACAACCCTAAGACAAACCGAGTGATGCTTCTTGCGACGGTTGGAATTCCGGTTGGACTTGAGTCTCAACAACCCGTGGACCAACCTATTCACAAGCTGCGAGCTTTTGAAAGCTCGGTTGGTTTTTCGGTTGGATTGACAAGAATTATCGGTTGGTTTTGTGGCTCATTCCGACCGGGTTAGAAACACGGTTTTTTTTGGGTTTTCGCGGTTGTTTTCACGGTTGTTCGATCTGCTAGGGATGCGATGTGTGCAAACCACGTGCGGAAAAACATAAAGTGGCAAAATTCGTATATTCTTCAAGGAAGCGAATAATATACTGAATACTACTGTTTTATTCAGTTTTTTAAATCACTTTTTTTGTTGAAATGTTGAATTCTAAAAACGAAAGAAGTTTGTAGATTAGAAAACAAATATATGTATTGAGACAGCTTTATTTTATTTCTTAATATTTTATCTAAATAAAGCTAACACTCGGCGCGGCCTGTGTCAATGGCTGCCGAGGCTCTATATTCTCTTTGTCTAATTAAATCATTAAGGGCGCCAATTGGTTTTCAAGACCTAATAACTTGTTTAATAACAGCTAGCTCTACAGAGATGGACATCCACAGGGAGGGTAATGGAAAGCCCCAAGGAAGTAAAGCACAGAATCGGAAAAGAGATCCGATCGGAAACGTGAAATATAAATAGTCGTACTCACGTAATTTTATCCAACTTGAATTTTATTTATTATTTGACAACAATTTCGTCTCCTTATCTTTTGTCAAAATTCCTTAATCCTTTTGTCTATTTGTCTGATTGCCAGAGTGCCAAACCACCAACACTCGTCGATTACAATTTTCACTTTTGTCACTTTGTCTCGGTATCTTTAATCTTGAGGGGCTATAAAAGCTGGGACGATACCCTTCACCTCGAGCGCTGACCTCTTTGCTCGTTCGCTACGAATCGACAAGTGTGATAGATCGCGCTCGATGTGGCCCTTCAATGGACTCGTGGGAAAATCGATACTTTGACGCCCCTAGCGGATCTGAAGAACCGCAAAATAACCGAAGAGTGACCGGTCGTTATGGAACAAAAAATCACTCCAGAATAACCGAGAAGGAACCTAGTGACCGGCGGGTAACCGTAAAGTGAACCGTAAAGTGACCCGTAATGAACCCAATGTTCCGTTTCGGGTTACTATTCGGTTATATGAAGATCTTTCAAATAACCGAAAAACAACTTTTAACAAACTGTCGGTTACTTCTGCGTTACTTTAAAGTTTGTTTTTGGTTAAAACATTGGTCGCTTTGCAGTTGCAATCGGGTTCTTTTTTGTTCCAAAATAACGGTCGCTTTGTCGGTTACATTACAGTTGTTTTACGGTAAAACAACTGGAAATGAACCTCATAATGACGGTTACTTGTATGTGACCGTAAAGCAACCACAAAATGACGGTTGCTCGGATCCGCTAGGGGCGTGCGCTATCGACGTCTGTTCCTTCCGTCCGGTCGGGACGCGTGGCGATGGTGTGTTCTTTTGAACCGAGGTTTTGACGATTCGGGATGCTACAATCTTTGACAAATAATCTCAATCATAATTAACAAAAGTCGCAGAATCACACAGTCTTATACATTGTACGCTATGTAGATCAGGGTACTGACACTCCGTGTACCCCGCCACTTCTTATTTGGCACGAACCGATCGGGTACGGATATTGCCAGCCCAAGAATAACAAAATATGACGATGAAAAGTTCGGCTTGCTGGCTTGGCAGCAATGATGCCTACGGCTGTCGATGGAGTGGAAATTGGTGGGGATGGAACAGCGGTGAACTTGAATTCATGCGCTGCTTGAAACGCAATGTCATCAGTTCATGCCTCCGATCATATATTTTTATTTCATATAATGGAACATTAGTTATTACGTAATTTTTAATAGCTCATCGCAGAAATAGCAATTGAATTGTTATTTTATCGTAGAGCCCGATTTAGTATTTAAAAAATAATATACATCTCGGATATCTGAAAGAAAATGAGCTGTCTCTTTCGTTATTAAATAAACTATTGAAACTTTAGTTTCAATAAATTAAGATGAGAATAATATTAATTATTCGTCTTAAGGATGTCCTGCATTGAATCGGTATCCTCATATCTTGATGAAAATATTTATTTGAACGTTTATTTAGTGCTTTTTCACGGTTTTCAGATAAAATAAAAGATTGCTGTGAACATGAACATTCGCAATTGTTCTGAAAATATTTTATTTTCATGACTGAAACTGTTAAAATGTGTGACAACTCAAGATTTTCGTTACATATTTTACTTTATATTCGATAAAAGGTAAATTGAAATTCTTTTACTTCTATGAAACGGTTTTTGTCCACCAACTTTATAAAAAACCGATGAAGTTTTCAGTTTTACAAAAACAAGTACAGAAACAATCCATTTAAAATTTATATTTTCATTTTAAGAAATATCTGTTTGTCATTTTTACAAAAAATATATTTGTCACTTTCAATTTAACAAAACAATATTTGTAAATTCGTAAAAAACGAAATTTAGAAATTGACAAGATATTTATAAAAAAAGATTTTTAAATTTGGAAAAACTAGTATGAATCGTTGAAAATCGTGGGATTCAATAAAAGTCAGTTTATTTATTTTTTTAATATTTTTATTTGTCTGGACAACCCAAGGTTTTAATAATCTGAATCCAAAGGGTGGCGCGGTACCCCATCACCCGTCACCGCCATTTACGATCGAAAAGATAATACGGCGGGTTTACTCAATAAAAGTGAACATATTATTTTATAATGTCAGGAAAAACCAAGATTTTCAGAACATGAATCGAAAAGGCGGCGCGGTACCCCACCGCCCGTTGCCGTCATTTACTATCGAAAAGATAATACGGCGGATTAATTTAATAAAAGTGAGAATATTATTTTATAGTGTCGGGAAAAACCAATGATTTCCCCATTTGAAAAATGTAAACCTTGTAACACGGCGCATGCTCCGTGTGCGCCAGTTCAGCTGGAGGCCACCACTCCCGCGGCGTAGGGTAAATATATGTTTTTTTAAAGTTATTATTGTTATTTTTATATCGAGTTTTGTTATTATAATTTATGTTTTTGTTGTTCTTTTTCTAGTTTTGCGTATGATTTGTTTAGTTTCTTCCCTGCCCCGAATGGATGGATGATTGGGTGCATGAATGTGCGTGTGTAGAGTTTGAATGTGGCGCCGGCCGGGAGAAGACGCCGGAGCTGCAGGGCCGTCGCTGCCGGGGCTGAGGTCCGCGGTTAGAGCGCAGGCAGAGGGGACGCGCAGCACTAGCGCGTCCCTGGTCTCCTCGCCGCCAATCACCGCCTCAGAAATTCGCCACTCTAATCTTGCCGCCTGCTGCGCTCGACCTGCCGGCCAATCCCCAGGCGAGCGGTCTCCCATTCGCCACGCCATCTTGCTCATGGGAGCCGCGGCCAATCAGCGACGACTCCGAGCATCAAGGAAGAAGACGCCGGCCGGCCCGCCACTTCAGCTGAGCTACCGCAACCGAGCGACGCCATTTTCGAGTAATAATATTTATCAACACGTTTGAAGAGTTTTCGAGTGAATTGTGAGTGGAGGAGTAATATTCGAGACTACGAAACGTAAGTTATTTTAATAAGCTTCGTCGATTTTTCGGCCTTTTTTATGGATGGAATTTTTGACATCGTTCTCGGGTCTGAGACATCGGTGTCGAAGATTCTGATGTTATCGACGATCCTATATATAGGAACGTCATTTCGAATCCCTGAATTAATTTTTAGTTCGCTCTAATTGCTTCACCAAATCATTAAGAATTGATGAAGCAACCAGAGCGACCAATTTTTTACAATTAAAATTAATCGTGAAAAAATATCGCCACAGCCCGGGTTTGAACCGGGAACCTCGGATCACTAGTCCGATGCGTTACCAATTACACCACCGTAGCTCTGGCGACATTAATTCACGATTCCTTTTATAGTTTAACGACAGATCTAAAACTTGGCTTTGTTGTTAGGCTTTGGCCGTCTATATACATTATTTTAATAAGCTTCGTCGATTTTTCGGCCTTTTTTATGGATGGAATTTTTGACATCGTTCTCGGGTCTGAGACATCGGTGTCGAAGATTCTGATGTTATCGACGATCCTATATATAGGAACGTCATTTCGAATCCCTGAATTAATTTTTAGTTCGCTCTAATTGCTTCACCAAATCATTAAGAATTGATGAAGCAACCAGAGCGACCAATTTTTTACAATTAAAATTAATCGTGAAAAAATATCGCCACAGCCCGGGTTTGAACCGGGAACCTCGGATCACTAGTCCGATGCGTTACCAATTACACCACCGTAGCTCTGGCGACATTAATTCACGATTCCTTTTATAGTTTAACGACAGATCTAAAACTTGGCTTTGTTGTTAGGCTTTGGCCGTCTATATACATTATTTTAATAAGCTTCGTCGATTTTTCGGCCTTTTTTATGGATGGAATTTTTGACATCGTTCTCGGGTCTGAGACATCGGTGTCGAAGATTCTGATGTTATCGACGATCCTATATATAGGAACGTCATTTCGAATCCCTGAATTAATTTTTAGTTCGCTCTAATTGCTTCACCAAATCATTAAGAATTGATGAAGCAACCAGAGCGACCAATTTTTTACAATTAAAATTAATCGTGAAAAATTCACGATATTTTTTCACGATTAATTTTAATTGTAAAAAATTGGTCGCTCTGGTTGCTTCATCAATTCTTAATGATTTGGTGAAGCAATTAGAGCGAACTAAAAATTAATTCAGGGATTCGAAATGACGTTCCTATATATAGGATCGTCGATAACATCAGAATCTTCGACACCGATGTCTCAGACCCGAGAACGATGTCAAAAATTCCATCCATAAAAAAGGCCGAAAAATCGACGAAGCTTATTAAAATAATGTATATAGACGGCCAAAGCCTAACAACAAAGCCAAGTACGAAACGTAAGTACTCGAGTACTACTATTTTTCCCTTGCCCCTAACCACCCCGACCACCCGTACTTTGCGAGGAATTAGCGATTAAGTGCCGTATTGTCTCCGCCGCCGCGTGTGTCATCTCGACAGGTGCCATAGACACCTGTTGCATGTGCCAGTGAGTGGTGGTTTTTAGTGATTAAATAGTGCCCTGCGACCCCTGAAATCACCCCCATAATTTAGCCAACCCCTTTTCGATCCTTTTTGTAGTATTTTCCGACCCGTAACCTACCGAGGTAATACATAAGAAGCCGTTGAGTTCGGGAATCCACCCCCTGACCCCTCTGGTCTCCCCTCTACCCGCTGAGCGTTGACAGATCTCCCGCAATTTTCCGTTACCCGCCATTTAGCTAGCCGTTTCGAGTGTTATCATTTTTACTGTGTTTTCTCGCGATTAACTTAGGAGTTTACTGCGTCGTGTGACCGGTAAACTGAACGTAGCTACACGATACGTAGCTGGCGCCCATTCTTTTTTTCCCCGTGAATTTAATTATTGCCATTTTCTTTTGTTTTTTTTCCCTTAAATTTAATTTTTGTCAGTTCTCTTCCCCTTAAATTTACTTATTGCCACTTCCCCCCTGGAAATTAACTACTACCATTTTTCCCCGTAAATTCAGTTATTTTTATTTCTTTTTTTTTTCCTCATTTCCCCCGTTAACGTAATTGTTCTCACCCCCCCCCCCCCCCCCCCCGGTGACGAACATCCCTCCCTCCCCCCTTGCCCTGATATTTATTATTATTAGTTCGTGTATTTGGCGTTATTTTATCGCGTTTTTCTTTTGTTGTTTTTATTGAGATTTTTATTTCTTTTGTTCATTAAAGACTTTGTTATTTTTTCTGATAATTATTTTATTATCATTACTGCTTTCTCACTGACCCCTTCCCCCTCCTAATAAAAGGGAAGCCGGTTATAAATTGGCGCCCAACGTGGGGCCCGGAAAAAATTTCGTCCGCGTCGAACCCGCGCCTGAAATTTATCTGGTTCGTTTTCAGTGCTCACCTCGGTGCCCTCCCTCCATTACCCCCTAATACTATTTTTTTTCCCCTCCTTTTAGTATTCAATCTTTATTTTTTTTTTATTTTTTATTTTTTTTTCTTTTTTTTCTTTCCCCTTTCCCATTTCTATTTTTTTTTTAAATTCATTTATTTATTCATTTTTTTTAAATTATTTTTATTTTTTTTTATTATTAGTTTATTATTTTTGTGTTCCTTTTTTTTTTTTGCGTGATATTGCGCCGCCCTCTTATTTAGTTTTTGTATTATTATTGTTACAACCGCCTATATTATTTGTTTTTTTTTTTAATTTTTTTTATTTTACCCTTCCCTTTGTGGGGTTTAAAATCCCAGCTGGCCTTAACCTCCATTTTGCGTAGTCATACGCCCTCTTTGACTATCTGCGTTTTTTTTTTCTCTTCCGTTTTTTTTTGTAGATTCCCCCAATTCACCCCGTTTAAGCCCTTATATTTTCTCTTTGTTTATTCTTTTTGTTTTTCCCCCTTTCCCTTTTCTTTAGTTTTTTTTTATTTTATTTGTATCATTATTATAGTGTTAGTTTTTGGATTTTTCTATTTGGTGCCGCCCCCACTATCACCCTTTGCCGACTGCCACTACGCGTTTAATCACCCCTCCGTATTTTTCTTAGCCCTGCCGAGTATACTCCGCGGTATTTTCGCTTCTTTTTTCCTGTTAGCCTCACCCCCAACAAATACCCACAGACCAAATACCGTTGAGTTCGCACCCTTCCGTGACCCTCTTTTGGCTAATTGCTAAAAGTGACCCAACCTCCCTTTTGCGTGATTATACGCCACCCTTACATCCGTGTTTTGTACCCTTGGTTTTTTTTTCGGTTTAGCCCCTAATATATTTTCCTTGTTTTTGGTTCAATTTTGAGATTTGGTTAGGCCCTAACCCTTTGTTTCTTTTGTTGTGAGTTGGCCTTCTGCCATCTTAACCCCTCGCCCCACAAATAATATTTTGCCCTTTCCACACCCTTTCATCAACCTTTTTCACAGGTTTGACCGTCTTTAAGTTCTTTAGGTTCTTTAGGTTCCCTGATTTTGTCATTTCTGCCCCTCGACACTTCTCAAACCGCTATCAAGTTTCCCCCTTGACCGTGCTCGTTATTTTTTTCTTGCCCCTCTGGTTTTTTTTTTTTGCTTTTTCCCCTATTTTTATCGTTCGCTCCCCCTGTCATTACCGCCGTTAGGGTACGTGAACCACCACCACTGCGCCACCGAGCCTCGATTATTTTCGACCCCACCGTTTAGCCGTCGAGATGGATCCCGCCGCGGTAGGCGGTGTCGTTACCACCACGACCACCAGCGTCACTACCTCCCTCCCTGATAGTACCGCCCCCACCTCGCTCCCCTCGCTTATCGCCCCCCCGCGTGCTCCCGTGCCCCTGGAGACGCGGGCAAAAATCCTCCGCATTAAGGAGGACATTAAGAGCCTCCCCGACGTTCGCGATATAATCCGCCTGTGCGACCACGCCGAGTTGAATACCGCTGGTAGCCTCGAGGCGTTGGTCGACAGGTTCTGGCGGCACGAAGTCCGTCACCAGTTCCCCGACGTCGAGACTGCCTGGGACCCGGCGGTGGATGAGCGTGGTTTGGAACGCGCGTTCACCCTTACCGCTGCGTTACAGGAGCCCTGCTTCGACGAGTCCCGCCGAACTAACCCCCCCCCCCCCTCACCCAGGCAAACCCCTCCCTGGCCGGCCCAGCGGACCAAAGCGCCCTTCTGGCCTCAGGCCAAACCATTGGGCCCTACCGCGACCCCATAAGCTTTGACCACAGTGCCGATCTCCTCAGCCTAGGAGATATCCCCCCTCTACCCGACCACCCCCCGTTAACGCATAACCCTGTCCCTACGGTTACTTTCGCACCCCCCGTGTCGCGAGCCCAGTCCGTCAGGCAACCTCCCCCGCCATATGTGCCGGACCGAGCTCCGTTGGTACCGGCGCCTCCCCCCCCGTCTCCACCTTACCCCGCCTCCTCCCCGCAGCACGCTGCTAACCAGTGGGGCCACCACACCACCTTTGAAATGCCCCAGCCGCGACCCCGGCCCCAGTACAATAGTACGGGGGTTCGCTACCAACCCACACCCCCCTCCGCCATCCCCATTCATTGCAATCTGGCCATGACCGACCCTCCCGGTTGGACAGTGTCTGGACCCGGGACACCCACCAAATTGACCACTCCCGCCGTTTCGGTCCCAAGTTCGCGGGGCGTCGTGGAGACGATGGAGAAGAATACCTCCTTCGTCTCTACGAGTACTGTGACAGCCGAGGATTCTCTGAGGAAGACCTGTTGCGCGTTCTGGCCGAGTCCTTCACGCATGAGGCACTCATGTGGTATCGGGTAGAACGCAGCAACTGGACAACCTACGACGAGTTCATTTTTCATTTTCGAGCGTGGTTTGGTCACAGTAACCTCCAGGAGCGCCTGCGACGGGAGCTGGAATTGAGAACCCAAGGCCCCGGAGAACCCAGCGGCGAGTTCCTCACGAAGATGAGAACCCTTTTTAACCTCCTTAGCCCTCCTTTGCCTCTCGAGATGCAGCTAGACATCTGCGTTAATAACCTTCACCCCGAGCTAGGACAGAGGATATATCGGGAGGAGATCGCCACCTTCCTGGACCTGCAGCTGAGGTGCCGGCGAGAGGAGGTCGCGCGGGAACGTACGCGCACCTACCGACCGCCGCCGACCGCTGCTCAGTCTGTCCTTCCCTCCACCGCTTATGTTCCGCCGAATAAAACCCGCGAGAGAGCTGCGGCTCTCGGACCTGCTCCTACCACCCCCGCACCCAGCCAGCTTCCTGCCCCCCCCCCCCCCCGCCCCGAGTGCGTCACCCGCCCCTGCTGCGGTAGCCAGTGTAAGTGCTACGGCCGAGCCTAGCCGTCAGCCAGCTGCCGCTCCCCGACCTTCCCCTAGGCCCCAGCCCCAGCCCAACCAACCCCCACCCCTAATGGGCCACCCGGTCCAACCCCCGCGTAACTTCCGGCCCCAAGCGCAACCCCAGTCCACCACGGTCCGGTGCTACAATTGTAGGTAGCCGGGCCACATTTTCGCGGAGTGCGAACGACCTCTGGGGTTTTTCTGCCGCGCTTGCGGCCTGGCCGGGCACGATGTGAACACGTGCCCGCGCTGCCGCCGGGCGCGGACGGAAACTACCAGGGGGGGGGCAGTAGACTCTTCTCCCCCCCCCCCTCGTCGCACCGAGGATCTGGGGCTAGCTCCCGTTGCTGCTCTGGATGCCTCTTTTGATCCCCCTGACCCGTTGTTAACCTCCCCGTGTCTGATAGAGGCGCCCGTCCATTCCCGAGTTAGAGATCTGCCCTCCCTAGTGTCACTAGAGTCGAGTCCTACGATTCCGCCCCGTCCCCGAGCGTTTTGTTATCCCATCATCGACTCCGTGGAGACCCAGGAGGAGGACGAGCGTCACTTCGTGATGCTGAACCTCCTGGGTCGCCACGTCCTTGCTTTGGTGGACCCGGGGGCCACTCGCTCCTACCTGGGCGTGGCGGAGGCCAAGTCGCTAGGCGAGGTGCTCCGGCCGGCCACTGGGGGGGGGTGCGGGTGGCCAACAATGCCGTGGTTCCCCTCCTCGGAGTCGTGTCCATACAATTCGAGTTAGAGACCCGTATCAAGACCCTTGAAATGAGAGTAGCTCCCTTAGGGTATAACAGCATTCTCGGCGTCGACTTCTGCAGGCTGTTCGGCTTGAAGATCGACTACGAGAATGACACGTGGCAAGTTCCTGGAGGCACTCCCCGGAAGTTCACCTCTGATGGGAGAGTTCCCATCATAGTGCCGGCTTTCCCGGAGTGCGCTGGCTTGGCCGACGCCCCTCTCACCACCCCTGATCGCCTAAATCCTCTTCTCGACCGGTTGGTGAAGCCCAACACCACTGGGATTCTTAGCGTCACCACCCTGGTCGAGCATTCGATAGATGTGCAGGGCCATCCGCCCATCCGCCAACGGCCTCGTACCATCTCTCCCTACCTGCTCGCCACTGCCCAGAAGGAAGTCGATAAGATGTTCCGCGAGGGAGTGATCGAGAGGTCCAATAGCCCGTGGATGAGTAACCCCGTAATCGTTCCCAAACCCGGAGGTAAAGCCCGTTTTTGCATCGATTTCCGAGATGTGAACAAAGTCACCCGGAAAGACGCCTACCCTCTCCCAAACCTCGACCGAATTCTAGACGGCTTGCGCCGAGCTCGTCGTATTTCCAAGCTCGACTTGAGCCAAGCCTATTTTCAGATCCCCGTGCACCCTGCTAGTCGCCCTATAACTGCTTTTTCCGTCCCAGGACGAGGCCTGTGCCAGTTCACCCGCATGCCCTTCGGACTCACGAACGCCCCCGCGACTTTTCAGAGACTGATGGACCGACTGATCCGGTCCGAGTGGGAACCTCATGTCTTCGCGTATCTCGATGACGTCATCATCGCTACCGAGACTGAGGATGACCACTACAGGTACCTGGCGTTGGTCCTCGGTGCTCTGCAAGAGGCCGGGTTGGAGATTAACCGTGAAAAGAGTAATTTTTTCTGCCCCGAGATGAAGTATCTCGGGTATGTGATCACCAAAGACGGACTAAAGACAGACCCCGACAAGATTGCCCCAATCCTTGAGTACCCAGCCCCTACCAATATTAAGCAGCTCCGGAGATTTCTCGGCATGATGGGGTGGTATGCCCGCTTCATGGGGGACATCTCTGAGCTGAAGATTCCCTTAGTGCGCCTCCTGGAAAAGGGAGTGGAATGGCACTGGGGGAATGACCAACAGTTAGCTTTCGAGTCTCTCCGCCAAGCCCTGACCCAGACCCCTGTTTTAGCCCGACCCGATTTTGCGAAGCCCTTCTCCATTCACACCGACGCCAGCGATTATGCCATTGGGGCTGTGCTGGTGCAGGAGGTGGATGGAGCGGAGCACCCCATAATTTATTGCAGTCGAGTCATGTCCCGAGCTGAGCGCAAGTACAGTGTTACCGAGAAGGAGTGCCTCGCGGTGTTGTGGGCATCTAAGAAGCTGCGGCCATACATCGAGGGGACTGCTTTCACAGTGGTGACAGACCATAGTAGCTTGCGCTGGCTCATAAATCTGCGAGATCCTTCTGGTCGGCTGGCCCGCTGGGCGCTGTCCATGCAGGATCTCGACATGCAGATAGTCCACCGGAAAGGATCCCTTAATGCAGTTCCCGATGCCCTCTCCCGGATGTTCGAAGGAACCACCGAAGCGCTAGCCGCTCTCGGCGAGTCCGCGGACCCCTGGTACCTCGAGCAGATGAAGAATGTCCATGATTTCCCCCATAAGTACCCTGACTGGAAGATCGAAGACCACCAGCTTTTTCACCATAGGCCTCACCCCATAGTAGAATCCGCCCTGACCGACTTGGACGCGTGGAAACTCGTCCTTCCTCATGATGCCCGCCAAGTAGCTCTCCGCAATGCCCACGAACACCCCCAGTCCGGCCACTTAGGCGTCGACAAGACCTACGGCCGCCTGACCCAAGATTTTTCCTGGCCCGGAGTTTTCCAAGACGTGGCGCACTTCGTGAAGCGGTGCCAGGTGTGCCAACTCCATAAAGCCTAATAGGGTGCCCCTGGAGGAATTATGCGAGAACGCACGACTGAAGGACCGTGGACCGTCGTGGCGGCCGACGTCATGGGCCCCTTCCCCCCCAGTAAGAGCAGAAACCGTTACATCGTCGTATTCCAGGACCTCTTCACGAAGTTCGTGAAGGCCAAGGCCCTGGGAACGGCTACCGGACCCTCCATTGTTAAAGCCTTAGAAACCCTCGTCCTTAACCGTTGGGGATGCCCCCAGTTCCTGCTGACGGACAACGGGACTGAGTTCGTCAACAAACACATGACCCGCCATCTCAGTCAGTATGGAATCCGCCAAACGACCATTCCCCCGTACCATGCCCAAGCCAACCCGGTCGAGCGTGTCAACCGAACCCTTAAGACCGTGATCGTCTCGTATGTCGGTGATGATCACCAGAACTGGGACCAACACCTTCCGGAGCTGTGTTTCGCCCTCAATACCGCAGTACACGCCTCTACCCAAGTCACCCCCGCCTTTTTGAATTTTGGTCGAAACCCGCGGCCTGCCAAGAGCATCCGCAACAACCTGCCCCCGCCCGCCCTGCTCAACCGGACAGACCCAACGGTCTGGGACGACCGGATGAAACGCCTACCCCTCCTTTACGACTTCGTCCACCGTAACTTGTCCCAAGCGGCGAAACGGCAAGCCCGATACTATAACCGTGGTAGAGAGGACCGGGAATTCCAGGTCGGGGACTTAGTCCTCCGACGGAACCGCGTCCTTTCCTCGGCTGCCCAGAACTTTGCGGCCAAACTAGCCCCCAAACACCGCGGCCCGTACACCATCTCCCGAAAGATCTCCCCCGTGGTCTACGAAATCCACCTGCCCATGAAGAAGAAGTGGGTTAAAGTCCACATAAAAGACCTTAAGGCCGATCAGTATCCCCTAGATCCCGAAGGGACTACAACCCCAGGATCTGTACCGACCCCGACCGTAAGTAAGCCATTGTTAGATCACCCCTGTCCCAGCCCCATTCTAGAGTCTAATCCGCCCGATACCGATAGAGAATCCGACTTGATTCCCGGCTCTTGCTTGTTGCAGGATGTCCGGAGCCAAGAGATGGAGAGGAGCGCGCGGGGTGCAGTCGCACCTGGGGGAGGTGTTGAGGAGACCATCGGCTACGAGCCTCTCCCGGTCCCCTCGCCGCCGACACCCCCCCGGTTCGGCGGCCCCGCGGGAGACCTCGAGGGAGCCGCCGGAGAGGAGGAGCGCTGCCAGCCAATGGACGGCGTTACGTTCTCCGGGAGCGCGCTCCTAGATAACTGTTCCCTCCCGACCCCCCCGCCTTCCCCCCTCCTAGCAGTCCTGGTCCCCAACCCCTTTGCCCCCCTGTCCGCTTTATCGGAACCCTCCCCCTCCACGTCCACCTCCCCCCTACCCACCCCATCCCCTGGCCCCATGAGCACCCTCATTCGCCTTCCCCGTCAACCCCCGCCCCCAAACGAGACTCCCTCGTAACCCATGCCCCCGTCCCCTGGGGACGACCATCTCCCACCCCCGCCGCCCCCGCTCCTGCAACCCCTCCCCCACCCCCACTCCCCAAGACCCTGCGGGTCTTGGGGAGTGGGGGTGAACGACGGGCCAAGAAAGCTCGCGCTGGCCCCTACCCTCCCTCCTCCACCCCCGTAATTCCCGCGTTGATGTCTGCCCTGGTCCCCCGTCCCGAAAACCTCCATGGCCCCACCCTCACACCCTCTGCCGCAGGAATCCCGACCCTGATGGCCACCCCAGTCCCCAGACCCGACCAATTCCCCATCCCCGACCCCCCCCCCCCCCCCCCCCCCCCACGCGCGTCTCCCGGGAACCCCACCACGCCTTTGAGGGACTCCAGCCGGAGTCCCCTTGTTTTCGATGCTGGAGCTGCCACCAGCCCAATGAGCTGGTGACCCGCCTGCCCCGCCAGTGACCGCCCAGCCACCCTACGACGACCTGCCAGCCCCCGGACGCGACAGCTCTGTCTTTTTCTTCTTTATATTTTTTTTATTTTCTTTTTGTTATGTTTTGGTTTTTTTATATAATATATTCTACGTTTTTTTTTGCTACGTGCGGATTGGGTTCTGTTTTTTTTTTCTTTTCCTTTTTCCTTTTTTTCTTTTTTTTCTTTTCTTTTCGCCCTCGGCCACGCCGCCCAACCCCCATAACCCGCACCCCCTTTACCCCCCCCCCCCCCTCCCGCCTCCAGCCCACATCCGTCCCCCTTGGCTCAAGTACTCGAGTCGTACTTTCGTTTCAGCAGGGGGGAGTTTGTAACACGGCGCATGCTCCGTGTGCGCCAGTTCAGCTGGAGGCCACCACTCCCGCGGCGTAGGGTAAATATATGTTTTTTTTAAAGTTATTATTGTTATTTTTATATCGAGTTTTGTTATTATAATTTATGTTTTTGTTGTTCTTTTTCTAGTTTTGCGTATGATTTGTTTAGTTTCTTCCCTGCCCCGAATGGATGGATGATTGGGTGTATGAATGTGCGTGTGTAGAGTTTGAATGTGGCGCCGGCCGGGAGAAGACGCCGGAGCTGCAGGGCCGTCGCTGCCGGGGCTGAGGTCCGCGGTTAGAGCGCAGCCAGAGGGGACGCGCAGCACTAGCGCGTCCCTGGTCTCCTCGCCGCCAATCACCGCCTCAGAAATTCGCCACTCTAATCTTGCCGCCTGCTGCGCTCGACCCGCCGGCCAATCCCCAGGCGCGCGGTCTCCCATTCGCCACGCCATCTTGCTCATGGGAGCCGCGGCCAATCAGCGACGACTCCGAGCATCAAGGAAGAAGACGCCGGCCGGCCCGCCACTTCAGCTGAGCTACCGCAACCGAGCGACGCCATTTTCGAGTAATAATATTTATCAACACGTTTGAAGAGTTTTCGAGTGAATTGTGAGTGGAGGAGTAATATTCGAGACTACGAAACGTAAGTACTCGAGTACTACTATTTTTCCCTTGCCCCTAACCACCCCACCACCCGTACTTTGCGAGGAATTAGCGATTAAGTGCCGTATTGTCTCCGCCGCCGCGTGTGTCATCTCGACAGGTGCCATAGACACCTGTTGCATGTGCCAGTGAGTGGTGGTTTTTAGTGATTAAATAGTGCCCTGCGACCCCTGAAATCACCCCCATAATTTAGCCAACCCCTTTTCGATCCTTTTTGTAGTGTTTTCCGACCCGTAACCTACCGAGGTAAAACATAAGAAGCCGTTGAGTTCGGGAATCCACCCCCTGACCCCTCTGGTCTCCCCTCTACCCGCTGAGCGTTGACAGATCTCCCGCAATTTTCCGTTACCCGCCATTTAGCTAGCCGTTTCGAGTGTTATCATTTTTACTGTGTTTTCTCGCGATTAACTTAGGAGTTTACTGCGTCGTGTGACCGGTAAACCGAACGTAGCTACACGATACGTAGCTGGCGCCCATTCTTTTTTTCCCCGTGAATTTAATTATTGCCATTTTCTTTTGTTTTTTTTTCCCTTAAATTTAATTTTTGTCAGTTCTCTTCCCCTTAAATTTACTTATTGCCACTTCCCCCCTGGAAATTAACTACTACCATTTTTCCCCGTAAATTCAGTTATTTCTATTTCTTTTTTTTTCCTCATTTCCCCCGTTAACGTAATTGTTCTCACTTCCCCCCCCCCCCCCCCCCGGTGACGCACATCCCTCCCTCCCCCCTTGCCCTGATATTTATTATTATTATTTCGTGTATTTGGCGTTATTTTATCGCGTTTTTCTTTTGTTGTTTTTATTGAGATTTTTCTTTCTTTTGTTCATTAAAGACTTTGTTATTTTTTCTGATAATTATTTTATTATCATTACTGCTTTCTCACTGACCCCTTCCCCCTCCTAATAAAAGGGAAGCCGGTTATAACCTTCATGACTCGGGAATGCCTTGAGATATCAAGCTGAAATTTGGACCATAGATAGAGGGATCAAGCCTCATCGTTCATACAGATTTTTGTTAAAATCAACTTCATCGTTAAATTATTACGCGTTTTTTAATTTTTTGAAATATGTCTACGCGATAACTCTTTCAATTTTCGAGATATTGATCTTAAAATTGGTATGAATGTGAGCTTTCATACGCCGGTGATCGCTATTGAATTTAGTTAAGATCGGTTGAACGTTCCAATTTTATGATGTTTTGAATTTAAAAAAAAAAATTGACATCGCTCTATTGTAACTTTTGCAAAACGTAAGATAGCGAGCTCAAATTTTGTATATAAATGAAACAATATTCAGCCATTATATATGTATAATTTAGTGACGAACGGTATGAAATTTTTGATTTTATGGAATGTTCAATTATTTTTAAAAATATACATTATCACATTCACTTTCGGAAACGCTCTAATCAAGAAATAACGTAATAACGAAATAGAAAAAGCGTATCCACAACATGTATATTTATCTAATTAAAACAAGGATGCAAAGTAGAACCTTGCACATTGCTTCCTCATTATTTTTCGAGTTTTACAAAGCTTCCTTTATGAGGAAGCCAAAAATTGAATAACATACTTCCTCATAGAGGTAGCTTTGTAAAAGCAATCGTAAAAGCAATCGAAAAAATACGTTTTTACCTTGTACTTTTGAATTAATAAATAGTTAAAATCAGTAATATATTGTTAAGAAAAGACATCTGTAAAAATGCGTTATTTTCTATTTTGAACTTGAGTGATGGCATAGTATTTTTGATATTTAAGTTGTGAAGTCACTTGTTAAACGTTATATTTTGGTTTATTTATTTCGTTTCACTTGATAGATTTTTTTACGTTTTGATACCCCGTTCTTTTTAGCTGTTTATACGAGGGTTTGCATTTTTCTGTTAATATAAATTCTATTATTGCAGCTAGTCTGAGCCGGCCCTTCAGTCTATGTGTATAATGTACATTATACGCATGCACCGTTGGAGTAACAAAGACAGTTGATATATCTATCTTCGTCAGCCCCCACTACTGAGACCGTAGCCAACTTCGAAAATGTTAACGCCGGCAACGGCGGTTTTGGTCGTGTAACGTTGGCGAACATAAGCGTACCCGATTCGCTCTCAGCCAATAAGCGTCGGCGTTGGCGTGCCAAATAAGAAATACACGGTTAGCATAGAGCAGAGCAGCGGAGTGTCAGTACCCTGATGTAGATGTTATTTTAATGCGCAATTAGCCCTCCAGGTGAAAGTCTGGCGTCTGGCGTGTGACGTCGAGGAAAGGCTTATAAACATAAATTCTCCTGTATCTATACATTACAATACATTATAAACATAAATTCTCCTGTATCTATACGTATCCTATATATACAGTATCTATACATAGAGAAAACAAGAAACGTCTTCTACTATATAACAAAAATGCAAAAACTATGATACAAATTATTAAAACGTCGTTATAACTCTCACCAAATGTGCTTATAAGCCGATCAATAGTGCCGACGACGCCTGTGCCGATGTCATAGTGCCATCACTGTGCTAAACCTCGAACCTGTAACGGACTGACAGAATGACGCCACATTGATATCCTGGCTTCGTCTGTTACCATGGAACCGTGACGTCACAGCGTCGCCTCCAAAATCGTATACGAGTTGCCAGAGTGACGCCACAGGGGCATCCGGGTTGGAAGCACTCTTGCACGTCCGGTTGAGCGCATGCCTTCTCCATATCGGATTCTCATGGGCCGATGTGCCATTATTTTCACTACAATGTGAGGGTACTGCATAACAGCACTTTGTGCCGGCATGAAGCTGCTTAATGACGTCGCACATGATGTAACGCCCGAGCGTTTTATTCGTGGGAACTTTAAAATACCACTAACGATGTTCTTCCGGGGTTCTGTTAACTAAGGGTAAAAACCCACCTTGGAAATCGGGAAGTTTAAATAGTAAGTAAGAAAGAGATCTACTCGGTTTGAATATCAAATTATTCTGTTTAATTATTAAATTCGACTACAAGTAAATTCAAATTAAATATAGCTAGAAACGTTTTGGATGTGTCTCATTCGACAGTCGGAAAACTTCTGATTTTTTATTGTTATATTTCGTCTTCGAAGTCTCGAACTATTCTCTCCAAGCGTCGTTGGTTGGGGGTGGATTCTCCCTCCAAGGTGAACGTTGGCCTATCACTGCTGTTGCTGCTGTGGAGGTTTTCCTTCTCCGAGGGTAGCTTCCCTTGCTTTTTCCTCGTTGTGGTGGCGAAGACGCGCTCGCCTGGGCCGGCGTCTTCAGGGCCTGATGGTCAGCACGTGGCCGGAGTGCGGGGTCCGCACGTGGGCCTGTTTTTTGTCAACTCAAGTGGCGAGTGTTTTTGAACTACAAGAACTGACAAAAGTCACGTCGCTGAAAGTCTCTGTTGGCCATAAAAATCATTTGGCGACGATAACCAGGCGCACATCCGCGCGTCCCTTGTCCTTCGATGGCTCCGTCGACTTTCCTCAAGGGTCGTTAAAGGGAAAGCTATTTTCTCGTGTGACCATTTCAAAACTCTAAGATAAACGTACATGCGTCCGACGTTATATCAATAAGAAGGGTACGTAACTTAACATATATACAAGAAGACGACGATGGCTTTGTATTCATTCGTTCCTTTTAAAAAATATTCAATATTATTGCTAATCGTTATTGTAAATCACCATTTATTAATTTCGAGTCTCTCAGGGTATAATTATTCCGTTTAATTCAACTGGTATATGCTAATTAGGTTATTCTTGCAAATTAACTTTTGAATAAGCCGCGTTAAAACGATGGTAACGTGACGCATGCGTCACAATGACTCGTATCTGCTGCCACACCGTATTGGTATCAGATGTTACGTCCCGGAGCAGTTGGTGGATGTAGCTTCTCTCCTATTGGTCATCCACGACCGCTTGCTCGTTGTGGATTCGCTGCTGAATTAACTATAGAAATAGAGCAATGGGACCGGGAACTTTTAAATGATCAACACTGTCTTCTAATGTAATTTCACTGATTTTACTGTTTATTAAAAACGCAATATAAGACAAAACTTAATTATTTTACGAAGCTAACTTTTGCACAAACTTATAACTGCTGCTATCGCACGAACGTTGGAATTCGGAAAAATGCGCGAACAGCAAAAATAGCAAACCACGCGTTACTCGAATAAAACGATCTTTATCCGTTGCTGGTTGCTCTCGAACTAACTCTCGAAAATCAGCGTGTACGCTTCCAAAGTCCTTCGTTGCTAAAAAGAAGGAAAATAAGAAAAGTGGGGGAGAGGATGGAAAGTTCCGCGGGAAAATCTCAGCGTCGGACCCAAGTAAGCGAAAGGATCTGTCTCTGGTCAGCACGTGTGGTTGACAAAAAGCAGGCCCGCTCGACGACGTTAACCAGGCTCGCGCGGAGACGCTGATCAGGCGTGTGCACTCTTGAGTTTTATTGCTAGAAAACCCTGGGAACGAGGCTTCATTTTTGGGTGATTTATGAAGAACGTGCTCAAACATAAATACAATGTTATACAGGAAACTGTACGTTAAATTATGTGAGCTGAGGAGAAAGTTGTAGCTGAGGCATGCTGCGTTAATTTAAAAGTGATTCGCGCTGCGCGAGTACTTAATAACAGCGTTCTACTATACCGGGAGACTCCCGGTAATGTAGCTTATGATAAAATCCGATATAGTGATGACGCTCTATACCTCAGCTCATCACACCTTCCCCCTTATAAGAAAAAGACGTTTCCCTTTTTAAATGGGAAACGACTTTTTGTATCACTTATTTCTAGCCTACTTTAATATTTATCATAATATTTACGTTTACATTTGTATTTAGTCATTATTCTATTTACGAGGTATCTCTGTTAAGTGGGGGAGTGGCAAGTTTCAGTTTGTTTAGGTGCACGGTTTTCGTTCCTTTTGTATCTAACTGTATTTCTGCGTCTGTTTTCCTTAAAAGTCTCGACATTTTGTACGAATGATTTTACTCGTAAAACTGCTTCCCTGGTCGGTGTGAATTATTCGCGGACAACCGAACCGCGTGTTGAATGCTCGGCGAAAACGCGGGCTATTGTTATCGAGTCGGTCTCTTTTAACGCTATTGCTTCGCTATATTTCGAGAAGTTATCTTGGATCGTTAAGATATATCGGTTTTTCCTTTCGGTTATTGGTAGAGGGCCTACGATATCAATTTGAACGTGCTCGAATGGTTCTACCGATGTATTCGTTATCTGCATCGGGAGTCGAGTCTTTACGCGAACGAGTTTGTTAGTTCGGCAACTCCTGCAAGCTCTTATGTACGTAACTGTTCAATTATTAGACCAATAATTTCGTGACTAGCTCTGATACTCCTCAGCGGCGAATCGTCGCTCTAGTTTGGAACATCAGGAGACGGCACTGCAGCGCGGGGCTCCACGGGACCCCCTCGCGGCACGCCCGCGAGGGGGTCCCGTCTTGTCTTCTTGCATGGAGCCTAGAGTAGAGGAGGTCGATCGCTTACGGCGAAGTGCCGAAAAAATGGTCGATGAAACGTAGCCTCGATCTAGTTCAGAATATCACCGCGAGCGTCGCTGTGATCACTAGTCCCTGGCGTGAAGTAAGCGTTTGGTGGTGACTTGAAGTAAGTGTTGAGGCCGATTTGATATCGATTATTGTGACGTCATTTTTGTTTACTGGAGTGTCGTATTTTGAAGTGTCAACGAAAATAGTGAACAACGAAAATAGTGAATTCCACCGGATTTCGTCTGAGCGAAGTGTGAAATAAGGTAAGAACACAGAATTATACGTTTTTTTAGGTCAATTATTATATTACTTTAATTTAAGGCACTGTGCGATTGACCGGGCCGGAACTAACCTAAAAAAAACGATAAATGACAGTATTATTTTCACATTCTGCATTTTACGTGTAATTTTACGTGTTCGCTTTTCTTTTCAAGCAGGATGAGGCGAATCTGCGCAGTCGAAGGATGTCGCAGCGGACGCAATGCTGACATTGTTCGAAGGAAAAAGTTGGGTGTGCGACAAGTGACAATATTCACTGTGCCAAAGGTAAATGTCAATATTTTATTCAATTAAGATAGTGTTAGTGTAGTGGAGCGATTTGCCACATTCATTGCTCGCAGAGTTGTTTCGCCAAGTGTAAGTTGACAGTGTTTCCGACTGGCTCGGCTTGCCAGAAACAACCTGTCGTTTCTTTTGTCGTTTGGTCGGTCGGTGGCTGGATCTGTCAGGGAAGTGTTGAGACGGCATCAGCATGCTGGAATCCAGCACTCTGCCGGCACGGTGCTGGCTTAGGGTGCTAAATTCAGCTCCGTACCCACTCGACACCAGCATTTCGAAAGGCTACACAGTGTGCCGGAACCGTGTGGTCACAATTCAGAATTTTGGCCCATCATGCTGTCACAAGTCTGCCCACATGGAGACGCTGTGATGCATACTGTACTGTGGACATGTGGGATAGTAAAGACAAATTGGGACACCGGTCGACTATCTGTATTTTTTTGTTACAGCGAGCAAATACACTGCAGGCGTGGTCCGCAGCCGTTGGGAAGAATCTCTCCGCTGGAGATGGAATCTGCGAGTTCCACTTCCCAAGCAACAATATCATCAAGGAGGACAGAACAGTGTTACGTAATGGTACAGTGCACATTATTCCGCGCCAAAGATAAGGGCTTGCTCCAAATGCAGTCCCTACTGCTATTGCAGAGCAGGTAAGAAATTAAACATGGAATTTTTTCTTACAAATGTTGTTTAATTTAATAGAAACAAGATTACTAACTGTAATCTTGAATTTTATTTGCTAGGAAAACATCGAACCAGATCCCGGAGTTGCCGTTGTTGTTGATGCTCCAATAGTACCGGTAGACCAGGGTTTGGATATCGTGCCGGAGCCCGTTGATGCACCAGTGAATGTCGACAGCTTTGCCGACCACTTCCTGGAATCCAGCTTGGAACCGTCAACTGACATCCAGGTAATATTTGGAATATTTAAAATAACATGTCAGAATAATTGAAAATTACTTTTTTTTAAACTAGGAATACTGACGCGCGCTCGCGCGCGCGTACGCAGGTTACCGCGTGCACCCCTTACTAGTTGTTTGGGGAAATTTTTTTTTTTTTCGTGTTCATGAAGTTTTGAAAGCCTATCCGATGGCAAATTTCCCGCTGATTCCAGAAATCCCAGGTTTTTTCTCAAAATTAAAAAATTCGAGGAGAAAAACGCAAAAAAATTATTATTCACTTTTTTTGAATTTTTATACTTAACTAAAATCGATTTAATTTTTTTCTGTTTTTTTTTATCAATGGAATTTGAATTTTCTTTTTGCATTCAGGAGAAAACCTTTGAACGAAGAAAATGTCGCAAGGCGGAACACGATATCTTAATTATTCGATTTTTTGCAGAATTTGAAAGTTCATTCTTAAAACTTGGTTTTTTTTTTAGACGGCATGAAAACCCTATCTTATGGCAAATTTCCCGCTGATTCCAAAAATCACGGGTGTTTGCCCAAAAAATCGAGAATTCGATGAGAAAAACGCCAAAATCAATTTTTTTTCTGACAAGCTGCCAAATTCGCGATACTGATAAACGAACTGTTGATTTCCCAACCAATCAGAGGCCGAATAAATCAACAACAATGGTTGCTCTCGAACTTTTTATTGAGGATTATTTAATTTAAAGATGTAATTTCCAAGTTTTGAGAATGCCAGTTTAACTAAAAATTGCTCTTAATTACAGAGAAACGTTGATCCTCCTCAAAAGGTTGATTACGACCATGGCGCCGTCGAGTTTGCCGGCCACCTGATGGAAACCAGCGACGAATCCGCCAGTCATAACAGTGAGGTAAAAATATTAACTGCTTAATTATCCGTAGCGTAATTTGGCGTACATCTTGCTGTATTTTTTCAGCGAAAAAATTCGAGCGCGGAAATGTGTTTCAATGATGTAATTAATCTTTCTCTTGCAGGCTGATCGAAATACGCAAACTGTCGCGCCGCTGGATCCGGAGGAGACGATCCCACTGATTATTGACGACGTCTTCAATCACCTGGCGCAAAGTGTTTTACCCGAAACGTGGTGCTGGGCAACGAATCCAAGAGACGACAAGAGTATCGTTTTCGTGAAAATTGATCCGTGCACCTACAAGCGAACAGTTCGATTGACGCTGCACAACGACCTCTCCGTAACGGTAACAATATGTCAATCCAAACACCTGAATATTTTGTATTCATGACACCTTTATTTGATGTATTTATAATTTTATTTCTTTGAAGGCTCACACACCCGATGAAAAAGTGAACGTGGAACTGGAGTCAACTGTCTCGTCAATTGAATCGTTCGACCGGCTTCTCGATGAGATGGGAAGAAAAGGAATTTGTGGTGGCACAGGGATGGACCAAGAAAGGTACTCAAATACATATTGTTTGATCATTTTTTTTTAATAATTAAAGAGTTAACAGCGCTTAATTTACTCGATATTGCTAAAAATAGTTTTATTTTTTATTGGTTAAGTTTTTAAAATCGCATTTTTGAAGTTCTCCGCTTTCTATCGAACTTGTTTTATTAAATGTATGTAAGTGAACATACTAATCTTTTCATTTATTGTTCTGGTTTAAATCTCTCTAGCCGCGACGAATCCTGCCCCGGATTTGTACCGACGACAAGATACGGCAAGCAAGTATCGACCCCGAGATGCGACTTTTGCCGACGGCTGCGCCGAAAGATTCAGAAGCGAACCCAGAAGTGCAAGACGACGTTGAAAACTCGGTACGCGAGGAGTAAGCACCGAAGCAACGTCAAACAGACAGCGTGCAAACGCTTACGAGATAAGGTAATTTTTGTAAAAATCACATTTCACAAATTTTAAGCGTGCAAACGCTTACGAGATAAGGTAATTTTTGTAAAAATCACATTTCACAAATATTAAATCTAAAATCACAAATTTTCGATGTAACGAAGTTTTAAAACCCTATCTGCTGGGAAATTTCTCGCTGATTCCGAAAACCACCATTGTTCGCCTGAAAAATTGAAAATTCGAGGAGAAAAACGCGAAAAATGATTTTTCACTTTTTTCGAATTTTGTCACTTCTCTAAAATCGATGTAATTTTTGTTTCGATTAATGAAATCTAAATTTTATTTTTGCATTCGGAATATAACCTTTCGACGAAAAAAAGCCGCAAGGCGGAACGCGATATCGATATTTCGATTTCTCGCAGAATGAAAAAATTGACCTCCAAAAATTGCAAATTTTAAAAAGACGTATCCTTATCGTTTTTTTTTTTTTTGGGAAAAAATCGATTTAACGAAGTTTTAAACCCCTATCTGATGGGAAATTACCCGCTGATTCCAAAAATGACGGGTGTTTTTCTGAAAAAATCATAAATTCGATGCGAAAAACGCGAAAACCATTTTATGGCAAATTGCCGAATTTCGCGATACTAAACGACGAACGTCCGGTTTTCCAGCGACCAATCACAGCACGAAACAAACAATGACAAGTCTTTCTGTTACTCATGAACTTTTTAAAAGAGGGAAAATAGTTCTCGCCACTAATGACCCTGCCTACGCATGCATGCAAATTGAGACCGCGCTGAACCCACTGCTAGCCGTAGGGGTCCCACTGCATCAATCTATTTTCTTAGATTGCACTGGTTTTTTTTAAATATTTTACTCTGCATATTTCAGTTCATTATTGATAATTGGTAATATTTATAAATTAAGTCAATGTGTGCTAGCTCACCCCTGCGAATTTTCTTTTTCTGGCACGTATTGAAACCTTACAACTAATACTTTAATATTTAAAGGTTTTTTCATGGCCACACGTTTGCCATATTTATCGCTTCTCCAGTGACAACAGTTACTGAAACAACATCGTATATTTCGTTGTACTTCTACCTTCGTACAACAATATGCAATTATGCTATTCCGCGTAATTGCGAAACTGTATCTTTATATTGATTCTTTAGAATCAATATTCATTAAGCAAACACATCAGTGTGTGTTCTGCGTCTATCCTCCTCTATCTTTCTTCTCTACTTCTGTAGGGAAAACGTTTACAACAGCGAATTAACGAAGCGAAGGAACGATGCGCGATTGTCGAAGAGCAGGCGTTGGATAGAGCGATTTTTGATTTGCCACTCGTTCAGCAAGAAGCCGTTCGAGCTTGCTTCCAAGCTTCTAAAGTCGCTTGTAGTAGACAGCGAAGATACACGCTTGACTGGGTGTACGAATGCTTGTTGATGCGTATAAAAAACAGCAAGCTGTACGAACACTTGCGAAGTCGTAATATTTTACCTCTTCCGTGCCAAGACACGTTACGCAAGTACATTCAAAAGCTGGATACCTCCTACGGGTTTCAGTCAGCTGTGTTCGAATGCTTGCTATTGAAAGCCTCGAGGATGGAAGAAGTAGATAAAAGAGGTATCATTTTCCGTGACAATATATTCTTCAATCGCTTTCAATGTTACTTTCTGTAGTTGAACCCATTGGCTAGTATTTTTGCTAGTTAATAACATGTTATACAGGGAAGTATCATTCTTTCATTCATGAATTGGAACAGAAATGAAATATGATTCTTGTTAAAGTTTAGCGCCATGGATGACATGTTTTTCACTTGAAAGTCCAGCGCCTCCGCTTTCGTCGGATGACAGTAATTCAAGTCAAATCGGAATATTTAGGGATCGTAATTAACACTCTGAAACGGAGTAGCTACTTTTCCGATTACTTGTGTAGAAATAGCTTTGATTTACTAACACAGTCCACATAACCTAAGTTTCTTTTTCTATGCTGCAGAAATTCCCGAAAATTCCGCTGCATCCCTCCTGCATTTTTTCTATGGTGACGATAATGTGTGAATGATTCGGTATTGCGAGTAGTGGTGGTGGTTATAACTTTCGCGTGGCAGTTGTGATTTTTTTTTTGCTTTACGTGTTAATTTGTATGTGACTTCTTTTTTGTTCGTTTTGTTGCATTTGATCAATTTTTAATGATTTTTTTTTTTTTTTTTTTTCGTTTTGTTGTACTTGTTGCATTTTTCTGATAAAGTACTGCTTTTTTTAGTAAATAATGATAACAATGAATACATTTTAGTAGAGGCGTATTCATTGTTGCTGAAATTTTTGTAACATGTACTTACGCCCCAGGAAATGATTCGAACAGGTACACTCCTCGTCGACGAGATGAGCCTCAGCGAAGCGATCCACCTTGACCGCAAAACGCTGCAGTTCCAGGGGTTTGTCGACTTAGGGGAGCATACACCGGACTCGTTGCGAAACGAAAGAGCGGATCACGCCCTCGTGTTTATGTTTCAACCATTCCGAGGGCAGTAGATTCAAGTGCTCGGGTGCTTCCTCAGTCGAAACAGCGTGACGAGCAAAGTACTTCACAAACTTATTTTGGAATGCTCGATGAAGTTAGAGCGCTCCGGATTCCGCACAGATGTCGTTACCATGGATGGAGCTCAGTGGAATCGAGGGGTGTGGAAACTGCTTGGCATCGACGAAAGAGCGTTGAGCTGCGAGCATCCCTACGACGAGAGTCGACGTCTGTGGATGATGTCGGATTTTCCTCACTTGATAAAGTGCTTCCGCAACGGGATAATGGCTCCTCACGTCGAGTCTTTTACGGTAAGGACAATCCGAAGAATGCTGATACATATTTGTAATGGTTCATTATTCCTCACGTATAGGCTCGCAAATATACTGAAACAAATTTGAGTTCTATCGTGGAAAAATAAGGAGATGAGAAATTGTACTTTCCACCCTCAAATATTTTTAATGCGAAACTCAAGGTGGAGGGAGAGATTCGTGTGCTGGACTCGAGGAAAATTGGACTTGGGAGAGGGAATAAACCTCAGATATCCGTTTAAGCAACAATGCAGGATATTTAATTCATCACCGGTTTAACGTTGGGTAGGATGATGAGAAATGAATCACAAAATGTGTGAATGAATATTATCGAGATAAGTCTTGATAAACTCGGCGAAAGGATGAGTGATTGGTTTTATGCGGGAGTATCCCGAAAATAGTGAAAAAAAAAACTCTAAAGTCACGTGAGAGGACTGGCGTCGTCACGCGGAGCGTTTACGCTCATATACAAAATGAATTTACGCAAGGCGTACTCGCTCTTAAGCACACTGTTATTCTGTCGAATAAGAGTTCGACGTTAAGCGGATTAATCCGTTATATTTCTGCAAGGGACTCGAAAATTCACATGAGAGGACTGACGTCATCGTGTGGAGCGTCTACGCTCATAAGCAAGTGATTTGAATTAAAGCATTCGTCTTTGAATACCAGAATGTAACAACTTATTCCTCAGAGCGATATGCCAGGATACCCAAGTTCATCATAGGAATATTCTATAGTGGATATACTGACTCGTGAAAATTAATTAGCAGGTGTGAATTTAATCGATTTATATTCGATGCAATAACAAAATATCGAAGACTCGGGGATAGGAAAAGGAGGTGGCTCATACGCAGCTAGAACGCAACTCCTCTGTGCACTCAATATCCAGGTTCCTAGTCCTATCTCAGGGAATCTAATTAATAGAAGTGACAACGGTTATCTAGAAGTCTGAGGCGATAGTACTTTGTGAGATGTATCGAAATGGAAGAGAAATAGCGGCGGTACAATTTATTATATCGGAGATATACTGAATAATAGAGCAATAAATCCTATTCAAACTATTTTGGTGTGACTCTATGTCGGTGGTTATAGATACGTAAGTATGGAATAAGTGACTTTAATTGCGTAATTACAATAGAAATCGTAATTACGCCAACGATAGTATATGACTCGAATCTTTATATTTGTAGTGCAGATGTGTGTATCGGTGTGCGCGGCGGCTGCCGGGCTATAGTAGCTGAAAGATTGGCGACGCGGGCAGGTGTTAGTGCGGTACTAAGGCCTGCGCGCATATACGGGTAAGGTGTGCGTGTTTACCTCAGTTTTTCTACACGCGCTGCTATAGGCAGTGCCTGGAGAATAACGTCGGTCTCTCTCTTACACGTGTTCGAGTATATGAGATACTCGACCACTTCCAAGAAAGTTTGCGAAGATGAGGTATAAGGAAAGATGGATATACCAGTGTCGTTGCAGTAACGAGGCCGGTATTTAAAATAGTGGAGTTACAGATTGGTGGTAGGTGTCGTTGCAGTAACGAGGCCTACAGGAATAGCGGAATAATGCGGTTTTTTGGATTTTCAAACAGGACTAGGTGTCAATGCAGTATTGAGGCCTAGATAAACTATGAGGTTGTGGATGTGGGTGTCGATGCAGTATCGAGGCCCACGGATTGTTTTAAAGGAGGAACTTTGGAAGGACGATATTCGTATGAATATTTAGACGAAACATTAAGGATAGAGAAAGAAGCAGAAGAATACTGTGGGTGTTAGTGCAGTACTAAGGCCACACAGGAGCTGGGCGTGCTCACGGGAAAAACCGAAAGTGTTCGTGCAGTACGAAGGCAATCGGGCGAGCTGGGCTGTGCTCAAGGAAGCTCACAAGTGTCAATGCCGTATTGAGGCCTGTGAGTTGGATATAAATCTAAATGCTTAAGGACTAGGTCTTTCAGGTGTGAAAGTTGAAGAATTAATGAGCTTCATAAGAGCGAGTGGCCGGCTCTTATATGAGTTGCCCCACTACCAGAAAGGTTGGTTCGTTAGATCGTTGTTCCTTTGAATCCGCGAGCGAAGTAATGAGGCGTAACGTCGCGAGATTTGAATTCGCGAGCTATAGTCATGACGCGAGACGTCGCGAACCGTCGCGGTCCGGCGAGGTTGATCGCCTAACGGTCTTGCGATGAACGTTATCCGCGAATTTCTCGCGGGGGGTAAGGCGTTCCGTCACAATACATGTAGCTTCTTTATTATTAACCACTTCGTAGTTCCTTTTCTTTTCAATCTTTCACCATTAATTTATCAGTAAATATATGTAATCCTCATTAAAAGGGTTCTATTTTTTGTACAGACTCCTCACGGCACGGTGAAGAAAGATCACTGGAGAGCAGTGTACCATCACGAGACCCCCACGAGACCGAACATGCGAGTGGCCTTTAAACTGACCGACGCGCATTTGGATCCCAAGGGCTACCAGAAGATGACTGTGTCACTTGCCTTCGAGGTAAACTAATAAATGTAAACTTATAAATAAACCTTGTTAGATGTTACGATTAGTTAATTAATTTGTCATTATTACATATTGTTACAGCTGTTCGACGAACGTGTGCAGGCAGCAATGATTTTGTACAAAGATGATCCGAAGTGCTCTCGTTTGAAAGACGCAACGCCGACGATCATGTTTATGAAAGTCGTGAATGACGTTATTCGGGCAATGATGTCGCGAATCCCAGGAGACGCTCTACGGCCTGGTGACTATTGTCCCCAGAAGAAGGTATGCATTCTAAATGTATACACAGAATAATCTGCAGTATCGAGTGTTATTGGCGACGGACGCACCTCCGCCATCACCCTGTAATACGCCTAGCTAGGATACGAATAAATATTCCGGAATACCGTAAGTTACATAAGCGTATAAGAAGCACGTTTGCAAGCTTTCGTACGCATTGCGAATGAACACTAGAATGCTGAAACTTTTTTCTTTATTTCAATGCTTGTTCCTTCTTCGGATCACTCAAAATATCCACTGGTAAGAACCCACAGCGGATACAGTGTGTGAACACAGTTTTCTGATTATTATTTATTTATTGAAGCAGTAAATTACTTTGCAGTGAAATGAATGCACATACGATTTTTACAATTTAGCAACATATCTCGTATTTGGGCTTATTTGTGCATGCACTTTAATCATCTTCTTACTTATTAGACCTGCAACCGCCATCTTGAACATTCCAATCGAATGTCTTTAATTAGAAGTGTTAAATATATTGCTCCACAATTCGTATTTCAACGTGATTTCTAATGATTTATAATCAACAGGCTATAGAAGAGTTTCTGACGTACCTGAGCACGTGGCAAAGCGTCGTGAAAGCGAAAGGCGAGAAATTCCCCGTTTCGACGAGCACGATCACTGGTCTGAAAGTGACGCTGGGCGCTACACTAGAGCTGCTCGACTTCCTGCACCAGCGATGCCACTTCGATTATCTTCTAACGTCTCGTCTCAATCAAGACGCTCTGGAAGTAAGGATTGTAGATCTACATTAGATAGATATAGCCGTTTCGTATTTTTTTATGTATCATTCACTTTTTTTTAAGAGATTTTTCGGCATGGCGAGGAACGCTTGCGGAAGCAATGACCACCCAGAGCCGGAAGTTTTTGCGCAGGTGTTCCGCTTGTTGTGCACGTACTCGCTCGTGAAGCCGCCGAAGGGGTGCAACGTTTCAGGAACCGAGCTCCTCGAAACGCTCATGGACACAAAAGAGTCGCTGGCTGCTCGTCATCAGACGAAAAATGAGTTGTTGGAAAGGTTGGATGCAGCGATCGATAGCGGTAGCTTCGCCGTGCCAGAAGACCCTTCTCCTTCGGCTATCGTTCACCGGGATCACCAGTACTTGGAGACAATGTCAGTGTCGACTCGTTCACACTTGAGTGATCACGACTACGACGTTGCCAGCACGAGCGAAAATGTCCTGGCGTACGTTGGCGGATACGTCGCTCGTAAAATCAGCCGTGTCACCCCGTGCCAAAACTGCAGAGCCCGTCTCGTGACCGACGACGCTTCTGAGCGCGATAAATTAACGGATATTCTGAGACGTTTCGGCGGATTGGTTTATCCGAGCGAGGAGCTTTTTAAGCTTTTGACGACCTTGGAAAGGGAAGTCCTCGAAGTAGTCGGCACACTGACCGTGAATGAAAACACGCTGCACGAGATCGTTCACAGAGTGAGTCGAATGCAATGTTTGACATTGGTTGGGTGCACGGAGCACGAGAAGGAAGTGACGAAAAAAGTCATTACTTTTTTTCTGATAATGCGAGCTAATTTTCTCGCAAGGTCGGTAAACACCAACTACAACGCGAGAAAAGTTAGAAGCAAAATGCATCGAAAAAATGCCAAACTGTAGATGGTGAGCAGAAAAACATTTTTTTACATATACAAATGTTTAACGAGATTAACTATATTTATCGAGCTTGTATTATTGTCAGCAGGCAGCCGAGGAGACGACGAGGAGACGACGAGGAGACGACGAGGACGCCGAGGAGACGATGAGGATACCGAGGGCGACGAGATGCCGTGAGCGACGAGGACGCCGAGCAGACGACGAAGCCGAGGGAGACGAGGATGTCGAGGGCGACGAGACGCCATGGGCGACGAGGACGCCGAGGACGACGAGGACGCCGAGAAGGTAAGGAGTCGAATATAAAAATGTTACTGCAGTTTGTGTTTCTTTTTACGTTTTTTTTTCTATTTACTCCGATGCTTCCCTAGCAATCCCGGCGACCACGAAAACGACCTAAAAAACCCAAAAAGCGACAGAAGAAACGACCGGTCGTTAGATGCAAAAAAATAACCGTTTAAATGAGGCAAAAAAAGATAAGCGACCGCGAAAACGACCATTGAAATTTTTTTCGGATGGTCGTTTTCTTGGTCGTTTTCCTTTTCTTGCCTGTTTTGAACGGTTATTTTTTTGCATTTAACGACCGGTCGTTTTTTCGGTCGTTCGGCCGGTCGCCGGGATTGTTAGGGTTGTATTGCCAACAGGACGCCGAGGACGACGAGGACGCCGAGGACGACGCGGACGCCGAGGACGCCGAGGACGACGAGGACGACGAGGACGCCGAGAAGGTAAGGAGTCGAATATAAAAATGTTACTGCAGTTTGTGTTTCTTTTTACGTTTTTTTTTATTTACTCCGATGCTTGTATTGCCAACAGGACGCCGAGGACGACGAGGACGCCGAGGACGACGAGGACGACGAGGACGCCGAGGACGACGAGGACGCCGAGGACGACGAGGACGATGAGGACGACGAGGATGACGAAAAGATAAGAAATCGAATTTTAAAGAGCCGCCGTTTGTGTTTCTTTTTACTTTTTTTTTATTTATAAGAGAGGAATTCTGATGGTTTTATTGCCAGCAGGACGCGGAAAACGCCGTGGACGCAGTGAACGCAGGGCACGCCGAGGACACCGAGGACACCGAGGACACCATGGACGACGCGGACACCGTGGACTCCGGGGACGCCGAGAAGGTAAGAAGTCAAAATTTCAAGATTTACTGCCGTTTGTGTTTCTTTCCATGCATTTTATTTCCTCTAATGAGATGCTTCTATTATCAGCAGAATGCCGACGGCGCTGAGGACGCCGAGGATGCCGAGGACGCGATTCACGACGGCGCTGGACGAGGAGAGCAACTCAGGGAGAACAACAACGTTCTTTAAGAGATCGTTGTTGTATTGACGCGCAGATTGCGCGTGGATACAGCCGTGAAGAATTAATATACGGTATCTTCGACTACGAAACAATTGTAATAGGTATTATCAATAAAAATGCATGTTATTGAGGTACACAACAATTATTTCAAGATTTTAATATCCGACCTTTCCCCAGTGCTATGTAAGTGCGATCTTTGCTTTCCCCAGTGCTATGTAAGTGCGATCTTTGTTTCGTTTACTTCATACAATATGATGTAAAACTAAATTCAAAAATAATAAATTGTAATTGCATAATTGTAAATTGCTTATTTAAAAAGAAAAAAATGCCCGTCTTTAAAAAAAAAAAATTATCGTTACAAAAAAAAAAAAAGACAGGAATCGATCCACGAACTTTGTGGAGGCGAAACTTTCACTTTCGCCCTTCGCCACCACGCTGCTTCTGCAATGAAAGGTTACTTACTCGATATCGTTTGTCTGGGATAATTTCGTTTCGATAATTAACTTAATCTGACGTTATTTCTGACCTGACTTGAAGTTATTTCGTAATGAAGTCTTATTGGGAAGTAAGCTATTAGAGCCAACTAACATAACCTGATTGTTCTTGGCATACAAATGTTAACTCGTCTCTTGCTGCATCGTTTATGCATGAGACGCGTAAATAACCGATCCTTGAAACCACACTACCAGGAATAGAAGGAGAGGGTAATTACCCAATTAATCTGTAATTAATTTTACAGTGTCCACGTACTTTGTATGGTCACGTACATACGAACGTTGGAAACGCTCAGTTTAAAATTCCCGCTCTCACCGGGACTAACGCTCGCCGCGCCTCTATCGGCTTTAGCAACAGTCAGTTGGACGCCGTTTCATCGACCACTTCGGTAGCATTGCGATCGACCTCCTGTACTCTAGGCTCCATGTCTTCTTGCTCGAGCACACGAGGCGCCGCTGAGAGCAGACATTGTGTTCTCGTTTAACGAAGCCGGTACACGTGCGAATTCAACGAGTGGTGTTTCTCAAAAAAGACGGGTCAACTCAGCGGTGTCATTTCATTTTTTAGGTCAACTCAGTTCATAATATTTCCTGTAATCACTCAGTATACAATTGGTGTCATTTCAACCGTCAGGAAATAAGTGAATATAAGTATTTGTACGCTCAAGAAATCACGTAGACGCTCATAGACAATACACACGCTCGCTCTCTCTCTTATGCTTGTGCTATTCAGACTCTCACCCTCTCACTCACTCTCACGGGCAACTCATTGGTGTTATTTCTCACACGATTCGCGACGCACTGTCTTCGCGTTGTTAACTAATCCGTGGTAAACTCATATGGTGTATAGGGGTAAAATAAATATAATAAATTTTTGTATACTAATTAATTGGCGTCACTCACTCATTGAAAATTAATTTCCCCCACCTAGCGAGTATCTCAACATTATTTGAACATTTGGTCCTTCGAGCCGGATTATACAGTGCTAGGAGTGAAGTGAATCGTGCAAAAACTCTTCTCAGACAATCTCGCGAGTGCTTTCTCATTGAAAAACTCTTCTCGGTCAATTCATCGGGCAATTCATTGTGTACACTCATCGGCGCAGTTACTAGAACAGACTGCCAACCATTGTCTCTCTCCGCACACACTCTCCCATAGTAGTCGGCATACTCGGTGGCTCAGCGGCCGGCAGTCTCATCGGCGCAGCGGCTGGCATACCCTGCCGCTCATTGCCTCTCTCAGCGGACTCTCTCACGCAGTTGGCGGCATACGCGTTGCTCAGCGTTCGGTATACTCATCTGCGCAGTAAGTAGCACATACTACCGATCATTTTAAAATGGCCGACTCGAAGCATCCCACCGACGGCATCACGACGCGTTCGAAATCTCGAACGACGACTCCCGTCGACCCGACCGTCGAGGAACCTCTCTCCATCGACTCTGTGACCGACGACGGGGCCCCGGAAGACTCTTGTCCGCCGTCACCGCCAATCGACGCTCAAGTCAAGCCACGGAAAAGCACCCTCGGAGCAGACGCAAACGAGAGCCCCGATTGGACTGAAGAGGTCACTCAAGAAGAAGATCGCGACACTCAACCGGAGCTGACTCAACCTGCTCGCATCTCTCCAGTAAATACTCAATCGAACTCCCTCCATCCTCGAGTGGAGTTCAGTATGGTCTCACAATTCTCTAGACTCGCCTATATTCAGCAATCCCTCGCTCGCGCTCAACAATTCTCTATCGAGAGAATCTCGCTCATCGAGCTCGAATCGGAAGCTGCTCAACTAGACAAATTTTGGGAACTATTCAACCGACAGCACGAGGCTTTCGCCGAAGTCTGTTCTGAGGAGTTTTTCAAACATCGGTACATGACCGAGCAGGTGTTCGATCAGGCACTCACGGCCTACCGCAGCAGTATTGAACTCTACGCAAAGCTCCGCGCCAAACTCACTCCTTCGTTGGAGACCGGTTCCCCTCATGGAAGTTCAGCCTCACTCAACAGCAGCGCTCACCTACGAAATCTCCCGGAGATTCCTCTACCTGAATTCAGCGGGAATTACTCAGATTGGCCGTCGTTCAAGGACCTTTTCACCTCACTCATCATCAACGATCTCGCTGTGTCCAAGGTCGCTCAAATGCACTACCTCAAGGGCTGTGTTATGGACTCTAAGCCACCTGAAGCAAGCGCACCCAAGTCAGCTACTTCGGATCAGTGACTCGACAACACTCAGCAAGAAATAGGACATCGTCGCACTCAATCTGTTCTGCTCGCTACAAGTCTCGCTCAACTCATCTCTACATTTTGCACTCATCAAGTCCGTTTGCTCATCGACCCAGGATCGGAGTTGACATTCATCAAGGAACATCAAGTGGATCTCATCGGACTCAAACGGCATCGCTCAAAAATTCCAATCAGCGGAATTGGGGGTGTAACGACAACATCTACTCGGGGAGTGACAAAAGTCACCCTGCAGTCGCTCTACTCTAAAGAGGCAGTCACTCTCAATGCTCATGTACTCAACACACTCACTTCGGTATTACCGACGTTCGTTACACCTCACCATGACTGGACTCATCTTCACGGACTTCAACTTGCTGATCCTGACTTCCTCACGCCGCAGCCAATTGACATCATCATTGGAGCGGACTCATACGGACGAATAATCAGGCCAGGTCTCAAGACACTCAACGATTGCTCGCCGATCGCCCAACTCACTATTTTCGGATGGATTGTTCTCGGCTCGGTTTCTTCAACTCGGTGCTCACTCACCAGGGCTTTTCACCATGTATCGGTCGACTCTTCCACCCAACACCTTCACGAGCTCCTAACAACATTCTGGACTCAACAAGAAGTCATTCACTCGAAGCCAGCCGCGCTCACTTCAGACGAAGAGAAATGTGAACATCATTTCGCTACTACTCACCGGCGAGACGACTCAGGAAGTTATATCGTTCGACTACCCTTCAAATCATCAGTTAGTCAACTTGGCGACTCTTATACAACCGCTAAACGGCTTTTACATCGATTGTCGAAGCGATTGTCGAGGGACTCCACATACAATCAGCTCTATACTGCCTTCTTGGAGGAATACGAACAACTCAATCACATGGTACCAGCAACTCATTCACCATCAGACTCAACCGCTTACTATCTGCCTCATCATGGAGTACTCAGACCGACCAGCTCTACTACGAAACTCCGAGTCGTTTTCAACGGCTCTAGTCCATCATCATCCGGAATTTCACTCAACGACTTGCTTCATACTGGTCCAAAAATTCAACGAGACATCAGCGACGTGCTTCTCTCGGTAAGAAAACACAAATACGTTTTCGCCACTGACATCAGCAAGATGTTCCGTCAAATACGAGTCCACCCAGACGATTGGAAGCACCAGCGAATTTTATGGACTAACTCATCTGGAGACGTGGTGCCTTATGAACTCACTACGGTCACTTACGGCACCAGGGCCGCTCCTTTCCTGGCAGTCCGTACTCTGGAACAACTCATCAAGGACGAAGGCAGCAAATTTCCACGTGCAATCGAACCACTCACCGCTGGCAGATACGTAGATGATATTTACGGAGGCTCGAATCACATAGACGATCTCATCATCATTGCTCGCCAAGTTCGTGGGATATGCACGGCGGGCGGCTTTCCATTGGCAAAGTGGTAAAGCAATCATCTACACCTACTCAAGGGCATCTCAGAGAACACGGAGTCACCCTCTTCAAGATCACTCGACGATCACACGACTCTGCTAGGCCTGAAATGGTTCACTTTTTCGGACACATTCAAATTTCATTGGAATCCATCTACTCAAGGGGTCAGACTCACGAAAAGGATCATTTTGTCGGAGATTGCTCAGCTCTACGATCCACTCGGCTTCCTCGCGCCTCTTGTTGTACGAGCCAAGGTGTTGCTGCAGGAACTCTGGCTACTCAAGCTCAATTGGGACGACTCACTGCCATCAGACACTCAAAAAAGATGGCATCGACTCAAGGAGGACCTAGCGCAAGTCTCCTGTCTGAGTATACCCAGGTGGCTGGGACTCAACGACCACTCAACGGTTCAGGTTCATGGATTCTCCGACGCATCACAACTTGCAATGGCTGCCGTCATTTACCTCCGTGTCGGCAACCCACACTCTCAAGGAAAATGCACTTTAGTGTGCTCAAAATCTCGAGTCGCACCCTTGAAGAAACTCACTGTACCTCGCCTAGAACTCACCGCTGCTCTGCTCTTGGCTCGATTAACTCAATACGTAGTGAAAACTCTTTCTCTCGCTCATGCACCTACTTTTCTCTGGACGGACTCATCGGTGACGCTCACTTGGATCACCTCACACCCCTCACGCTGGAAGGACTTTGTCGGAAACCGAGTGTCGCAAATCCAAGATCTTACTCCAAACTGCGAATGGAGATTCATCTCCGGCAAGGAAAATCCGGCTGACTGCGCTTCTCGGGGTGTTACTCTGTCCCAATTGGAAAATCATCAGCTGTGGTGGTCAGGTCCGCCACGGCTCTCAAACTCATCGCGCTCATGGCCCGCTCAACGACATTTCTCAAACTCGCAGGTTCACCAGGAGGAGCGACCGGGGCTCTCTCTTACTGCGGCATCCGCTCAGCCTGAAGATCAATGGGACTTGATCTCCAGATACTCAAGCTTGACGAAACTGTTGCGAGTTACTGCAACGATTCGCCGAGTAATCAACAGACTCAAGAAAATGCCACAGACAACTGTGAACATCCCACTCACGCCACACGAACTCAACGCATCGTTAAAATTCTGGATTCACTCGACTCAAGCAGCACACTTCAAATTCGAGCTCACGGCGCTCAAGAACGACACTCATCTACCACGATCTCACTCATTCACTCGCTTAACGGCCTTCATCGACACTGACGGAATTATTCGAGTGGGTGGACGACTCGCCAACTCACCGATGGACTCTGCGAGCAAGCATCCGGCAATCCTACCTCGAACTTCTCACCTTTGTGATCTACTCATCGCTGATGCTCACGCTCGCACTCTCCACGGCGGAACGCAACTCACATTGAATCTCCTTCGGCAATCTGTTTGGATTATCGGTGGTAGAGCTCCAATCAGATCATTCATCCTCCGCTGCTTGAAGTGTGCTCGGTTACGTGGCAACCGAGCGCAACAACTCATGGGTCAGCTCCCTTCCACTTGGGTCACTCCATCACGACCATTCACCACCACCGGAGTGGATTACGCAGGTCCACTCTCAGTCAAAACATGGAAGGGCAGAGGTGCAAAGGTTCAAAAGGGGTGGCTTTGCATCTTTGTCTGCTTCTCTACTTCAGCGCTTGATCTCGAAGTAGTAAGCGACTATTCAGCTGAAGCCTTTCTCGCCGCGTTCAGACGATTCACTGGACGCAGAGGTCTCTACCATACTCTTCGAAGCGATTGCGGAACAACATTCATCGGGACAGACACTACACTCAAACGACTCTTCACTCAGGGAACTCAAGATCAAATCCAACTCGCCGACTCGCTCACCCAAGACAGAGTTAGGTGGGAATTCATCACGCCAGCTGCACCTCACATGGGAGGTAAATGGGAGGCTGCAGTTAAGTCTGTCAAATATCATCTTCGGCGAACGGTCGGAGACACACTGCTCACTTACGAAGAACTGACGACTCTACTCATCCAAATTGAAGCAGTACTCAACTCTAGACCATTGGAACCTCTCACCGACGTCCCTGAAGACGTCTCTGCACTCACGCCAGGGCATTTTCTCATCGGCCAGCCCCTCAATACCGTTGTCGAGCCATCGTTGCTCGATCTCAACACTGCTCGTCTCGAACGCTGGCAACTCATTCAACAACGCTTTCACCATTTTTGGAATCACTGGTCAACTCAATATTTGCAACAACACCTCTCAACGTCCAAGTGGCATCATCCATCTCACGACTTGAAGGTTGGCTCATTGGTCCTGCTCACGGATGAGCGCTTTCCTCCATCCAAGTGGCCACTCGCTCGGATAACTAAGTTACACCCCGGCCAGGACGGACTCACTCGGGTCGTCACACTCAAGACCGCCACCACAACGCTCACCAGGCCGATTGCCAAATTGGCGATTCTTCCGTGGATAGCTCAGGATACCTCAACGTAATCCAATCATCAACTCTGTTGCTGATGGCGGGCGGAATGTTCAATTATTAGACCAATAATTTCGTGACTAGCTCTGATACTCCTCAGCGGCGAATCGTCGCTCTAGTTTGGAACATCAGGAGACGGCACTGCAGCGCGGAGCTCCACGGGACCCCCTCGCGGCACGCCCCTTGTCTTCTTGCTCGAGCACACGAGGCGCCGCTGAGAGCAGACATTGTGTTCTCGTTTAACGAAGCCGGTACACGTGCGAATTCAACAAGTGGTGTTTCTCAAAAAAGACGGGTCAACTCAGCGGTGTCATTTCATTTTTTAGGTCAACTCAGTTCATAATATTTCCTGTAATCACTCAGTATACAATTGGTGTCATTTCAACCGTCAGGAAATAAGTGAATTAAGTATTTGTACGCTCAAGAAATTACGTAGACGCTCATAGACAATACACACGCTCGCTCTCTCTCTTACGCTTGTGCTATTCAGACTCTCACCCTCTCACTCACTCTCACGGGCAACTCATTGGTGTTATTTCTCACACGATTCGCGACGCACTGTCTTCGCGTTGTTAACTAATCCGTGGTAAACTCATATGGTGTATAGTGGTAAAATAAATATAATAAATTTTTGTATACTAATTAATTGGCGTCGCTCACTCATTGAAAATTAATTTCCCCCACCCAGCGAGTATCTCAACATTATTTGAACAGTAACGATTTCGTCTTTCATCCCGCTTCAAAAGAAATCATTATGAATACGATGGTACGTTTTCGAAACTCGTGTATGACCCCCGACTGACGAATCGTGCTATTCCCGAATTATTTTAATTCTATCCGCGACTGGAGGAAACTGTATTTCGCCGGTGCACACCGTATTTTGTTTCGGTGTTAGCAAAAGTCCCTCGAAAAGCTTGTTATACTGACTGCCATGGAATGCGATCCACACCATTTCCCGTTTTCGAGACGTCAACTAATTTTACCTCGAGTAGATCCGTAACGTCCCTGAGATCGTTAATGGCGTCTATTATGTTTTTCAAGTACGGCCTCTCGTCATACGTATTTTTGACCACTAGGTTGAAAGTGCAACGCCCGTTATCGAAGAAAAGAAGCACCTGTCCCAGTTGCGGTTTCGCTTATTTTATTTTATTTATGTCGATTAGACCGGCATCTGTTAATTCCCTGCTAATCGCGGTTATTAGCATACAATCGGCAGGGTTGAAATTAACCTTGTGCCAACCGCTTAAGGTAAGGGTATTTTTTGTCGTTAGTATGCACGAATATTCCATTGCGTAGACTACGCCTATTAGTCGGGGATCATCACTCGCGGTTGTCTTTACAAGTTCTGTTCGATTTTCTAGTATTGTCTGACATTCATGGCCGGGTCTTTCGTTCCATTGTGCAAAGGAGACCTCCATCTGACCCTTGCCGGTCACGACGTTCGAGGAATTAGCCATTATCCATCGGGGATGGACACCTGCATCTGACCCTTGACGGTCACGAAGTACCAGGACTTTTTTTCGTGATAGTTCCGGCACCTTCCCCCCCTTTGTTACTGGAAACGTACGGTGTTTTTGAATTTGGTCCATGCTGATTGTGTGGCTCTTGACGGATAGACACGGGGCTGTGTGTTCCGGGGTTGTTAGTGTTTGCATGCGCATTTGTTTCTGGGAGAGGTTTTGGATTGGGAGTATCTTCGAGGTTCCGGTGCCTCCCTCCCGTTGCCGGGGTTCCTATGTTCCCCCTGCAGTGTGCAGGGTCGTTTACGGACTCCGGGGCTGTTAACCGAGCCTCGTCCGAGTCATTCAGTGTAGGAGATTGGGTGGTACCCAATCGCCCGGCTGTCAGAAATACATTAGCGATCATTTCCTCTAATGATTTAATTTGTTCATCGAGTTCGTCAATGTCCCAGTCCTCCTCCTCCTCTATAACGTTGTCGTCGTCGTTTCCGTGTGCGTCTAATGCCAATTGGGCAGATGGCTGGGCATCGATGCTCAGGAACTGCTCAACTTGCATTGTGTCTGTGAGTTGTTCGTGTCGTTCATTAAGATCGGGAAGATTTCTGGACAGGGCGTCTGCGTTCAAGTTGATGATCCCCTTTTTATACACGATTTCGTAATCGTGGTCACTGAGTTTGATTCGCCAACGAGCTAGTCGTGATAATGGGTCTTTCAGATTGTTCAGCCAGATTAGGGGTCTGTGGTCGGTAACGTGGGTAAATTTACGACCGTACAGGTATGGACGAAATTGCTTGACCGCGAACGCGATGGCTAACAGTTCTTTTTCGATTGTGTCATATCTTGTCTCGGCGCCGTTTAACGTTCGCGATGCATAAGACACTGGGAGGTCGCGGCCTATGGGACCCTGACTTAGCACGGTACCTAGAGCGAAATCCGAAGCATCTGTTGTTACAACGAACGGTCTATTGAAATCAGGGTACTGCAGCAGTGGTTCGGAGCAGAGTTTGTCTCTAAGGGTTTCAAAAGCTTGTTGTTGATCGGACTGCCAGTGTTACGTCTGAGTAACAAAACAAATGCCCTGTTTTTGACCTTAGCTACGGCTAATTGGTCAGGGATACGGGCTGAACGATTTGATTAATTATTATTGGAATTTTCTTTGTTAAAAATAAAAAGTGTGTCTCGGATCAGTTGTTGGAATGTATTTAGCCTTTAAACATTTAATCGAGTAGCTAACTTTGACTAATTTGTATTGAATTTCTGCTTGATTACTGATTTGGCGGCTTTCATAAAAATCGGTCGTCAAATAGCCGTGGTAATCAGATTCTTTAATCTCCCCACGATAGATCTTTACTAATTTTCTTAATTGGTTCTTACGACCACCATTCTTTCGGTTTTTGCCCATTTGAGGAATTTAGAGGATAGAGTCGTGGATTATTTTTCGTGAAGTCAAATGTTCAAGAAAACTCAGAATAAATGTCGGGGGTTGACCTCGCACATTCAACTAAGTCACAAGAGCACAGAATTGAAGTCTTTAAGACTCACGAGATTTTTACCTCGCACTCTTAATGTTGGAGGATCTTGGAATTTGTTAGAGTGTCGGGGGTTGACCTCGCACACTCTTTTTAGGAAGAAGGACTTAGAAATGTCGGGGGTTGACCTCGCACACTCTATTAGGAAATGGACTTAGAAAATAAATGTCGGGGGTTGACCTCGCACATTCAACTAAGTCCAAATGATGAACCAGAAAACTTAAAGTTTTCATCTTACCACTATTTATTCACATGACTGGTTCGAGATGTTGTTCGTTAAGTACAAAATTAGAACTGGACAAAATACAAAAATTGTGATCTTATATACTAGTGCTGCGAACCTTTGGTGTTACGCAGGTTTGGTAGAGGGCAGTTTCTTTAGACTCTAATTGGCCGGAAAAACTCCCGTCCCCCACTTTTTGAACAGATTTCTTTATCTTAAAGTTAGTGCGTTAATTTTAGGAGTAAGGGAGGGCGAGCCTCTCGCCTCTGGTTGGCCGAAAATCACCGTCTCCTACTTTCTTGGGTTTGCGTGGAGCTTCCCCTAGTCTGCGGACTAGCAGAGGGCCTCACACCCCTACTATGTTACTGTTTTCCTGAATTGCCCTACTTATCGACCGTCTGCAGGGTCCTTTTCCTAATTTCCCTACTTGGTCGACCATCGACTGTAGGGCCCTTTTCCGGGACATGCAGTGGTGCTCGGAGGGTTGCCTATTTTTGGGGTAAGGGTACGTCGGGACGTAACACCAGTCGAAATTCGTATCTTTCTTTAAGGTAGTTATAACGCGAAGGGAAACACGTTAGATACATCCGAATTCTTTATATCTTGAAGTCTGAGTATTCATCTTTTATTTGTGAGGAATTACGAGATACGTTACCGGATATCTAATTAAGTAAATAACTTTTTAAAACATAGTTTTATACATGGCGTTATATGGAGAAATATAAAAAATTGACTTTTGAACAGAGAAAAAAGCATCTCAGAAATGAAATATAAAACATCTAAACAGCTCTACGTTTTCGTTAGATCTTAAAGTAACCGATGCGACCATAAAAAGTAGTAGTCACCGGACATTTCAGCGAGTTATTGTAAGTTAATTGCAAGAAATTGCGTTGTGCAAAAACAATCTCTACCAGCTGTTCAAGATGGCGCCGAAGTTTGGCAACGTTGCACATCAGCTATATACGCGACAGTTACCATCGATCGGTATATACTCGTAGTGTTCTGCAATGAAAATGGATGAAAATGATCGCTCGCATCCTAAATTCGACGTAATTAACTGAAATCGAACTTTTTAACCTATCGATACTCTTGAATTTTTCATTTGTTGATCAAATTTGATTCGCGTCGATTCTTCACTGTATCTGGCTTTTTTGTTGGTTGAATGTTGTCGAACCACGCTTTTCTTTTACGCGTAATGAATTGGCCGCTTTTTTTCCGCGAACCGCTCTAACGTCGTGTCTTTCTTTTGGAGAATTCGACATGACAGAGCAGACTCTCCAAACAAACTTCGCAAACCTAACCTCGTTTCATGTCGGTATCGTACGATGCCGGTGGAACAGTCGGTCGATATTGCGGTGTTGCCACGATGTGTCGTGTGCTTACAGAGCCAATGGCGGACGAGTCAAGACATAAGTCAAATTAGTTTTAATAACATTATTAAATTAATTACGCACGTGAAAATAATTTCGTTATATGATTGAATGAAAATTTTTTATTTTAGAATTTAATTGTGGAATATGTAGGAAGAATGAATAATTTTATTCTTCGATGACGATAGTTGCTAGTATCTATGACTCCGGCGTACTGACATAGCTACCTTAAGAGAGCTGTTAAAGGTTTGGCAATTTTTGCGAGATCGGGGATAAAACGACGGTAATACCCAATTAAACCCAGGAATTGTTTTATGTTACGCTTTTATTTCTCCGCGAGTCTCGTACATTTCCGAACCGATTCCCGTGATGTGATAGACTGCATCGCGATTTATCCACGCTCGATAATTGACCGCGCTTTCTTTAATCAAACTTAAATTAAAACCTGTGTCTACCATCAATGTCACTTCTCCCCGGTGGAACATTACGTCTTGTAAGCGTAATAGGGGAATGTCGGCTCGACCGTTGTTGCGGAGGTGGGAGACATACCGCTGCTTTGTTGGCGCTGGAACACGTGGACCGCCGGGGCACTGCCCTGACGGTCCCGTCGCGGGTTTAACTGACCGATGGGATTGCTACTACGCGGTTTTTTTGCTGATCGTTCCGCGCGTTCCCTTTCGTGTCGTTGTTTGAGATGACAGTCTACCTCCTGGTGGTTCTTATAGCTGCAGTAATTGCAACCATTTCCTCCTACCCTGTTCCCGGTTTTCACGCCAGTGTGTTGCTTAGGGCAATCGCGACGCATGTGACCGAACTCTTTACAGTTGAAGCACTGCAACGAGTTTAAGGACCTTCCGCGCGACGGTCCGGGGGCTTCGCAATCCGATGTCACGTACACTAATCGTCGCTTCTGAATCGATTTAAAATCGTTAGTGTCCGTGGGTTTAGGAGGGCTCGAGGGGTCTCCATTTGTCTGGCTGTGCGTGCTCGTCCAGCTGCGAGCTTCGATGTCGGCCTTTGACGCGAGGTTTATTGCCGTGTCTAAATCGGTAGGGTGCCTGTTCTCGAGAAATCCGAGCGTGTTCTGGTCAAGACCTCTAATAAAATGTTTAGCTGCCGTTCGTTCTGTGGCGTCGTGGCTCCAACTCAGGCTATCTCTCTAACTCCTAAGAACCAGCATCATAAACCCTCGTCGACAACCACCCCAATGGGCTACCATGTGCTCAGTGCTGCAGTTAGTGTGATAGTGACAGTGGAGTGAACGTATGAATGAATAACAAAGTATGAACAAACTCTAGAATAAGTATAGTTTTAAACATTTTTACTTCTTATACTTTTTATATAACAATTTTATATTTCAATTTCAATTTCTATAACTAGTATTTATTAATAGAGAACTAGTTAATAGTATTTGCTAAGAATGATTCTTGGAACGGTGAACAAGGAAGCGGCAATTCGATAAAGATTAGTCATAATAATTATGTTCTTTTAAATTCAACCTCTATTTTTAACTACGCTCCTTTGTCCAGTTTGGTTCCGGGAATTATTTTTCGGAGATTGTTTAGATTTAATATTATAAACAAAGCGCAAGACAGACCCTGCATGGTCCGCGATATCTTTTGTATACATAATTAAGATAAGGGCAGAGAAGCGTTACTCTTTGCCACAGCGTATATATATGCGAGTTAGACGCCCTACGCGTCAGTTCTCCGGCTACTTTTCTTCGCTTGACGTCGACGTAACGGTCATCCAGTTTTTATTTCGAACATACCGTACCCTGCGAATCGGTTAAGTCGAAGATTGTACACCGTTGCGTTTTAAAGTAGTTTCATCCCGCGATATTATATTCGCCGAGAAAAGCGGAAGCTCCGCGTAGAGTAATTGTACGCGTAAATAAAATAAATAATTACTGTATACTCAGTGTATTTTCAAAAATTTAAAATAATAATTTTCATTCGAGTTTATAAAATTTAACTCTCAAGTTTATTCATTTCGCGAAATAATTCAAAATATCTTAGTGATTTAATTTCGCTGCACTTACCTTCCTTTTGGGCCCACTTACCTAAAGACTCTTCTGTGCAACGGTCTGCACGTGGAATCATCCGTTGGATTGACAGTGCAACAGCATGCACGCTATCCACTCCTATCCCAAATACTTTTCTTTCCCTCCTGTTTAAAACAAGACAGTCGTGCAACGGTATGCACGTTGTCCTGTTATTTATCTGTGCAATGGTCTGCACGTTTTAAAAAAATTTCAGAACACCGAATTCTCGTACAGTGTTGTTAAATGGGTAGACGACGGGGTGGTTATAAATTCCAGTTTCGTCGTGCTGTTGCTAAAGCTGCCGGTTTACCTGCACGTCCCCGCGGACACAATAAACCTAATAACGCAAACAAATTAATGAATGTTTTCCAAGCATTCATAAAAGACTGTGTCAATCAAGTGATTAACGAGTCCCGAGTTTCCAAACCTCGTGTGATATCATCTGAAAAGTTTAACTATAAAATTGTAAAACTACTCGATCATTGGCATTTCCTCAAATCTGCATCGCTTCCATCTGATCTCGCTGCATTGGTTGAGTACGATCGTCTTCCATCGTGCAAGGCCACACCAACAACGGATCCTGAGGACATCGTGCTGATCTGTGAGATACCACTGATAACCATCGACTAAACCCGCTACGCTCACCCGCTCGTTCTGCTGGTGGAATCCTTGATCTGCACCTGAAAAGAAGAAGAAAGGTAAGATTAGTAAATAATATTTAACATTTTTATCCGACAATTATCCGAATCAGACGCGGTCTCTATCCTTAGTGGGCGCATTCCTGCTTAAACAAGAGACCACCCCTTTGTTGATCTGTCGATCGTCCTCCGTGTGAGTTTACGTATAGTTTTAAATAATTCAAATTAAACTCCCAGGACGTAACAGGTTAGTTTTCTGGTGACAGCGGTGGGATACCATTGTCTGTATTTGGATAATCCCGTTTTAAAATAATTTAATATTCCTAAAATCATTTATAAAATCATCAAAAGAATTATTAATTTCAAACTCTAGCTAAAATCGCTTCAAGTCACGTGCAATAAAAATATTGTGTTAATTTCATTAGAAAGTCAAAAGAAAATTATTTTCCAAAATGGTTTTGACCCGTAGTGGTGTGGAAACCCCTCTCACGGAAGAGGAAGTTAAAACTCTGCATGAACAGCTCATTAAGAAACAGCAACGTCTGAAAGAGCAAGAAGAAGCAGTTCGTGCTAAAGAATTAGAGAATCAAAGTCATTACAAAACGTTACAAAATCGCGAAACTGAAATGATAGAACGCGAAAAAGAACGCTTAGAACAAATCCAAGCAATTCAGACAGAACTAGAAAATAAAAAATTAAAGGCAGAGCTTGCAAGTTCAGAAGCGTCAAATATAAATAAAGTAGAAAGTCACGAATCGCCTTCTCGCATCGAAGAAATGCTCGGAGTTCTGCTAAACGATTTTAATTATTTAAAAAGAGAAGTAGTGGATTTGCGATCGACAATCCAGACTACTCGTCAAACCCAAAGGACCCTCACAGTCCCACAAGGAAACAATAATAGTAACATAAATAATAATCCTCTTGCGTACGAGAACGTAGCGTTACCAAACCCACATTTGCAGTTTAAAGACGTTCTCGAATCTGTGCCAGTTTTCACGGGAGACAACATCCCAGTTTTAAAGTTTGCAAGAGCGTGTAAACGCGTTAAAGAAATGTTTTCCCCAACATTAGAGTCAACTATCGCCCGCCTTCTGCGGAATAAATTAAAAGGCCGAGCTTACACGGCAATGGAAGACGATCCATTCGTCACAGTAACAGAGTTCACGGAGCGTCTTAAAACTCTGTTTGGTTCTGCAAAATCTTTAAACCAGTACAGGGGAGAATTGGGTAACATCAGCAAAGGTAGGTCCGAACATGTCATCGACTACATCAGTAGAGTAAAGGATCTGCATTCTGCCATCATCGACGCCGAAACAGGTAACACGGGTGAAGCGGTTTCACAAGCTCACACTCGTGTCCTCGAAAATGAAGCGTTAGAATGCTTTGTTACCGGTTTGCCCCCCGACTTTCGTTTACGCCTTCGTTTGGAGGGTTACAATAACCTTAACAGCGCGTTCACAGCCGCGATCCGAGTAGAGAAAGAGATAGAGCGCGACAGGAATCGTTTCAAAGACACACGCGCCGAAACTCGACACTCACCGCCGACTAATTTAAACGCCGCGCAACGCAATAATATTCAGTGCAATCACTGCAACAAGCCGGGTCACAATTCCGAAGATTGTTGGTCCAAATATCCGGATAGACGACCGCCACGTAATGAAGCAAGGCCTAAACCTTTGTTCAGCTCTCCGCGTGACGACTCGGGACCAAAATGCGCGTACTGCAACAGGCCTGGTCACGCGGTAGAAAATTGTTTTATTAAGCAGAGGAATGACAGGCAACGCGATTCACCATCGAGTTCGGGAAACGGGCAGCAACGTTCGACAAACCCGGGCGCGAGTCGAACGGAGCGACCCTCAGAGCGTCGAGTACACCCTGTAGCACAAGAAACGTGCGAACAGTAAACATTCGATTAAAAACGCGAACTTTTGTTCCAACTGTTGAAATAGAGTCACCACAATTAATTAGTAAATCCGACTTTTTAGTAGATTCAGGTGCCGACCCAAATCTTATTAAACAAAAAGCATTAAAGCCAAACATTCCAGTAAATTCAAACGATATTTTAAGATTGCAAGGCATCTCAGATGAGCCGGTTTTTACTATCGGTTCAACTTTTATTGACATTCAAGGCACAATTTGTGAGTTTCACGTAGTAGATAATTCTTTTCTTATTCAACAAGACGCGATACTAGGATCGGAATTTCACGTTAGTAATAGAGCCGCTATTGATTACGACAAGGAGGCAGTCACCTGGAAGCACGGTCAACTTCCTTTTAAAAACCGAGAGACTGCAGTAATTCCTGCTCGTTCTTCGGCGATTTATCGCGTGCATGTTAAGAATACCGATCTGCGTGAGGGATATCTTTCTAGGTTGAATTGTGGAGAGGGAGTTTCTGCAGTCGAAGCCGTCGTTACGCAAACGAATGGTGTAGCATACCTTAAAGCGTTCAATACGACCGAAGAAGATATCGAGCTCACAGTACCAGCGGTCACTTTTCAAAACTTTTGTACAGCCGAATCACAAAGTAACTGTAACGCTAATACGACTAGTAATCCGGAAAAAAATGTAACAGTTCCTAGTCAGGTAAAGACTATAAAACATTGTAGAGGCGAAAATCATTCGCGTATAGCTAAAGTAAAAGAGCTACTCCGACTCGACCATCTCAACGATGAAGAGTTAGAGAGCATTGACAATATCTTGGTAGACACGTTTGATCTGTTTCATATACCTGGAGAACAATTAGATTCGACTAACGTTATTCAACATAAAATCGTAACTGCAGATGATCAACCAGTTTTTACACGTCAATATCGGTTTCCTCCTGCTCACAAAGATGAAATAACGAAACAAGTAGGAGACTTAATTGATAATAAAATTATAGAGCCATCAGAATCGCCGTACAGCTCACCCCTGTGGATCGTCCCTAAAAAGGCCGATTCGCACGGGAAGCTCAGGTGGCGTATGGTAATCGACTATAGAGGCTTAAATGAAAAGACAGTGGGTGATGCCTACCCGCTTCCTAATATCACGGAAATCCTCGATCAACTCGGTAGCGCGAAATATTTTTCGGTCTTCGACTTGGCGAGCGGTTTTCACCAGATTAGAGTGCATCCGGATGATGCTCCAAAAACAGCTTTTTCTACGCCATTTGGTCATTATCAATTTAATAGAATGCCATTCGGGCTTAAAAACGCTCCAGCCACATTTCAAAGGCTTATGGACAGAGTATTGTGTGGTTTACAGGGCACAGAACTCTTTGTTTATTTAGACGACATTGTCGTGTACGCGAGTTCCTTGCAGGAACACGAGATAAAAATTCGAAAACTTGCCGAACGCTTAAGAAAAGCCAACTTAAAATTGCAACCCGATAAATGCGAGTTCCTTCGCAAGGAAGTCGCTTATTTGGGTCATGTCATAAGTAAGGACGGAGTAAGACCCGATCCGAAAAAACTAGAGTCAGTTCGAAACTATCCACAGCCAACAAGCCCCACTAAAATAAAACAGTTTCTAGGCTTGGCTGGATATTATCGTAGATTCATTGAAAACTTTTCTGGAATTTCAAGACCACTAACTCAATTGTTGAAGAAAGGAACCATCTTTAAGTGGACACAGTCTCAAGAGGAGGCTTTTCAAAAATTAAAGAATGCCCTTTGTTCAGAACCGGTACTCCAGTACCCGGATTTCACACAACCCTTTATTATAACGACTGATGCATCTAATGTGGCCATTGGTGGAGTCATTAGTCAGGGTAAAATTGGAAGCGACCGTCCAATCTCGTATACCTCGCGTACGTTATCCACCGCGGAAGAAAAATATTCAACGATAGAAAAGGAGTTACTAGCGATAGTGTATAGCGTTGGTCAATTCAGACATTACGTATATGGACGAGAATTCACATTAATCACGGACCATAGACCACTAGTATGGCTTAATTCCGTTAAAGACCCTGCAAATAGACTAGTTCATTGGCGATTAAAATTAGAAAATTACCAGTATAAGATTGCATATAAGCCAGGTCGAGCCAATGCTAATGCCGACGCATTATCTCGGAATCCTCCGAGTAAATCTGTTTTGATCGTTACTCCACTTAGCTTACGAGATAGAACGAGGTTAAAGAAACCCGAGCGATATAGGGATAGCGATGGTTCGGACAGCGAAGCCCTTGTATTCGAGGGTAGTAAAGACAATGAACCGCCTAACCAGCCGGCAGCCTCTGAGGACGCTGACGGTCAAGAATTCGTTCCTCACTTGAGTCCTGAGGTGTTGACAGAAAGCGATAACTCTCGGACGCCCGCTGATTCGGCGGGGCCACCACAAAACGAGTACAATGTAAGCAAACCAGCATCACCCGTACCTTCGGATGCTGGGAGCGACGATTCTTCTGATGAATATGACGTAGAAAGCGAAATTTCTGAACGGCCAAGCATCCCGTTCCGTATACCTGTTAATAAAGAAAAAGAAATTAATAGTTTTAAAATCGAAGAAACTCGTGACAGATTATCCATGTGCCGTGATAACATCGTAATTTTCGTTACTACGAAGGGGCAACCTGTTGATGAGGGTGCCAAAGAATTAGCAAAAATTAATATTTTGCCTCAGTTGAGGGATTTAAGTTTGTCAAGAGCAAAAATCGCTCATAATGGATCAAAGTTAATTATAATGCTACCAGTCAAAAACGACCTAAAGGCACTCACATCAATAGAAGATGTAAAAAATGCATTAGAGTCATTAAGAGACGTAATAACTGAATTGGGTATAGTCTCATTTAGCATGGCCAGAACAGAAAATATGGATAGCATACTATGGTTTGACTTGTTGAAAAACATTCGTAATTATATGTTAGAATTTAAGTTGCTAATAACTGTATACAAACAAACAGTAATAGTACCATTGAGAGGAGACCGTCGTGAAATTATCAAAGAAGCACATGACTCGTTACTTGGGGGTCACAAGGGCGTCACCAAGACCTTCAAACGAATAAGAGAGAGATACGCTTGGCGCAATATGAAGAACGATATACAGGAGTATATCCAGTTATGCCGAGGTTGCCAATTGAAGAAACTGGTACGCATCAAGACAAAGCAACCCATGATTATCACTGACACCCCTGGGAACGCTTTTGATAAAATAGCCATGGATGTTGTGGGTCCACTTCCAACAACAAAAAACGGGAATACCTACATACTTACCATCCAGGATTTACTAACAAAATACTCGCTGGCAATACCACTGAAAAAGACCACATCTGTGGACATCGCAGAAGCTTTTTGCAATTCTTTTGTTGCACACTTCGGAGCTCCAAGGGCAATACTTACCGATCAAGGGGCCAACTTTCGTTCCAGTCTGATAAAGGCTATTGCAAGGAAATTCAAAATCCGGCTCTGCACAACGACAGCATTCCATCCTCAAACAAATGGTTCCATCGAACGTTCCCATCACGTTCTTGTGGAATACTTAAAACAATACGTGGACAAAAAACACGACTGGGACGAGTTCATTGAAATGGCCATGTTCTCGTATAATACAAGCCAACACGAGGGCACGGGATTCACACCTTTTGAACTGGTTTTTGGAAGAATTGCACGTCAGCCTTCCAGCAACATGCACGTGGAAGAGCATGCAAACCCGACGTACACCGAATATTTGGAAAATCTTTTCGAAAGAATTCGGGGACTGCAAGAACTAGCCGCAATAAATTTGACAGCGGCCAAACAGAAATCAAAACGATATTACGACAGACAATTGAATCCGCAAAATTTTGGTGTCGGTGACATTGTAGTTATGCTGAAGGAACCAAAGTGCGGTAAATTCGGCGATCAATATACCGAACCTTGCGAGGTTACAGAAGTTCTATCCGGCGGAAATGTTAAAATTAAATACCGTGGTCGTGATAAAATAGTACACACAAATAAATTACGTCTGACGAAGTTGCGACAGTAATATCATCTCTGTTGCAGAATACGAGATGGAGAATACACGTTCAATTCGGATGCCAGACGGCTGGCCAAAATTTGATTTCGATTTCAAAATCTGTTTTTGCGATCGCTGGCAACACTTTCATATAGAGAAGCCTCTCTATTTTGACCAGGATCGTGAAGAATTCCATTACGTACCTAAAGGAGCATCAAGAATCAGTGTCATCGAAGCTGAGAAACTCGAACTCGTCTGTTTCCACGGAGAACATTATGGAGTTCCTCGCTGTTACGACGACTTCAAGCGACAATACAATAGAGAATGCCAACTTCAAGTCTATGGACAACGCCAAAACGAAGAGGTCCTACCTGTGAAAAAGAGATCTAGTAAAAGGAGGTTCTCAGGGAGGAAATCAAACGAAAAGGTGATTACTGCTTCAACAACCACAAGAAGCTACAGATGTTGGACTGCAGTTCCACTCTTCTTCATGTTGCTGCTTTGCGCGTTCTTCTACTCAGCAAACGCAATCATAGGATACGATTGTGGAGGATCATTGCTCAACATCACCACAATATCTCTCAATAATGTCGGAGAATGCGACATTCCATTAACCGAACCAGAATCAAAACCTGTCTACATCCAGCTTCTGCAACTATCCGAGTTCGAAAGCACAGAAGTCACACAGTGTAAAGTTGAGATCGACCGTACCATATATCATTGTGGTATGAGTTCGCATAATTCAATTGTTCAAGGAGGACATCAAACTTACCTTCACGATTTCGACGAAAGATCCTGTCAACGTCTTCAAGAAACTGGAATGATAAAGCTCAGTTTTGCATCAGAGATCATCGGACTTCATCGAAACGAGACAACATCCAGAAGTATCACCATGGGCGGATCCATCACCAACGACGGAGCCTGCTCTGGAACTCAATACAGCGATCCTTATGGAACCTGGAACGACGCTGTCGTCCAAGCATCAGTTAAAATCGCTCTTTACAACTACCATGCCATTGTCAACCTGAAAGCGGGAAAAATCATCCTTCAAGCGGGAACACAGTGTGTACTTTCCGACGGGAGCTGCATCGATACTCACGGAAACAGCGCCTTCTGGAAAACAGCACCAACCGACTCCTGCAGTTTCAGTCAATACGACGTACTCTATGAGGGCATGGCCACCAAACTAGAATCAACAGAAGACGGAGTTCGTATGCCAGATGTATACACACTAAAAACCGAATCAACTACCTTTGCACTGGCTAAGCAGTCAGAATATCAAGTGTGTGGGTACACACTAATCCGCACCGAGCATCCGAAGCTGTTCATCCTGAAAACTGAGAAGGGACGTTCACCTGCAACAAAAAAGAAAATTTCCGTTAATAATCTGGACATTTTCTCGTACATAAACTCAAAATTCGTTTACGTCGAGAAACACGTCCGTGCCCAGATGAAAAACCTATATCGAGACGTAATCACGCAACGTTGTAACCTGGAAAGAAGGGTTATGCAAAATGCACTGGCTACAGCAGCTATCCTGCCTGAGAAGTTCGCCTACACCGTCATGAAAGGACCGGGATACATGGCCGCCATCGCTGGAGAAGTTGCTCATGTCGTCAAGTGCGTTCCAATTCAATGCCAACTTAGAAAAACTACGGAGTGTTACCACGAATTACCAGTGACTTACCGCAATACATCATACTTTTTGACTACTACATCGAGGATGCTAGTTAAAGCTGGTACACAGGTCGAGTGCGATCCAATGCTACCTACTCAATATCAAATCCAGGGCACTTGGTATCGACTCTCACCTCATCCAATGGAGGTCATTTCACCTCAAATGCTGAAACCTATGACAAAACCTACCTGGAGATATATCTCTGCGGGAAATTTGGCAACCAGCGGAATCTATTCGGAATCTGACATCAATAAGCTACGAGACCGGATAATGTTCCCAGCCGAGAAACCAGCACTCTTGAATCATCTTGCACGAGGATCTATCGGCTATCATGTACCATCTGGAAGCATCTCTATTCGAGGACTGATGGATGAGAGCACACTAAACCACATAGCTGAGAATGCCGCCGACAAAATGTGGGGAATCTTCCTCAAATTTGGCACTGCAAGCGCAGGTGTCATTGGACTTTTCCTAATCATCAAATTTATCAAAATCCTCATCGACACCATCATCCATGGATACGCGCTACATTCATTATATGGTTGGAGTATACACTTAATTGGAGCTATCTGGAGTTCGGTGACCAACCTATTGGTCTCTCTCGCGCATCAGAAGCGAACAGCTGTTCCAGTCTACAGCAGAAGCAATGATTCAGTAGAGATGAAGGAAGGCAAGGGTACACTCTATCCTGACTTACAGCAAGAACAGGCTGCTGACCCAGTGGATCCACAACTTTCTGCTAGGCTGTATGCCTCTCGTCAGCAGAGCCTCGGCACTGCTTCCGTCTAAAGGGGGGGAGATGTGACGTCGTGGCTCCAACTCAGGCTATCTCTCTAACTCCTAAGAACCAGCATCATAAACCCTCGTCGACAACCACCCCAATGGGCTACCATGTGCTCAGTGCTGCAGTTAGTGTGATAGTGACAGTGGAGTGAACGTATGAATGAATAACAAAGTATGAACAAACTCTAGAATAAGTATAGTTTTAAACATTTTTACTTCTTATACTTTTTAGATAACAATTTTATATTTCAAGTTCAATTTCTATAACTAGTATTTATTAATAGAGAACTAGTTAATAGTATTTGCTAAGAATGATTCTTGGAACGGTGAACAAGGAAGCGGCAATTCGATAAAGATTAGTCATAATAATTATGTTCTTTTAAATTCAACCTCTATTTTTAACTACGCTCCTTTGTCCAGTTTGGTTCCGGGAATTATTTTTCGGAGATTGTTTAGATTTAATATTATAAACAAAGCGCAAGACAGACCCTGCATGGTCCGCGATATCTTTTGCATACATAATTAAGATAAGGGCAGAGAAGCGTTACTCTTTGCCACAACGTATATATATGCGAGTTAGACGCCCTACGCGTCAGTTCTCCGGCTACTTTTCTTCGCTTGACGTCGACGTAACGGTCATCCAGTTTTTATTTCGAACATACCGTACCCTGCGAATCGGTTAAGTCGAAGATTGTACACCGTTGCGTTTTAAAGTAGTTTCATCCCGCGTTATTATATTCGCCGAGAAAAGCGGAAGCTCCGCGTAGAGTAATTGTACGCGTAAATAAAATAAATAATTACTGTATACTCAGTGTATTTTCAAAAATTTAAAATAATAATTTTCATTCGAGTTTATAAAATTTAACTCTCAAGTTTATTCATTTCGCGAAATAATTCAAAATATCTTAGTGATTTAATTTCGCTGCACTTACCTTCCTTTTGGGCCCACTTACCTAAAGACTCTTCTGTGCAACGGTCTGCACGTGGAATCATCCGTTGGATTGACAGTGCAACAGCATGCACGCTATCCACTCCTATCCCAAATACTTTTCTTTCCCTCCTGTTTAAAACAAGACAGCCGTGCAACGGTATGCACGTTGTCCTGTTATTTATCTGTGCAATGGTCTGCACGTTTTAAAAAAATTTCAGAACACCGAATCCTCGTACAGTGTTGTTAAATGGGTAGACGACGGGGTGGTTATAAATTCCAGTTTCGTCGTGCTGTTGCTAAAGCTGCCGGTTTACCTGCACGTCCCCGCGGACACAATAAACCTAATAACGCAAACAAATTAATGAATGTTTTCCAAGCATTCATAAAAGACTGTGTCAATCAAGTGATTAACGAGTCCCGAGTTTCCAAACCTCGTGTGATATCATCTGAAAAGTTTAACTATAAAATTGTAAAACTACTCGATCATTGGCATTTCCTCAAATCTGCATCGCTTCCATCTGATCTCGCTGCATTGGTTGAGTACGATCGTCTTCCATCGTGCAAGGCCACACCAACAACTGATCCTGAGGACATCGTGCTGATCTGTGAGATACCACTGATAACCATCGACTAAACCCGCTACGCTCACCCGCTCGTTCTGCTGGTGGAATCCTTGATCTGCACCTGAAAAGAAGAAGAAAGGTAAGATTAGTAAATAATATTTAACATTTTTATCCGACAATTATCCGAATCAGACGCGGTCTCTATCCTTAGTGGGCGCATTCCTGCTTAAACAAGAGACCACCCCTTTGTTGATCTGTCGATCGTCCTCCGTGTGAGTTTACGTATAGTTTTAAATAATTCAAATTAAACTCCCAGGACGTAACAGTTCCATTCCCGCGGCAATTGATTTTCCGATCGCGCCTGGGTTTTCTCGTTCCAAGCACATACGGATCTCTGATAATAAGGCGTACGTTCGCGATCCATATTTGCCGATACTTTCTCCCGATTTGCGCGTGATTATCGTTATTTGTTGCAATAGTGAACTAGAGTCGTTCGTCTGCGTGCGACTCTCTATATGGTCTAAAAGTGAGTCTAGCGTTAAAAAAAATCCTTGCCGCTCTCCCATACGTGCCTGCGGGCGTCTTTTACCACCTTTGTGCGGATCAGAAGGATCAGTAATTTCATTTCATGCGGTTCTATTACTGATGCCGCGGCCCTGCACTGTGCAATAAATTGCGAGACCGGTAGATTCTCTCCATCGAACTCCGGGATGATGGAGGCCGCGAGCTTATACCCAGGACTCAGTCCCCTGCTAATAGGAGGTTCGAAGCCTGCCATTGAGCCAGTCATTAACTGATTTCCAATATTATTGACTTTAATATCCGGATGCGTCTCGACACTTACACCGCTAATACTAGTGTTGCTCGAAAGGCGATTAATTCCCGAAATCGGAATTAGCGAATCATTTGTCTGGTTTGTTTCGGCAGGTGGTTCTTCTCCTAATTGCGGGGCCGAGCGTCTGGCGTGTCTAACAGTAGCCGTTTGTTTCCCTCGAGGCATTTTTAACAAATCTACTTGCTAAAAATAATTCTAAGGGATCCGCAATACGCAACAGATTATTTAGTAAAATTACCGCGGATGTTGGAGAGGGAATAGCTTCGTTCTGACCTGTCTTGGACCTCTCGCAATCTTATAATTGTCCTGGCGTTTGCCCTACGCCCACAGGGAAAACCAAGACTCAAAAGCCTGTGGAAGGACAATGTACATTCGCATCTACATAAATGGTTCAAAAACTTACGGTTTCCTGGCTACTGTCGACGTTTCACTAATAATTAAACACTTAAATATGCCTCCATGCACCACGGAGTCTTTAAAGTTCACTCTTTCGATAATACACAATCCTGGTGCGTCCCTCCGTTGCCGTAAGCCCCAGTGGCCCGGTTGAGTCGTCGTCCCTTCGTTGCCGTAAGCCCCAGTGGCCCGGTTGAGTCGTCGTCCCTTCGTTGCCGTAAACCGTCAGTGGCCCGGTGGAATCCTCGAGGTCCGTCGTGATACCGATGGCTCCCTTGGTCCAATTATGCGCTCTGCGTGACGTTCTCTCTCCGGTCGGCACGGCCAAATCGCACGGTTCAGCTGAATTACTCAGTTCAACCAGCTGAGATCCGGCGAAAGAGGAGGCACCGATGGAAATAAATCCAGGGAAATAATTGTGGATTTTCTTCTGCAGATTTCACTACACTGTTTTAATTTTTATTTCAGTGAATTGTAAATTTTTTATTTAATTGCACTTGATTTTTCAAAAGTCCTTTATTTATCTCGATTAGTACTAATCACTCTTTTTTTTTTAATTCTCAAAAAAAAAATTTTTTTTATATTCATCAATTGATTTATCTATTTTCTGAGCGTCCAATATTTTTCACTTTTCCCGGCAACAAAGTACAGCGAATCCCACCGCTGTCACCAAATTTGTTACGTCCCGGAGCAGTTGGTGGATGTAGCTTCTCTCCTATTGGTCATCCACGACCGCTTGCTCGTTGTGGATTCGCTGCTGAATTAACTATAGAAATAGAGCAATGGGACCGGGAACTTTTAAATGATCAACACTGCCTTCTAATGTAATTTCACTGATTTTACTGTTTATTAAAAACGCAATATAAGACAAAACTTAATTATTTTACGAAGCTAAGTTTTACACAAACTTATAACTGCTGCTATCGCACGAACGTTGGAATTCGGAAAAATGCGTGAACAGCAAAAATAGCAAACCACGCGTTACTCGAATAAAACGATCTTTATCCGTTGCTGGTTGCTCTCGAACTAACTCTCGAAAATCAGCGTGTACGCTTCCAAAGTCCTTCGTTACTAAAAAGGAGGAAAATAAGAAAAGTGGGGGAGAGGATGGAAAGTTCCGCGGGAAAATCTCAGCGTCGGACCCAAGTAGGCGAAAGGATCTGTCTCTGGTCAGCACGTGTGGTTGACAAAAAGCAGGCCCGCTCGACGACGTTAACCAGGCTCGCGCGGAGACGCTGATCAGGCGTGTGCACTCTTGAGTTTTATTGCTAGAAAACCCTGGGAACGAGGCTTCATTTTCGGGTGATTTATGAAGAACGTGCTCAAACATAAATACAATGTTATACAGGAAACGGTACGTTAAATTATGTGAGCTGAGGAGAAAGTTGTAGCTGAGGCATGCTGCGTTAATTTAAAAGTGATTCGCGCTGCGCGAGTACTTAATAACAGCGTTCTACTATACCGGGAGACTCCCGGTTATGTAGCTTATGATAAAATCCGATATAGTGATGACGCTCTATACCTCAGCTTATCACACAGATGTAACGCTTTCGGTCTATTTTCGGCGCGAGAATTCGAACGTCCGAATTCTGACCAGTACGAGAGTGGTTACCACCGATGTCCAATCCACGTCGAAGAGCTGAAGCTCACCTCGTCCGGGCTGACCTGTACTCGAAATTAGTTGGGGAAAAGACACAATTGTAACTCGGAATTAAACGCGAACTCGAACACTCTATTTATTCAAAGGAATTTATAAACTTTAATTTATCTCAGTGCAAAATAATAACTACAGTTTTCTCGAAGACAGTTCCGTCGCGCTCGACTAGTCTCAAGAATCTGCCGTCTCTCCGCGTTAACTCTAGGCTCGCGGGCCTCGCGGTCTGCTGGTGGGTCAGGAGTTACGCCCCACGGGCCCACCCTTAGCCAATCAACCCTCAGTTCGACGCGAACGCTTGCTCCCACGCGCGAGCGTGCGAGACGCTTGCGTCAAGCGTCCGCGTCACCCCCGAGCTAGAAAGTGGCTATTGTTCCTTGGCTGCAATTTGGACACCACATGGCCCACCGTCGAAGTACGGTTGGCCCTTTGGAGTGTCTGGCGACGGAGCTCGCCTTGTACGTTGAAACTAAGGATGTCTCGGCTTTCTACAATTTACATTTTACTATCTGTGCGTCTAGCAAAGACGCTCTTTTAAGGGTTTCACATTCTGGGCCTATATGAAGGACACTTGAATCGTCACGACTCGACTTAGGAAAGCAGACTCTAGTGCGTTTCTTTATAGCAGTACAAGGAGCGTAGGCAGATTCTTTTATGTCTAGTACGTTTCTTCGCAGCGCGGCATTTCCGCTTGGCGTACGTGGGAAAATGCTGGAATATTCGTACATCTAATAATATTTATATATTACAAATAATGTTCATAATGCCGCATTTACAATTAATCATGCTTTATACTTTATCAGTAGTCAGCTCGCCCAAGCCATTATATTTGTCTCTCGTTCTCTCTGCTTTTTCGATTTGAATTTACGCGCCCGGTCTCGCGGAGGTGCTGCGCGTGCGGCGCGCTCGCGGATCGCGTATCAGAATCCGTTACACAGATGTTACGAGCCAATACCACTCGTTTTTAGTATGAGTTGAACAGACTCTGGTTGGTCCGTTTACTTTTGCTGCCTGGCGAATAGAAATTCGTGCCTGAGTGGCGGGAAATATATATATAGGTTTAAACACTTAATTCTTTAATAAAATGGAACACGATGTTTTATATTTTAAACCCTTGTACTTTTAATCAACACCTTTTCAATATTGTACAATTCACTTTAACATTAAGTCCGATGTCTTTAAAAACTTAGAAATTTAACATACACAGTTTTGAATTAATATTTACGAACAACACTTTAAGAAAAAAAAACTAAACTCATCGTACTTCTATCCGCGACGGAGAAGGTACCGATTCCGGAACGATGTATAAAACGCGAAGGTTGTCATGAGACTGCTTGCTTGACGCCGTGACTCTTTGGAGTTTCATTTTCTCTCTTCAAGATGAAATGTTTTTCCGATTGGTCAAAAGTCAAGAAGTAGGGGTTGGTAGCGGGGGTAGAAAGTATGCGGCGGCCCAAGCGACTGAGGGTTGCATGGGTCCAGCGTGGGAAGACCGAAGGGCCTGAGATAGCCGGCGTCGTGTGTGACACAAAACAGAAGGGCTTTCGCGACTCGCTACGGGCCTCCGGTGGTTGTAAAACATTTGGCGACCAGCTTCAATCAGCGTGTGGTCGTTCAAGTACCGAGTTCTGCAACTACAAGACTTCTTTAAGAAAAACGCGAAGGGATTTATTGCTGTTCTGGCTAATGTACAATTTCAGTGAAAGTCGTGTTTGAGAAAAACACGATTCTTAATCCTGCTTTTAGTTCTTGAGTCACGTCGTTTTGCAAACACTCACATTTTCCATTTTTCAATGACTACACGTGTGCAGCAGAAACACTCTAAATCCATATGCTAGTACTGTTAACATAAAAATTCTTTACTTATACGCCTTCTGAAGAGAGACTGTTCTTTTCCCTGGCACTCTTCAGATTATTATTGTTCTTGGCATTCGCCCGAGCCCTCGGGGAAACCAGGGTAAAAACCCGAGAGAGAACAACGCAAAATTAATTATGTATAAACATATACGAAATTATGTACAAATAACTCAATAATTACAATGGTCTTATTATTACTTATTAATTAATTAATCTACAATTACTCTTAAGGCCTGTGTCATTGAGTAACGGGATGCTCATGGTGATTTGAATATAGTTCTTATATTGCGTCGTAGGGGGCAGACGCGTGCCGAGCATGCGCTCGTCACACAGATAGTACGGTGGCTCTACCGTGCCACCATTTCATGCATTAACGGCACGAATGTCTATCTGGGTCACGGTCTTACAGACCGTGATCTGGGTATACCCAATCAACATTCAGTTATCCGAAAGGCATCGGAATACGAAAGTTATGGACAACTATTTTTCTCCGTGAAAAGGCGTCTTTTTGTATAACAAATAGTATCACTTATGTCCGCCAGAAAGATGACAGTTGCGTAACGGAATTATGACTTTTTCATGACGTAAAACTGTTGTCAAAATGGCATCATATTTCGAACTGTTATCGGTGTCCGAAAAGGCAACTTATTGTCACACTGTAAAAGAAATCTTTCTTAAAATTAATATACTTGTATTGGAAGTACCATATGCATAAACTGTGCTATAAATTTCATAAACCTTTATATTGAATTTTCATATGAACATTATTGGAAAAAATGTAGCTTTCGATAACATTACGGCACAATTGTTTCTGGTTTTTGGATCGCTGTAAGATATTTTTCGATGAATATGTTTGAAAATTCATAGACATTAGTTTTGATATTTAATGACCTTATATATTAAATTTCATAAACATTTATGTTGAATTTTCATATGAGCGGTATCTGAAAATTCAAATACATTTGTGTTGGAAATAAAAAATTGACATAAAAACAATTTAAAAAATATAAATATTAGTCGGGCATTATTTTTTTACACAAATTATGTCATCAGAAATTATTGGGAATTGGTTTTCCCCATAGAACATTTTTCGCTTACACTGGGGTTTGAACCTACGACCTACCTACCTAAGTACCTAACAACGTACGCACGCTACCGACTACACTATCAACGACTTAGTAATTTTGGATATCTAAATGACATAAGAGTTGTACAACATTATTCTCTTAAGCATACTCATAATTGACATAACAAAATATTCAAATGATTGCAATCAGAGCACAAAGTGGGCTGGAAATATTTTCAAGTGAACATAATTTTTGGATGAACGGAATCTTTTTGAAAACCTCAACTAACTCATCAGAAGTCGATGCTAAGTGGTAAGTGTTAGCGATCTAGTGCGGGTTTTTTCGTTATTGGAAAATGTGTATTAAATTTCAAATCAGTCACTAAAATTCCAAAAAATTCATGTACTAATTTAGTAATGATTCATTTACTAACCACACTGTAAAAAATCGGTGTTACTATTAACACTATTTTAACACCGTATCAGTGTATATATAGGTCCATCAATATTGTGTAAATCTAGTACACTGTCATGGTGTAAACAGACGGTGTCAACTGAGGGTGTAAATTTACTCTAACACCGTTGAATTAACACCAATTTTATTAACACTATTTGGTGTATGGAAAGACATCTGAATGGATTGAAAAATAATTCTAAACAGAGTAATTGTTACACTGATGTGAGTAAATATAAACCGCATCAAATTAGTTATTAACACACGAGCAGTGTTAAGCTCTACATGTGAAAACACCGAAATGTGTTTAAAAAAATTACACTGATTTGTGTTAACTGATTTATTTATAAATTCTATAAAAATATTATTCGATATTATTGCATATCGATCAGGAATGGAATGGAAAGAGGGAAAAAAGCAGAAATACTAAAAAAGGAAAATCTGGAAATCGAGAATTGTAGGCCGTGATTAATTGTAGTGTTCTTTGTTAAGGGGAGGGAGTCAGGTCAATAAAAATTGATTTTGGAAATTCAATATCATCCAAATCCTATTGCATATAAAAATGCCCAATGCACTATATTGTTGGTGCTCGATGAAAGAATTTTTTACTGTTGTCTGTCTTGCATATGCTTTTCAATATTATCTTAAGCAAAGTTCTTAGATTTCCATTCTGCGCATGATTCAGATCAAACTACTAGGCAGATTGGAATCATTGACGTCTCATTTTCTTCTTCATGAAAAGATACACCGGCTAAATGGAGCAAACTATTTTTTTTCATTCTGAAAGCAAAGTTAATCACTGATTTAGAAAATAGCATAAAATTTATTTATTAATAATTATGTTACTTAAAAAATATTACATTTTATTAACATTTGCTCCATTTAGCCGGTGTATCTTTTCATGAAGAAGAAAATGAGACGTCAACCATTCCAATCTGCCTAGTAGTTTGATCTGAATCATGCGCAGAATGGAAAACCTAATCAAAAAAAAAATCTCAAATTTCATCTAAAAATCAGGTTCAGCGGTGTCTATTGATGGACCAAATTTCAAAATTCTAAAAAAATATTTGACCGGATATGCAAATTTTTCCGTTTTTTATCATTTTTCATTTAATCTGTAATATCTAAGAAACTATTGATCGTATCGAAATCATTAAAATACGAAAATGTGCATTTTTTTATTGCCAACAAGAAAAAAAATATATTCAAAATTAATTGTTTAATTTCAGGTCACATTTTATGGAAAAAACAACAAAATTATTATTTTTTTATGGTTGGACTTCAGATTTTTTCATCGGACAAATTGCCTCGGAATCTTTGAGTGATCGCCGAATTTTGAGTATTTTTTTTTCATGGGATGGCCCAATGCTGTGAGGTTACAGCAATTTGAATGTTTAACATTCAAATTGCTGTAATTTGAATGTTAAACATTCAAATTGCTGTAACCTCACAGCAAATGAAAAATGATAAAAAACGGAAAAATTTGCATATCCGGTCAAATATTTTTTTAGAATTTTGAAATTTGGTCCATCAATAGACACCGCTGAACCGGATTTTTAGATGAAATTTGAGATTTTTTTTTTTTTGGGGTGGCGAAAGTCCCGTGGAATCCCCCATGTATGGATTTCATCATATTCTTGATGAAGTACGTATGATTCTTTGTGTGATAAATTATCAATATCAATTACTCTAAACTGTGGAATCAGTTTCTCTTGGATTCGGAAGGCGCACAAATTTTCATCGTAATAGGCAGTTTCCCACACTTGACATCCCTAGCGGATCCGAGCAACCGTCATTTTGTGGTTGCTTTACGGTCACATACAAGTAACCGTCATTATGAGGTTCATTTCCAGTTGTTTGACCGTAAAACAACTGTAATGTAACCGACAAAGCGACCGTTATTTTGGAACAAAAAAGAACCCGATTGCAACTGCAAAGCGACCAATGTTTTAACCAAAAACAAACTTTAAAGTAACGCAGAAGTAACCGACAGTTTGTTAAAAGTTGTTTTTCGGTTATTTGAAAGATCTTCATATAACCGAATAGTAACCCGAAACGGAACATTGAGTTCATTACGGGTCACTTTACGGTTCACTTTACGGTTACCCGCCGGTCACTAGGTTCCTTCTCGGCTATTCTGGAGTGATTTTTTGTTCCATAACGACCGGTCACTCTTCGGTTATTTTGCGGTTCTTCAGATCCGCTAGGGATACAGCAAAGGGCAAATTCTGATAAATAAATAATTTACAGATTTTGAGAAATATTGGCAAGTCCGAGTTATCTTTGTGAGAAGTAATGAAATATCCAACATTATAGGAAATACCATACTGCAACTTATTAATTATGAGAACTTTCGATTTTCTGCGGATATTTACTCGATTTATTATAGGAGAGAATTGATCAAGAACTGTTTTATATGAGACAATCGTTCCTGGGTCTGTGTGTATTACAGTATCAATATTCGGTTTATTAATTTTATGATGATTATATATGTAACGCTGATGTTGATGTGCAAGTGTTTAACGATCCCTTTGGCGTAGGCAATCTTCTGCTCGGTCGACGGGTAGTAACCGAATCTCTCGACCATGGAGTTCACGACGATGTTCACCAGCAAACGACGAAGTTTTGGTTCCAGTGTCTTCTGGTTCTCGTACTGCTCGATGATTTCAGTTGACTTTTTTTCTATCTGTTTCAGAAGGTCCTAAAAAGAATTTATTATGATTATTCAAGCACAAAACAGATCAACTGCGTTATGTTACTATTGCTGCATAAGACGTTCAGAAGATTAATTTTGCATGATAACAATTTAAAAATGTTATTAACAAATTAATGAAATATAAAATTGTTCAACAAATTATCGACAATCTAATTTTTTTGTTCCGATTAAAATGATTCATTAATTTTTTAAAATACGTATGAATTTTTTAAATTTTTTGATTCTCTTCGAATTTGTGATTTTTCCCATGTAAAGAAACAAAAAATTCAATGTCAATTAAACAATTTGAAAAAATTCATACGTATTTAGAAAAATAAACGGATCATTTTCATCGAAACAAAAAAAAAGTAGGTTGTCGAATGATTTGTTGAAAAATTTTATTTCGTATGCACTTATTAATAACGCTTTTTTTAATTATTATCATGCAAAATAAATTTTGTCAACGTCTCTAACATGCATAATTTTTTCAAGATTTTTATATTTTCGAGAATTAATAATTACCAGATTTCCGAAGTGATGCTCATGGTGTGAAGTCGAATCTGACATTCTAGACGATGAGGCCGGGGCATCCGTCTCCGCGCATTTCGTTTCTCTCGCACTAGGCCCTGTTGCAGCAATCGCCAACTTTTTTGCGCTGCAGGCTGATTTTTTCCCCGCGCTGTTCGAGTCGGAAGTTGTGGTGGTCGTTAATTCGGTCGCAGTATCTGCAGCGTGATCGTTTGCAGGCACGGGTCCGCATGCGGGATCCACGGTGCGGAAGACGTTTATCAGCTCTTGCGAATCCGTACTGAGCGACGACACTGTTTTTGTTGATGCGGCGATATCGGTTCTGCACACATAATTACGGATTAATAAAATATATGGGGGAAGATATGAGTAAAAGTTAATCGAGAGAAACATCAAATTAACTATTTGCGTATTTCACAGAACTTTGTTTTTAGTTACAGTTAACTTTATGTAAAAAAAATTGTTAACTTACAAATCCGCTCATTAATTCAAGTAATTCCGCAATTTACAATTTTTTTTAACACAGTTACAACAAAAATCATTAACGCACATACCTGAGATCAACCCGGTATCATTTTGCTCGCAGATCAGGATATTATCGCCATTTCCTCCAAAGAATGCCTGCACTTTGTCCAGAGAGATGTATTCTTTGCTTCCGAGATTTAATCCAGCTATAGCCTCTCCTAAAAACACATTAAATCAGACAAGTGATTATTATACTATTTACGGCATTCATTTATATATTATTTATCTACAAACCTGATTGTGGTGCCGTGCAGTTTTTTTTCTAATATCGCTAGAACCATATCTGATGGGAATAGATCGAATACAATTTTGTCAATTACGACACCATCACTGTCGCCTCCCACATAGCACATAATATTGCCTAAATATTGCAGGAATATTTCGAATATTTCATTACACAGGAATATTACCATAAGATTCCAATCGAATATTCACAAATATTTAATTGCAATATTGTCAACTTAAAGTTCAGAAATATTGTTAAAGGTAAAACAATTGCCAATCATTTTTAAAATATTTCTGAACATTACCTGTGAAACAAACAATCCAATTTCTTCAACAATATTTCTGAACATTACCTGTGAAACAAACAATCCAATTTCTTCAACAATATTTCACAAAGTTTCGAATAAAAGGTTCCAGATTAGATTTTGCAAATATTACAATGAAACTTTTTTGCAACATTCCAATACGATTCAAGTGGAAATTTCTAAACTAGTTTTAAAAAGTTGAATTTGTTGATAAAAAGAAATTCGCCTCGTTCAATTGAGTATCATTCGATTTGAAAAAACTGAAATTCAATCGGGAAGTCGTTATATAATTATTTGGAAATGGGGACAAATTCTGACAGAAATTGGAAGCCTCATTAGAATTGATTGGAAAACGCGGCACGGTATGAATCGATTTTTTTTACAAGATTGTTATGCACCAGAAATCTTCTAAAAGGTTGCTCAATCTTTATTTTTTAATTCATCAGTCTTTGTTGACAGAACACATGGGCAATAAAAGTATAACGTTTGTACAAGTAATCGATAGTCTAGTGGTTAGCGTGATAGACATTAAGTCGTTAAATAGGTTTGATAGGTAGGTAGATGTAAGTCTTTGAAGCGAGAATTTACGTTTCTTTCAACCGCATTCCCCTCTGGAACAAATTTAGTTAATGAAACTCTAATATTGTTATATATTTTTTAAGCAGGATCGCTTTTTAAAATTACTCATCGTTAATTCGACATGGATATGGTACGTAGGTGAGGTTGTGAGTTCGAATTCTGAACGGGATTTTTTTTTCCAATAAATAAGATTATTATCGAGGACATCCAATGGTTCTGCTTAAAAACTCGCAATCAAAGAATTATATTGAAAACGGTAGAATTTCTTACGAGTTAGCCTTGGGCGGAAAATGTAATATTACCCTAGCAGATCGAACAACCCAAAAAAAACCGTATTTCCAACCCGGTCGAATTGAGCCACAAATCCAACCGATAATTCTTGTCAATCCAACCGAAAAACCAACCGTGCTTGCAAAAGCTCGCAGCTTGCGAATAGGTTGGTCCTCGGGTAGTTGAGACACAAGTCCAACCGGAATACCAACCGTCGCAAGAAGCATCGCTCGGTTGGTCTCAGGGTTGTGCAAGGTTTTGCCAACCCGAAAAACCTGCACAAAAAGCAGCTACCGGTTGTTCCCTGGGTTTGCACAACCCAGGTCCAACCGGATTTGTTAGCAGTTCAAGCCACACTTAGAATTCACGGTCCTGAAATTCATCGTGCCATGATTTCTTTCAGTAATCGTGGGTAAAATCACGATCCTGCTGGGAATTTTCTTGTACCCTAGCGTATATTCTACGCTACGGTATAAACAACAGTAAAAACGACCCACGTCGATAAATGGGTGAACGACGTTTTACAATAGCTTGTACTTATACATGGAACGACGAACAATCACTTGCGAGAAACGTTTCGGGTCATTCGCCATCTAGCGGAGCTAAGCCGGGTTTCCGCGTGAGAAAAGGAAGGGGGTCCACCTCTTCACCATCGCCGACGCACGTGCACCCGAAATTAGACCGCTAGATGGCGAATGAGCCAAAAAGTTTCTCGCAAGTGATTGTTTGCCGTTCCATGTATAAGTACAGGCTATCGTAAATCACCTTACGCCCATATACCGACGTGGATCATTTTTATTGTCGGTTATACCCTAGCCTACAACATACGTTAGGGTATAGAAACACTCCCAGCAGGACCGTGATTTCGACAATGATAATTAAAAGATATCACGCCACGACGAATTTCAGGACCGCGAATTCTAAGTGTGGCTTGAACTGCTAGAATACCAGGTTAGACCTGGGTTTGCACAACCCAGAGACCAACCAGTCGATGCTACTTGTCACAATTGCAATTCGGTGGTCGGTGGTGGTTGCGACAGTTGGAATTCCGGTTGGACCTGAGTTTTCACAACCCAGAGACCAACCGGTCGCTGCTTCTTGCGCCGGTTGGTATTCTGGTTGGCAAAACCCTGCACAACCCTAAGACAAACCGAGTGATGCTTCTTGCGACGGTTGGAATTCCGGTTGGACTTGAGTCTCAACAACCCGTGGACCAACCTATTCACAAGCTGCGAGCTTTTGAAAGCTCGGTTGGTTTTTCGGTTGGATTGACAAGAATTATCGGTTGGTTTTGTGGCTCATTCCGACCGGGTTAGAAACACGGTTTTTTTTGGGTTTTCGCGGTTGTTTTCACGGTTGTTCGATCTGCTAGGGTAACACAATATTGCTCTGTAATATTATTGAAATATTATATTTGCAACGTTTTGAGCGGACATTGCAAGATTCCTACAATACTTTATAAATGTTTTAAACATCTTTCACAATATTTTCGCAATATTGCATTGTTGCAAAGGAATATTTCGAGAATGTTTTAGAAATATTTCGGTGCTATGTGGGCTATTTTGAAGGTGTGATCCGGCATGCCGTACGTCGCTGAAACTTTCAATGCAAATATGTTAAATAAATTAAAAAATTCTTAACACGTATATTAACACCGTTCAGTGTATCGACACTGAGAAAGAATCGGTAAATCCAACAAAACGCGCGGTTGCGGGCGGCGAAGAGAATATTTAGTCGATTGGACAAAATAATTGCCGATGCCAATCAAGATTAAAAAAAATTCTATCCCCAGTTGCTTCGATCGATAAAATATTTCTTTCGGTGAAACGAATATTTATTTCACCACCTGCAAGCGCGCTTTTTATTGGATGCAACGGTTTTTTTCTCAGTGGAGAGAAAGACTCGTATAGTAACACCGTTCAGTGTATCGAGACAAAGACGCGTGTAGTAACACCGTCCAGTGTATCGAGACAAAGACGCGTATAACAACACCGTTCAGTTTATCAAGACAAAGACGCGTATAGTAACACTGTTGAGTGTATCGAGACGAAGACTCGTATAAGATACAAGCGCAGTTTGACACTGGCAATATTTTTTGCTATTGTCGTTGTTACGAACGGTTTATATATCGATACGAGTCTTTATCTCGATACACTAAACTATGATACCGAACAATAAAATAATATTATCCTTACCTGCTTTACGAATGTTCTCGTACGTGGTCTCAGTTCCGCCGGCAATTTTCAGCCACTTCAGATCACCGCGCACGTTCACTTTCCGTAATTGAAATTGTTCGAGCGTCACTTTTTGTTTTTTCGCGACCGGTTCGTCACTTTCTTCGCCCGGAAAATCCATTTTCGACGCCGTCGATCCGCCTTGGTGCATCGACTGTGGTCTACTGGTGTGTCTTCTTCTTCTTCTTCTTCTTCTTCTTCTTCTCACTGAGAACGGACCTGCAGCACCACACTCCAAGCTGTCCGTTCTGGCCACTGGGAAATATCCGTGTCGGCCAATTTTTTCTTCTGCGTTTATGTAGGATGGTCAGTCCACTATTTTATGTATCCGTTACTGTATCCTAATGGATAACGCAACGCCTCTATATACTGACGGCAGAGCCGTCTATCGGTTGTAAGGCTCCTCAATCGGAGCACAGCATATGCCACAAGAGTCGGGCAATAAAGTGGGAAGATTGAATTTACCGAGTCACTCATACAAATAGGAGTACTATCTTTAGATTGAAAAGTTTTGTTTGCACATTTCCCTGTTTTGCACCAGAGAAATTGTCGAATAAAATTTCATGATCTAGACGATAAAAAAAGAAAGTAGAGTTTCAAGAAAAAGAAAATTAATTAATGAGCATTATCTTAATCGTTAAGTCTAAGGAACGTAGGAAGGAATGGATGGAGTCGGCCATCCTCAGCTATTCGTAAGTGAGGGCACATGTGTGCTTAATATCTCTCGCGAAGTTAACATGAAGAGCCAAAATCTCTGCAGAGTCAGAAAAAGAAAGGCTCGTTACCTCATAAGGAGGGAAATGGTTATTTTCAATCAATTTTTTCACTAGAGACTCGGAGAAGACAGCTGTTTCAGAACAGTTCCAAAAAATGTGATTGAGGGATTGTGGATCGAAGCCACAGATACAAACAGGACTATCGCTTATCCCAATTCTAAACAGGTGCTCATTGACTCCAATATGACCTGCTCTTATCCTATTGATGAGTGTGATAGCATCTCTAGGGAGTTTGATTTTATTGAACCAAACATAATTTTTTGCTGGTCTCAGACTACCATAAATGCGACCTTTTTTTTCAAATACAAGGGCTGATCTCGCTCGCTCCTCCTCTACAAAAGTTTGCCAACTCAACTTGGCTACGGGACTCGGTAAGACCTTAAAAATCAACTGGGACCCCGACGAACGGGCCTGAACCGCTAACTTGTCAACTCTTTCGTTTCCAATAATCCCGCAATGAGAAGGGCACCATATAAACTCAAGGTCCCTATCAGAAAAAGAGATCCTGTTAATTAATGATTTGATTTCAAGTATGAAAGGATGCACCTTCGCGCTAATCTCGAATGACTGCAGGGCTTTTAAAACGCTCAAAGAGTCTGAAATAATGAGAGAATTACCAAGAACATGTTTTTTGATAACTTTTAGGGCCTCCAAGATGGCGATTGCCTCGGCTTCGAAGATGCTTGCCAAAGAGTCGACCTCAAAAAGTTTAAAACAGTTTAGGTCCTGAAAGAGAAAAGCGCATCCGACAAAAGGCTCCCCCTTCTTCTTGGACCCGTCTGTGAACACCAGATTCCATCCCTGCCAATTTCTGCTTACCTCCTTATAAAAAGAACCATTGGCCGAACCATTCTGTTTGCCGTTGTTACATATGGAAGCTCCAATGCTTGTGTTGACTTTAATAGAACTTAGTTGAGGCAAAAGCGGAACCTCGTAACATGCAGGGAGCTCCGATCTGTATGCCAAGTGACTGAATCCAGCTATAACTTTCCAAATTTCATAAAGAAAAGATTTACAGCATTTTGGTGTCTTTCTGAAATTGTCAACCCTGTGTGTTAGGAGTTTTAGTTTAGGGATTAGGGGGTGGTTTTTAATAGAGTAAGCTCTACATAAATAAGAGGATACAATTTTGGAGGCCCTAAAAACCAGAGAAGATTCTCCTGATAAATCAAGAAGGATGTTTGTCGGTGTTGACCTGAAGCAACCCAGAATTGTACGTAGAGCAGCAAACTGTCTCTTTTCAAGATTGTATACGAGTGATTTGCTTGCTGAGTGCGAGCAAAAACACGCCCATTCGAGACGAGATCTAATGAGACCATTGTAGACAAGGAGCAAGGTAGAAGGGTGCGATCCCCAAGATTTATGAGCAAGAGTGGATAAAATTCTCGATCCCTGAGTTGCTTTTCTCGCAACCTCATTTATAAAAGATTTCCAATTCAATTTTGAGTAAAAAATTACACCTAGAAATTTAGCTGAGTGAGATCTGGTGACCCTGGACTCACCAATTTTAATGTGAACGATCTCAGGCACCAATCTCTTTCTAGTGAAAATCATAAATTTTGATTTGGAGGCTGAGATCCTCAAGCCCAGAGTCAAAAGCCAATTAGAAAGAGATTCAACCCCACTTTCAAGGTTTCTAATGCAAGTCTCCAAATTCGAATGACTAGAGTACAGAACTATATCATCGGCGTATTGTAACGAGTGACAATCTGGACCGATGTTGTTATTTAGCTCTCGAAGGTAGATATTGAATAAACAAGGACTCAGAACAGAGCCCTGAGGAAGACCTTTAACCAACTCTCTATTTCCAAGAAAGGAACCGTTTGAATAGAAATTAGCATTCCTCCTGCCTATGATATTTAACACTAGATTAATAATACTTTTGGGTAACCTGAGACTAGAAAGATTTTCAATGAGAGCTTGAGGTAGAACATTGTCATACGCTCCCTCTAAATCCAAAAAAACCGCCGAAACTATCTCTCTTTTGGAAAAGGCGTTGCAAATGTCAGTCGATAGGATTGCAATATTATCACTGCAAGACCTCTGCTTGCGGAATCCAAACTGGGTATTGGGAATCACGAAATCAGTCTCCAGGAAAAAATCAAGGCGACTCTTAACCGCTCTTTCGAAGGCCTTAAACAGGCAAGATGCTAAAGCGATAGGCCTAAATCCTTTGGAGGGTTTCGGTATCAAGCAGACGTCAGAGAGATTCCAATCTTCTGGGATCCGACCAGAGTACATAATTTTATTGAAAATATTACACAACATTTTTATAATCTCCAGAGGAAGATTTTGGATTGTTAGGTTATCTATCAAATCCCTACCAGCTGCGGACTTAGGTTTGAGTTTTTTTTAAATAAACTCGAGTTCAATAGTAGAGATAGGGAACCAAATACCTTTTAAAGTGTTCGAGACAAAATTGTTCGGAATTTTAGGAGCGACAAAATTAGCAGGAATAGGAGGAGCAATCTTGTCTATAGTGCGATCGAGCTCCTCCTTATTGCTATCGGAGTTAAAGTAATTAGTTTTATTCGGAGTGTCACAGCCATCAAATTTTTTAACCACCTCCCAGACCTTACTGATGGGTAAGTCCGGGTTAATAGAACCCGCAAAGCTCTTAAAAGCTTCCATTTTCTCATTTTTAAAGATTTTTTTAGCTTCGGAATCAGCGTCACACCATTCCTGCAGAAGTAAGTCAATCTTATCCTTATCTTTCTTAATCTTGAAGGCCTTAAAAGCAGCACGCTTTTTTTCAAGAGCCTCCTTGCAAGTGGCATTCCACCACAACTTATTAGACCTTTTTTTGCTACAATTTTTAATATGACCGTCATTTAAACGAGCTCCAGAAGAGGATAAATCTTCTTTGATTTTGAGCACAACAGATTCATACGTCTGCAAGAAGTTAGAAGACGAGACCCTAATATTCGAGATGCCAGACTTAACTTTATCCTTGAAAACAAGCCAGTCTACATTATTTGTCCTTATGGAGGGACGAGAACAAAAATTTCCTATCGCTAGTTTCTTTATTAATATTTTCACCACAACATGGTCGCTCCCGAACAGATCGTGGGAAGGATACCAGTTGCACCATGTGAAAATCTCCGGAGAAACGAAGGTGAGATCCAAAGCGTTGCTCCGCGAATTTCTGGTAAAGAAGGTGTGTGAACCATCATTTAACAAGCTTAAATCCAAGTCGTACAAAATATTATCCAAAGACCTGCCTGAATAATTCCAAGAATGACAGCCCCATGAAGGGGAGTGAGAATTAAAATCTCCACCAATAATTAAAAAATTATTCCTTGAGATTCTAAGAACTTCATTGAAAAAGTTGTTCCAAATTTGCGGAGAAACTCGGTAAACTGGATTTTTATAAACACTAACGACAAATAAACTTTTATTTCCACAGAGGAAAATTTCTATCATCACTGCCTCCAGATGGTTGCTCGACCAACCATTAACAGTAATAGGGTAGGTTTTAAAAGGTATTGCCTTTCTGACGCCGATAGCGACACCCCCCCCGTTATTATCTGACAGTCTATCGCTCCTAACTAAGTTGAAAAAAGGGATTTTGATACTTTTATCATCTTTGAACCAGGTTTCACATAGGATCAAGATGTCTGTAGAGTCAATTAAAGCTGGTAGAATATGACTTTTCCCTAAAAGGCTCCTACAATTCCACTGGGATAAACCTAAGCTATTCATTGTCACAACAACAACAACAGAAAAAAAAGAAAAAAATATAAAAAAACGGATAAGAATCCACTTAAAAAAAAAAAAAACCAGCAGTTGACTCACTTGGAGCAACATACATAATAGGAAAATGAAATGACTAGAATGCTGGCAAAAAAGGCAACACTAAACCCTAAGATTTCGGAATCCCAGGAGATACTGTGCCTGCCAAGGGAGAGCCCCCGAAGTTATCTGATCTAGATTCAGCCTCATAGCTGATAATGTCGTTGTTGTTGTTAACTCTTTCGTGATTGGCTATTTTAACCAAATCCAAATTTTCCTCGTCTAGAGCTGGATTTGAGTTACCGGATGAAATCTCGACCTGGAGGCCAACAACATCCGGAAAGTGATTAGAAACTTCCATATCGATCGGATCTAAAGTACTCGAGAAGGGAACACCCTCCGTCCTCGTGACAGAAGAGTCGAGTTCCTCATTATTAACGTCCACCACGGTAATTAGAGAAGAGGACGAAGAGTCGCCCGAATCATTTTTTTCAGAAGAATACCTCTCAGACTCCTTCGATCTACGCTGTCCCCTTAAAGGTGAACGAACACCCGATTCCTGGGAAGACTGCAGCTGTGTCCTAGAGACCGAAGGGCACTCCTGATGAGAAATCCCCAGTTTGGCGATTTTGCTTCTTATTAGAGTTTTTTTCCTGCGGGAAGATTTCTTATTTTCTGGTTGCAACGCCTGGTCCGAGGTGAGGAAATTAGAAGGCAGAGGGGGGAAAGCTTCATCCCACGCCTGAGTCCATTCCTTTTCTGAGAGCCAGCAGTTAGTGGGTTCCTTGATTGATGTTCCAACGGCTATGGGAGGATCAACCACAGGAAGAGACCTTTTTTGGATGAAGGACTCGGTCCTATACATGTTTGTCAGATTGTTGGCCTTCACCAACTCCTGAGCCTCGAATCTGTCAACGTTCATAAAAGCCATAATTTTACACATGATCTTTTGGTTTAGAAGACCTACACAAGACGTGTCGCTAGCCAGGTGGCTACCTTCACAATTAGCGCATCTTGGTTTCAGTGCATTGCAAGCATCCGCAGGGTGAGGACCACCACAACGAACGCAACGCATATTACCCCTACAGAATTTCGAGAGGTGTCCAAATCTTTGACATTTGGAGCATCTGTTAATTTTGGGCTCAAAAACTGTAACCTTAACCCTCATTTTAAATATAATAAGAGATTCAGGGACCAGAGAACTCTCGAACCAAAACTTCACAGAGCTTGTTGGCAACAGTTTACCGTTTTCATTACCGGATCTTCCCATACGTTTAATCCTCTCTATCCTAACAATTCTGACAGGTTCCGAAGCCCACTCGATACCCTCCCTGATTTCAATCTCGGAAAGGGAAGGGTCTACGTCCCTGGCAACACCTACTCTTGTGATTCTAGATTCGGGGATGTAAGCTCTCCAAGATTTGGGGAGACTCGACTCTTGGGAATCCACCATCTTGTTGGCTCGCTGGTAACTGTCCAAGCGAACCTCGACTAGGTTTCTTCCCTTTCTTTTAACCTCTTCAATACCCAACAGATTTTGCTTAAGTTTCCTGAAAACCAACATTGGGTGTAAATTGCCCACTCCTTTCTTGGAAACAGTATCTCTGTCCGAGTCATCTAGGCACTGAGTTATAAGGACTACATAGGGAGCCTTAATTTTGGAGTTATATCTGATTCTCCTTTCTATAAATTCTCTCTCCGAGCTCCTAAATTTTTTTAAGAGAGCGATCTGAGAAGTCAAAAAGTTATCAGCAATGTCCGGAGCAGAGGAAGTGGAAGGCTCTTCCAACGAACACGGACAATCGCCGCCTCCATCCATTCTTCTTTTGCTCGAGCGGACTTTCTTAAAACCATCACTCGGGATATTTTGACTACCGCCCAAAATGATCTCATTAATCTTATTTACATCCATCTCTTTAGGATCATCAGAATCTAAGGATTTCTTGATAACCTCCCCTTTCTTTTTTAACTTAATCTTATTCTTTGGCAATGAAAGATTGGGCGAGCCGGAGGCTGCCATGTCAAATATAATGTACTACGACTATTAACTAAACAAAACTTAATCGCTACTAATTGCAGTAAATTGCACCCCTATAACAGGGAGTGGGGTAAAATTCTCTGGCGCAGAAAAAAGGAAAGAGAATAGAAAACTTCATAAATACCTTAAATCCGACAGGTGTAAAAAGTTACAAAATGTTTAATTTGGTCAATCAATCTTCCCAGGGTAGAGAAAAAGATCCGCTTGGTTAGATTCGCCAATCCACGAGAGACCAACATTCATCCATGAGAAATTTCGAGGACCAGGTCAAAAAGAGAGAATCCTTCTCCAATCCGTCCAGAAAGAAGACCAGTCCTTTTCAGTAATAAGGCGAAGATGGCAGAGAGACCCCAGCACGTCCCAGGAATAAGTGCCGGTAAATCGACCGTTAAAACGACCACAATCGCCGAAGACCTCGTGTTCACTCAACAGGTAGTTATGTTGAAAAGTCGAAAATCAATGTCTGAGAGAGGTCTTTCACGGGAAATAATGCATAGAAAACACTCCTCTGGATATGAAGGAATGAAATATCGTTGACAAGAACGGAATTTGGTAAAGATTATTAAATGTATATCGGATTATAAGAGAACAGAAAAATAACGCGTTACACGTTCGCCATCTTTCAAGCGAATCCCTACTGGTGTGTCGACAACGAGCTTCTTCGCACTAATGCGAGATCGTGGATTTTGCAAATAAAGGCGATAGTTTACGACAATCAGCGCACACAATGGGTGTCACGTGACTACCATAGAATCAACACGAACGCGTGTAAATAAAAACAACTCGGTCTCAGTGTCGAACCTTACATCGCCCCCCCCCCCCCTCCCAAACGTCTCGCATTAGCGCGAAGAAGAACGCTGTCGACCCACCAGTCGACATTGGCCGAGTTGTTTTGATTAACACGCGTTCGTGTTGACCCGTTGTCTGTGCGCAGTTTGGCGTATAATATCGTCTATATCTGCGAAATCACCGCATATTATGCCAAATTACTGTTTTCAGCACCTTTAGTATGCATGCTTTGTTCAGATTTGTACGTTATCGAGAAGTGTTTACAATTCACTTTTATTTCTCGGGAACTTCTGCGAAGTGAACGTGAAGAGACAGAACTACCTTAACATTGTTTTCATTTTAACACCGAATTGATGGACGTATATGTACACCGATAACAGTGTTAGCCATACAGTGTTACTTGTAAGAAAGTAACACCGGATTCTTTTTTTACACTTTACACCGTGTACATTTTACCCTATTACGGTGTTGTTAATAACACTGCGGATTTCTACCCCGCACACCGTGGCAGTTTACACCGACCGATTTTTTACAGTGCATGTGTTGTAATTTTATATCACCGGTTTGGTAAAATCTATACACGCATACTAAATTTACTATGCATTTATATTAACGTTTATTTCCTACAGCGAGTTTTGTACATTTCTCACACTTTTGTGTAGCAAAAACGCAAACATTTTTCATAAAGTAATATACCCATATAGACAAAATAGCAAATACTTTACTTGGTATTTTTCAATATCAGTAACTGTAATTTGAGTAACTTTGATCTTACATTTAATGGAACAATGTATATTAAATTTCAAATCGGGTACAAAAATTCCGAAAATGCATATTGATTTTCATATACTAATTTAGTAAATGATGATTGAATAATCATGTGTTGTAATTTCCAATCACCGAATTATTAAAATTCATATATATGTATTAAATTTACTATGCAAACATATTAATTCCGATTTCCTATAACAAGTTTTACAAAATTCATACACATCTGTATAGGAAAAACGCGAACATTTTTTACAGTGCATCTTACGGGCATATCTGACCGACATCATTAAAAATGTTACATTCAGGACACAACCTTATGGTGGTCAAAACGTTAACTTTTTGTCAACCATTATTTGTCGTCAAAAATTATGCTACTAGTTACCTTAACGGTTACTTATAGACGACGTATAAAAGGCGACGTAATGGCACCTTTTTAATGATATCCATTGGACGAATCCAAAGGATATCCTTTTTCACATTTATATATCGGTGGTAGTCCCTGGAAAATGTATAGTAACAAACTATTTTTATTGTTAGTCTATACGCGTATTTTTATATTAACAATACCTTTGTCGCAATTTTTTTTATATTTTTTAAATTTTTTCTATTTGCATTTCCCCTCGTCTGGAGGCATTACGCCTATTGCAGGGTCGGCCCGGATCAGTAGCCAGTCCCCCCTGAGGGTCCGGTCCGGATCAGTAACCAGGGCCCCATGCGGCCGCATCCGACTTCCTCATCTATATCGCATTCGCCATAGCATTTCTGCCATGGGCATAGGGAAACTGCGGAAAACCTATGCCGATATAGCCGGCCTCGAGTTCGCCTCACGGCACCGGAGCTACGTCACGTTTCGTCGAGAACGTAAATTTGATATTTGATATCGATAAATAGAGATATTAAATAAGATATCTTACTTAATATCTCCATTTGATATCGATAAATAGATAACTATTCGGTGCCCTTTAATTGGTAACCATCGAACAAAGTAAAATGGTTGTTTTAGTATTGTTGCTATGGAGGCAGTCATGAACGACGTCCTCACGCAAAAAGTGGTGTGGGTGCTGGGGCCTCCATAAATACTAAAGCTGTTCACTTTGACATTTCCAGGATTAATCGTTCGTAAGTATATTACAGTACTTATATGAATCACATTTTTTTAAACGGAACGCAATGTTGAAGGCATGCAGTTTTAAAAATAATGTTCACAGAAATGGTACGGGCTTCGCATCACGACGTCAAGATAAAGAAGATAGGCCGAAGAAATGCATCAATGATGGCAGCTACGAAGTAACGCGCTGGACAGACGAACCGTGAAGTCGAATAATTAATGGAAAGAAGTCTTAAAGCTGCCTAAGAATAAATTTATTTTCTATTTTCATAATATAATACATGGACTTGACTATTTGATAACCATTCCGATTATACACATTAATTGCCATCCGTTAATATGTATATATCGGTGGCAGTCCTCTGGAAAATGTATACCCTAGCGGATCCGAGCAACCGTCATTTTGTGGTTGCTTTACGGTCACATACAAGTAACCGTCATTATGAGGTTCATTTCCAGTTGTTTTACCGTAAAACAACTGTAATGTAACCGACAAAGCGACCGTTATTTTGGAACAAAAAAGAACCCGATTGCAACTGCAAAGCGACCAATGTTTTAACCAAAAACAAACTTTAAAGTAACGCAGAAGTAACCGACAGTTTGTTAAAAGTTGTTTTTCGGTTATTTGAAAGATCTTCATATAACCGAATAGTAACCCGAAACGGAACATTGAGTTCATTACGGGTCACTTTACGGTTCACTTTACGGTTACCCGCCGGTCACTAGGTTCCTTCTCGGTTATTCTGGAGTGACTTTTTGTTCCATAACGACCGGTCACTCTTCGGTTATTTTGCGGTTCTTCAGATCCGCTAGGGTAGTAACGAACTATTTTAATTGTTAGCCCATACGCCCATTTTTATATTTCATTATCTTTTTCTATCGGTACCATGAGAACCTTTAATTGTGACTAATTGAAAGTTCTATGGTAACAACTGCGAGAAAGGTATTGTTAATACAAATATACGCGTATAGACTAACAATAAAAATAGTTTGTCACTATACATTTTCCAGGGACTACCACCGATATATAAATGTGAAAAAGGATATCATTTGGATTCGTCCAATGGATATCATTAAAAAGGTGCCATTACGTCGCCGTTTATAGGGTAGAAGTACACGGTTGTGGCCACTTTAAGAATTTTCCCATTTTCAAGTACTTGTGATTGGGACCAAATATCATAAAACTGTTTTGGACCTATACTTTTTATATCTGAGAAGAATATAATTTCAGATTTCTAGCATTAAAATCTTCATATGTGTCGAGAAAACACTGGAAAATAGAAAAAAGTAGGAGCATAGCCATTTCATCAGTTCTGGCCACCTAGGCACCGGTTTTGGCCGCAGTAATGTACCGGTTTTGGCCATGCTTAAAATTAGAATAACTCTATATTCATTGCACTTGAAACATTGTTTAAGGTGTGTTTAATGAATCAAAATCGTATTCTTATGAAAGCATCCAATTCCTCTATACGAAATAGTACTTTGCGATACAAGTGCGGTAAAGCGGACTTTATGAGAAGGCCGCCAAGTGAGTCGCACGAGCCGCACGAGTACCACAGGAGCACGAGCCGAATCGCACGAGCACGCACGAGTAGCTCTCTGTGCTACTCGTAGCACTTGTATCGCAAAGTACTATTAAAGCACAGATGCCATCTGTGAACCTAACTAACCTTTTTTGACATTCGTCTCCTTCGTTTTGCACTTTTTCGTAGCAGCTTTCTTTGTCACAAATAGTCATACATTATATTAATGTTTTACTCTTTACACTTTTATTTTTATTTTTACCAGAGTTCTTTCCGAAAGTAGATTTTCGCATTGCATAATGATGGGAATCTTCAACATGAAAGGTGTTCCACCGCTTTACCTTCTTTTTTACTATACATTTCTAAGGATATATTTTTCTTAGCGTCTTTTGGTTTTTTTGTTTTTTCTTTACGAATTTATGAATTGATTGTGTAATAATTAACGAAAAATTAATGATTATATTATCATGGCCATATCCGGGGCAACATGCTTATTCCATGTACCAGTTGTGGCCATCGTATTTTTTATAAATGTATAGCTTTATTTCAAACTTTTAGTACATCAACGATTGCAGTGATGACTCTTAAGATTGATATGTGCAAAGCTGCATGCAATTCGCCAACTATATAATCCGAATATGTATCTAGAGCTTTCGTCAAAATCTTGTCGAATTCCGTAAGGAGTTGAGAATTTGATGAATCAGCTGATGATACTTTAATTACTGATACAGTACTTTTTGTAATGGAGACGAATGGACGTCAAAATGACCATAAATACTTCTACCCTATGTCGTCTATAAGTAACTGTTAAGGTAACTAGTAGCATCCGTTATGACGATAAATAATGGTTGACAAAAAGTTAACGTTTTGACCACCACAAGGTTGTGTCCTGTATGTAACATTTTGAATGATGTCGGTCAGATTGCCCGTAAGATGACATTAAGTTGCCTTTTCGGACACCGATAACAGTTCGAAATATGATGCCATTTTGACAACAGTTTTACGTCATGAAAAAGTCATAATTCCGTTATGCAACTGTCACCTTTCTGGCGGACATAAGTGATACTATTTGCTATACAAAAAGACGCCTTTTCACGGAGAAAAATAGTTGTCCATAACTTTCGTGTGTCATCATTCCGATGCCTTTCGGATAACTAAATGTTGCTTGGCTACATTCACAGTCGCGATTTGAATAGAAAATCGAATGATATATGCAAATGTCAAACATTGTAGAAAATCTTTTAAAAATGGAGTACTGATTTTACTAGTGTAAAGCGCTTCAATCTCCTTACGCGCAACTCACACCGAATTATATACATCACCTGACCCTTCGTGGAATTTGAACGTGATGTATCGTTCCGAAGTCGAGATAACTACAATTGAAGACGTCCATATGATTAATATGTATGCCTCATGATTAAAACGAGTAAAAAGTAAAACGCGAATACTTTAGAGGAACTAAACACACATATTCGAAAAAAATGTGAGAATTGCTTACTGTTTAGTTTTTCGGAAATCGTAATTTAAGTAGAAAAATGTGATAGCGCGTAAATATCCATATGGAAATGAAGTATACGCAAGATATATAATAGTACTTTGCGATACAAGGGCGAGAAAGCGATCATTATACGCAGGTTGGGAAGTTGATCGCACGAGCCCCATGAGTATCACAGCAGCACTCGCCTTCGGCTCGTGCTGTCTGTGGTACGAATGTGGCGAGTGCGATCAACTTCACATCCGTCGTATGATGATCGCTCTCTCGCTCTGTATCGCATAATACTTTTTGTAACGCATGGATGAGAAGAGACGTTTGTCAAGTTGATCGCACTCGCTGCAACTCGTACCACAGACAGCACTCGTCTTCGGCTCGTGCTGCTGTGATACTCGTGGAGCTCGTGCGATCAACTTCCCAACCTGCGTATAATGATCGCTTTCTCGCCCTTGTATCGCAAAGTACTATTTTGTAACAAATGCATGAGAAGTGCTACCGAGTGTAATGTCGCGCGCGTGCGAGAAGTGTTTCCCGTGCGAGAAGTAAAATAGCATCGATGGCCGTAAAGCGCCATTTACGCCACGCGCTGCAGGTTCGAGAAGTAGCACTTTTCATGCATGCGTTACAAAAACGATTTTACTGTACTTTGAAACCTCGCCAAGTACGAAGATCTTATTTTGTTGTTACAATCAAATTTATTTACTTATTTTATAATTCTATGTCGATTTTTTTTTTTATTTTTCATTTTTTCGTTTTGAACAACATGTACTCGAACTACATGCTGCCGAAGTTTTCTGATTATTTCACAACTTTTTGTACACATACATAGTATACTGCTCAAGTTTTTGACACACTATGTTCCTTTGGGGATATATAGGATGACACTAACGTAAATGTACTTGTCTTAAGGTTTTTTTACACATAGTGTATTTTTGGGGATAGTCTTAACTCTGTTAAATGGAGAAAGAAATTGAAAAAAATTATTTTTGAATCTTTTAGCCAATGACTAAACCAAACCGTGAGAAGATATTCATTTGCCATCACGCCAATTTTTCTGTAGTTTGCAAAAGTATAATAATGGAAAAGCTGTGAAATTTTGAAAAAAATCGGAATGGGCTTTCTCAAAAAAAAAAATATATCTCTCTATATTATAAAAAGATCTCGCCGCCGCCGTGTCAAGAATCGAGGGACTTAGAATAATTCGGGCTCAGGGCTTGGCGGAAGGGGGGAGGGGAGGGGAGGGACCCTACGGGGGGCACCCTTCGGGGGGGGGGGGGGGGGGGCACCCTTCGGAGGTGGCACCCTTGGGTAGGGGGCGATTGCGAGCGCGCGCAGCGCGCGAGCCACAATAAAATCCTAGTATATATATATTATTACCTTATTCCGTCAAAAAAATGCTGAAATATTTGCTTGCCGACTATATAACATGTTTTATAAAAAGTATATACAAAACTTAAATTTTATGTACGATCAAATTTTTTTCACAATCGGCAATTATGAATATGCATCGAACTGAAAAAAAAATGAAATTAAAAAAACGTTGCTAAATTCTTGGCAAACCATAGATGCTAAAATTCTGAAATACGCTGTAAAAAATCGGTCGGTGTAAACTGCCACGGTGTGCGGGGTAGAAATCCGCAGTGTTATTAACAACACCATAATAGGGTAAAATGTACACGGTGTAAAGTGTAAAAAAAGAATCCGGTGTTACTTTCTTACAAGTAACACTGTATGACTAACACTGTTATCGGTGTACATATACGTCCATCAATTCGGTGTTAAAATGAAAACAATGTTAAGGTAGTTCTGTCTCTTCACGTTCACTTCGCAGAAGTTCCCGAGAAATAAAAGTGAATTGTAAACACTTCTCGATAACGTACAAATCTGAACAAAGCATGCATACTAAAGGTGCTGAAAACAGTAATTTGGCATAATATGCGGTGACTTCGCAGATATAGACGATATTATACGCCAAACTGCGCACAGACAACGGGTCAACACGAACGCGTGTTAATCAAAACAACTCGGCCAATGTCGACTGGTGGGTCGACAGCGTTCTTCTTCGCGCTAATGCGTGACGTTCGGGAGGGGAGGGGGGGCGATGTAAGGTTCGACACTGAGACCGAGTTGTTTTTATTTACACGCGTTCGTGTTGATTCTATGGTAGTCACGTGACACCCATTGTGTGCGCTGATTGGCGTAAACTATCGCCTATATTTGCAAAATCCCCGATCTCGCATTAGTGCGAAGAAGCTCGTTGTCGACACACCAGTAGACCACAGTCGATGCACCAAGGCGGATCGACGGCGTCGAAAATGGATTTTCCGGGCGAAGAAAGTGACGAACCGGTCGCGAAAAAACAAAAAGTGACGCTCGAACAATTTCAATTACGGAAAGTGAACGTGCGCGGTGATCTGAAGTGGCTGAAAGTTGCCGGCGGAACTGAGACCACGTACGAGAACATTCGTAAAGCAGGTAAGGATAATATTATTTTATTGTTCGGTATCATAGTTTAGTGTATCGAGATAAAGACTCGTATCGATATATAAACCGTTCGTAACAACGACAATAGCAAAAAATATTGCCAGTGTCAAACTGCGCTTGTATCTTATACGAGTCTTCGTCTCGATACACTGAACAGTGTTACTATACGCGTCTTTGTCTTGATACACTGAACGGTGTTGTTATACGCGTCTTTGTCTCGATACACTGGACGGTGTTACTACACGCGTCTTTGTCTCGATACACTGAACGGTGTTACTATACGAGTCTCTCCACTGAGAAAAAAACCGTTGCATCCAATAAAAAGCGCGCTTGCAGGTGGTGAAATAAATATTCGTTTCACCGAAAGAAATATTTTATCGATCGAAGCAACTGGGGATAGAATTTTTTTTAATCTTGATTGGCATCGGCAATTATTTTGTCCAATCGACCAAATATTCTCTTCGCCGCCCGCAACCGCGCGTTTTGTTGGATTTACCGATTCTTTCTCAGTGTCGATACACTGAACGGTGTTAATATACGTGTTAAGAATTTTTAAATTTATTTAACGTATTTGCATTGAAAGTTTCAGCGACGTACGGCATGCCGGATCACACCTTCAAAATAGGCGACAGTGATGGTGTCGTAATTGACGAAATTGTATTCGATCTATTCCCATCAGATATGGTTCTAACGATATTAGAAAAAAAACTGCACGGCACCACAATCAGGTTTGTAGATAAATAATATATAAATGAATGCCGTAAATAGTATAATAATCACTTGTCTGATTTAATGTGTTTTTAGGAGAGGCTATAGCTGGATTAAATCTCGGAAGCAAAGAATACATCTCTCTGGACAAAGTGCAGGCATTCTTTGGAGGAAATGGCGATAATATCCTGATCTGCGAGCAAAATGATACCGGGTTGATCTCAGGTATGTGCGTTAATGATTTTTGTTGTAACTGTGTTAAAAAAAAATTGTAAATTGCGGAATTACTTGAATTAATGAGCGGATTTGTAAGTTAACAATTTTTTTTACATAAAGTTAACTGTAACTAAAAACGAAATTCTGTGAAATACGCAAATAGTTAATTTGATGTTTCTCTCGATTAACTTTTACTCATATCTTCCCTCATATATTTTATTAATCCGTAATTATGTGTGCAGAACCGATATCGCCGGCATCAACAAAAACAGTGTCGTCGCTCAGTACGGATTCGCAAGAGCTGATAAACGTCTTCGGCACCGTGGATCCCGCATGTGGACCCGTGCCTGGAAACGATCACGCTGCAGATACTGCGACCGAATTAACGACCACCACAACTTCCGACTCGAACAGCGCGGGGAAAAAATCAGCCTGCAGCGCAAAAAAGTTGGCAATTGCTGCAACAGGGCCTAGTGCGAGAGAAACGAAATGTGCGGAGACGGATGCCCCGGCCTCATCGTCTAGAACGTCAGATTCGACTTCACACTATGAGCATCACTTCGGAAATCTGGTAATTATTAATTCTCGAAAATATAAAAATCTTGAAAAAATTATGCATGTTAGAGACGTTGACAAAATTTATTTTGCATGATAATAATTAAAAAAAGCGTTATTAACAAGTGCATACAAAATAAAATTTTTCAACAAATCATTCCAACCTACTTTTTTTTTGTTTCGATGAAAATGATCCGTTTATTTTTCTAAATACGTATGAATTTTTTCAAATTGTTTAATTGACATTGAATTTTTCATTTCTTTACATGGGAAAAATCACAAATTCGAAGAGAATCAAAAAATTTGAAAAATTCATACGTATTTTAAAAAATTAATGAATCATTTTAATCGGAACAAAAAAATTAGATTGTCGATAATTTGTTGAACAATTTTATATTTCATTAATTTGTTAATAACATTTTTAAATTATTATCATGCAAAATTAATCTTCTCAACGTCTTATGCAACAATAGTAACATAACGCAGTTGATCTGTTTTGTGCTTGAATAATCATAATAAATTCTTTTTAGGACCTTCTGAAACAGATAGAAAAAAAGTCAACTGAAATCATCGAGCAGTACGAGAAGCAGAAGACACTGGAACCAAAACTTCGTCGGTTGCTGGTGAACATCGTCGTGAACTCCATGGTCGAGAGATTCGGTTACTACCCGTCGACCGAGCAGAAGATTGCCTACGCCAAAGGGATCGTTAAACACTTGCACATCAACATCAGCGTTACATATATAATCATCATAAAATTAATAAACCGAATATTGATACTGTGATACACACAGACCCAGGAACGATTGTCTCATATAAAACAGTTCTTGATCAATACTCTCCTATAATAAATCGAGTAAATATCCGCAGAAAATCGAAAGTTCTCATAATTAATAAGTTGCAGTATGGTATTTCCTATAATGTTGGATATTTCATTACTTCTCACAAAGATAACTCGGACTTGCCAATATTTCTCAAAATCTGTAAATTATTTATTTATCAGAATTTGCCCTTTGCTGTATGTCAAGTGTGGGAAACTACCTATTACGATGAAAATTTGTGCGCCTTCCGAATCCAAGAGAAACTGATTCCACAGTTTAGAGTAATTGATATTGATAATTTATCACACAAAGAATCATACGTACTTCATCAAGAATATGATGAAATCCATACATACATTGTTCCGAAATATTTGATCATATAAGATAATATTGTTTATTTTGATTCATTATCTGGCACTTCATGAGAGATACGTTTAAGTACAATTTAATAAAAATTATAAGATAATTTGATATAATTTTAAGATTTACATGTTCCTATAAAACGCGTTAATAAAGAACACTACAATTAATCACGGCCTACAATTCTCGATTTCCAGTTTTTCCTTTTTTAGTATTCCTGCTTTTTTCCCTCTTTCCATTCCATTCCTGATCGATATGCAATAATATCGAATAATATTTTTATAGAATTTATAAATAAATCAGTTAACACAAATCAGTGTAATTTTTTTTAACCTATTTCGGTGTTTTCACACGTAGAGCTTAACACTGCTCGTGTGTTAATAACTAATTTGATGCGGTTTATATTTACTCACATCAGTGTAACAATTACTCTGTTTAGAATTATTTTTCAATCCATTCAGATGTCTTTCCATACACCAAATAGTGTTAATAAAATTGGTGTTAATTCAACGGTGTTAGAGTAAATGTACACCCTCAGTTGACACCGTCTGTTTACACCATGACAGTGTACTAGATTTACACAATATTGATGGACCTATATATACACTGATACGGTGTTAAAACAGTGTTAATATTAACACCGATTTTTTACAGTGTAATTAGTGGTTGTTCGTGATACTCTAGACAACTTTAAAAAAATTTATGAACATTTTTCGCGACCATGCTAAATTTAGGTGGCCCACTTGATCTGGAATGCCCCATTTACAATAATATTGCGAGAATACTATCTTAACAAGAGGAAAAAAACTCTCAAAACTGAAAAAAACTGTCTTATTATCATCGCATGACCCTATTATCGATATACAGTATAGAATAATAATGATTATAATGTGATTGCATAAAATTTATTCAAGCAATGACCTCGGAAAGTAATAGGCCAATCAGGAAAGCGCGCTCGCAGCGGCACCGCATTTTTAGTTTCTATAGTTTTGTCGTCCAAAAGTCAAGGTCATATTTGCGTCACCAATGCCGCGAGCCTAAATATACGTTACAGTTGGCTAATATCAAACGCCAGACGTTCATTCAACGTTTGAAACTCATTCACATCCGAGGAACACACTTATGTGGTCAATTATGGCTGAAGAAAATACGACAATCGCAGTCATTTCAAACGTATATTGACAATTTTATTCATTTGTATTTTTTTATCCTTGTTAGGTCTTCTAATTACAATAATAATATTTACGAAACATGACCAGAAATAGGCAGCATGCTTATAAATACGAAAGGCAACGCGGAGCAAGCACGTTTCTTAGGTAGCACTTATCGACGATAATTCATTAAATTATGCAGAGCAGGCATGCAATATTTACTTGCTAACCTCGGGATACAATAAAAGTGTTCAAAGATGCTTGCACCGCGATTGCCGAACTGCCCAGAGAGTTACACTTTGACCATCGGACCGGAAATCGCCGAGCGAGTCGTATAAAATATCCTTGTGCTCGTCTCCGACAAACCCATGAATTATTAACATACACCACACCAACAATAAACAATTGTGTTTTATTTTGATTAAAAAAAAAAGAGCGTGTACAATAAGTGACAATAATACGGCTTAACGTTTTCGCGTTGTATAGAGACAATAAAAAACGCCTCTGTTTTTTAAATCGTTTATTTTAAGACTCGGCAAGATATTAAACTTTTTACGCAAAATTTATAGTAATAGTGTGGCACGAGTGGCGCAGAGTTCAGTCACAACTGCGCAACATTTTGTCGTAGTATTGCCGCTCAGCAGACCAAACTCTCAGCCAATCAAAGTTGGAAACATCACATTATTTTGGAACACACGCTTTTTGTTTATCTAATCTGTAAATGATTCGATATTAATTATTCTTTTTTAACTTTCAAATAAAAACGAAAACAGAAAATAATGCTGGATGGATATTGGAAACAAATTTCTAATTTACCTTGAATATTACAATTGGTTTTTTTAAAATTTGTCTCAGATGTTTCTAAGTTTTTTTAACATGATACATTTAAAGAAAATTTTTATTGAATCATTTATAGAATAAACAAACAAATATCAGTTCTAAAGTAATAAAATAGTTACAACTCCGTAGCTAACATATTCGTGATTTAAAATAATCGTCGTCGTAGCGATCATGGTGCTTCGACGATATCAACAAAAAAGGAAACTCATAAAATATAATTCACCCGCTAAGAGACTCATTATCCGACGGAATAATTTAATGTCGCGGTGTGCCGATGTACAAATAAATGGGAGAAATTTCATGATACCATATGTGTGTTTGTAGGGGGGGGGGGAGTAGAGTTAAATGCAGAAAAATGCGAGTAGTTAAAGGCCAACTGCGATGCCAAACTCGAACAATGTAGAGCGAAAGAATCAATGATTAAAAATCGAAGAAACTTTTCGCCCTACCACTCATTCGCCTCCTCGTCGACGTCGTCAATCAACAATACTATATTACTATCGTTCTCTTTTCCCTCTCATTAATGACGATAACACACGTGATAAATCGACAATCATTTTATCTAGGATGAATGAAAAAGTTTGAGGAAAGGGAAGGGAAAAAGAAAAGAAAAGAAAAGAAAAAAGCCAGCTGCTCTGCCGAACACCGAGCGCAATCGAGACAACAAATAGTCATTTCGTTGCGTAATGATCACTCAGCTTCCAGTCAGTTGAAAAAGCGACGTTCGACTTACTGAGGTAGCGAAACGATATGCGACATTTACCATTTGTCAAATTGTTTCAATTAGCCCGGGGCACGACAGTCTCGTTACATTACGTCAATAAATTATTACGAAATATGATTAATATTCGTAAGAGTTATCTATATAATTTTATATGGATTACGATACGGGTAGCCTAATTTTGAGTAGACAGCTGTTTCTTGTGCCTTGTGGATATATTACATAATCTGGTGCAAAAACTTTTTGATGATTTTTTTTTTTCTTAATCTTGTACGCGCCGAGACCAGAGCTGTAATCATCTCATTACGTTCAAACCAAACCTATTTGTTTTTTAATCCAGCAACAATTGGTCATTACTTTTTTAGTGCTCGAAGTTAGTCGTTACGAAATGTGCACAAATATGATAAAAAACCGAAAAATACGGAACTCCACATGGATTCGTTTGAAAATGTCATTTAAAAAAATTGGTCCATCACTTTCTAAGAATCGAACTTTCTTTTTTTTTATCTCTTCGTGGTCACACTTCCAAATTCAATCACGGTGGTCACACTGGGTCGATTTTAGCCAGTAAATTTTCAAAACGTCCGTCCGAATTGGTTAAAAAAATTTCGGAACATGCTTCGAACATTTTAGATGATGTACGAAAAATGTATTTATAAGAAATAAATTGGCGGCATGTTAAAAAAAATTCATAAAGAGATGAAGACAGTTTTTCGCTAAAAAAAAACATCATAGTTCCGTGAATTGTCAATGATTTTAGCTAAAATTCGACTGTGATACTCCTTCGATATCTACTATTGGGAAAAAAATAGTAGCATAGCGCGCGTTCCAAAAAAAAGGTATTTATTCCGACACATTATCGATTTGGAAGTAGGGAAAAATGTCGAATTATGCTAATGTTATGATTTTTATTCGTAAAAAAAGTGATACTTGATAATATTTTTAACTCTAGGTAGATGGCGAATGCATTTTAATTCGAAGTCGGGAACTATTATATATTAACGCCAAAAGTTGATGGACGGGTCGATTCTACCCAGTGTGACCACAAAAGGGCTTAACAGAACGTTAATGCATTTATTACAGATATAACAGTACATTCTAAAATAAAACAAGTTTATGGGATAAATTAACAAATAGTTTGAGTTCTTAATGGAATGATTATAACTCTGGATAAAACTTGACTGCTTTGTTCTTTCTTCCTTCAAATTGTTTCTGTGCCTCTATTCCTTCGGGACCTGGCTAAAATTGGTTGGAGTTCGAGCGATACTCGCGAGATATTATTCTACACTCGGAGATTCACAAGGAATTATTCGTTTTATGTACAATCGGATATTAGCAAAGCCACCGATGAGGCTGCTGCGGTGACCAAGGCACACGGCTGATTCGAAGCGTCCGTTACCGTAGTAGCTTCGCCGAAAGGGTTCGATCGGGGACACAGCCCCGAGCTGTCTCACTAATCCGGAGTAAAGCTCCAGTCGCACTCGTGCACTATTTTTTCTCTATCGATAGTTGCGTGGCCGTCTACGACGATCGTGTGAATCGTACGACACTTTCGACACGTGAGGATAAGGGGGCGGAGGACGGGGAGTGAGTGGGTGCGATAGAAAAAATTACATTCGTTCGCGACGTTGACTTTGCGTTTCAAAAATAGCTTCTTCTCTCCTAATAATTGTATCACAAACCGACGACTCTTGTTTCGCCGCCGAAACCTTTCATCTTCATTATTCTTCAACTTACATTATCATCATTATTTCGTTAGTGCTGTGTTTGTTTGTTTGTTTTTTTTTCTTATTTATTTTTCGACGATTTTTTTGTGATTACTGGTAGTGGTATTAATTATAGGCTATTATTTACTAATGTTGAAATAATACAATAGCATCGTTTTTTAACGCGCCTATACCTTTATTTTCTTGAGTACCAAGAGTCCAATAGAATCAACCGTGCTCGAGGTTTACGGAGATGCAAGAACGATTCAAACGATGAGAGAATTCGGACTTTCTTTGTATTTTTATAATCGAAGCTTCTTTCATGACGAATCACCGACAAACGAGTGATTTTTCTTGTTTGTTTCTCCGTTTTATCTTTCGTTTAAGCCGGGATTCTTAATACGATAATGGTTCTCTCACGACTGCTGGTCGACTGGCAAATAGAATCACGTACATACGAAAGTGCGGTCGTAAAGTACCAGTGAATTTTTTCGAAACATGAGCACAGCGGAACGTGCGTACATGCGTGGATTCGCCAGATCACATCGATTGTTTTGCTTTTTTTCTAGTAGTGTTTTGTTTTTATACGGACCATCAAGGAACGGGCAGGAGTACGGGAGCTCCCGCAAGATGCTCAGAAAGTATATGTGTCAATGAAAATTATTGACCACACGACGAGAGAAAGAGAGATATAAGGAGAGAGAAAGAGAGAGAGCACCGAAGATTTAATTCCCCAATCCCGCCCTTCTCTTACCAGATGCAAGACAAGACATACGCGAACATGTTGTAATGAATGTAGGTCGACGTTATAAAAAAGAGATGCAAAACCAAATATCGCAGTGGATCCTGTTGAATTTTCGAGCGTTCGCCGCGATATTCAGGAGTCCCGACGAACGTACCGTGTTTATAAAAATGCTCCAAAAGAACTTCCTTCTCCGCCCATCTATCGTACAACCACTTAGATAATAGCTCCGGTTCTCTGGGTACCTGCGACAAATAATTCACGTGGGTAAACTAAACATTGACCGCAAGAAGCGCGGAAGGCCGCATCGTGACTTTTCACCAGGCAACACTCGTCGCTTGGATATTAAGTATCGATTTTTCAAGACTCACCACCGAGCTCGGAAATAATCGATAAAAGAGGACGGTTTCGCAGGGCGCTCTCGAACCCGTTACAATCGTTGATAAGTCGATTGGTTTGCCCTGTGGATACGCTATCGTTATGTCCAGAACCCAAGTGATCTCAGGCTTAGCCACTCCACTCGTACCTGCGGACATAATTCAATAAAAATATTAAACAAATCGACCGACGCGCCACGACCTAATTCATGTATTATTCAAACCCTAACTACATTTGTTGGTCCCGATCAAATACCGATTTATAATACCGTGTCGCGTTTATGCAAACTTCAATTATTAAGAATATATGATAGGTACAGTTCCGCCGAATGGGAGCTTCAGCGAAAATTTCGACCACCTCCCGATGGGATAAAAATCAAGCATGTAAAAGGTGCTGAAAAGACCGAATTTGCAAAACATTGTTGAAAAAATCACCCGACAACCTAACTTTTTTGTCGATTGAAAATGATATATAAACTTTTCCGAATATATATGAATTCTTTCGTAATTATTTCTTTATTTTGAATTTTTTTTTATTTAGAAAAATGCGCGTTAAAAGACGAATTTGGGATATGCGTTTGGCATAAAATTATCCATAACGCTCAAGATTTTTTTGTCAAACGCACATCCAAAACACGTTATTTCTGCGCATTTTTCAAAATTAAAAGAAAAATTCAAAATAAAGGAAAGATTCTGAAAGAATTCATATGTATTCGGGAAAATTAACAAATCATTTTCATTCGAAATAAACTTAAGGTTGTCGGGTGATTTGTTCAACAATTTTTTTATTCATCAATTTGTTAATAACATTTTGAAATTTTTATTATGCAAAATCGATGTTTTTAACACCTTTTACATACTTTATTTATTTCCGATTTTTAACCCATCGGAAAGTGTTCGAAATTTTCTCTGAGACATTCGTTTGGCGGGACTGTATCTACCATAAATCCTAAAAAAGAAATACTATTTGTTTTAACAGCTTTTCACAATAATAATTCATGGCAAAGTAATATATTTCTTTGAAACCCGCATATTTTTACAATAACGACAATAGTAACGAAAAAAAGTATTTATTAAATAGGCTAAAAGACTAATTTTGTCGCGAATCAGAAGAGAAAATTATTTTTTCCCCGACTTTGCTGAAACAGCCCGATTTCATCCGCGTAACGCGGCCGCAAAGCCGTGAATTTTGTATCTCTAAGTTGTACGTATGCGCGATTCAGTCTCATTACTCCTTCGGGAGGAAAACATTTCATTTTTCTCTTGTCATTGGTTAATTAAAATGAGCAATTTTACCGTTGTTATTGCAAGCTCGGATATATAGTTATTTATTAGGGAAAATCGGAAAAAAATATCGTATGGAAAGAGCGTTATTCTCGCCTCGGTTAATTTCCGCCTTTTTTTTTAAATCGTTAAGATGTATGAAAATGTTCTTATATTGTGAATGAGCATTACCCGTTGTGCTGTTTAACTGTTGATTTGTTGTGTTATTATTTTGCGTTGGGCCGATATTGTTGAATATCGTTTGCATGGCTCCGACTCGGGGCAACGAGACATTTTCCAGTATCGGTAAATTATTTTTCGTCGCGAATCGCTGCGACGTCTCGCGTCTCTTGCAGAGAAAACCGCCCTCGGGAAAGAGTACCATCCATTTTCTGTTGAGAGGTATATAGGATTCTTTGAGATGCCATTCTAACTGCTTTAAACTTTCGTCTCTTCTGTTTCGACCCTGTTGACGTGATAAGGTTTACAGTGATAAGACGATGGCGCGACTTACGTTGTCGGAATCGGTCGTCTACTGATAGTCGCGTTGACTCACCGAAACGATAAAAAAATCCTGGTGCAAAGTAGAAACAACACCGAAGTTAGTATATTTGAATAGCCTATCCATAATCCACATTAGATGAGGCAGGACATCCCGCTTCGCGTTAAACGTCGACATCAACATAGGAACATCCCCGGTGCTTTGATGATTCGCTAATACCAATGTTCTTTCGCGCGCTACCCTTTGAACATCGTCACCTTCCTCTATGACTGAAATAGCACATTTATTTCATAATAATATAGACATACAGTGCTGTTAGTTATTATTATTATTCATTAGGGCTTAACATATGCTAATATTTACGGCACATTTACAACTATGAAAATGATTCGTGCAATCTACTATATATTTTCTTAATTGCTTCAGGATAATTTTATGCAATAGATAAGAATAGTAGAATCGGGGTTTGCGTTAACGCATGCGAAGTCTTTGGCCTCAAAAAGTCTCAATTACCACAGATTTGCAATTCTTTAACTAATTAACCTTAGTTAATGTTAATTTTCTAGAAGGTATATGGGGCATTATGCACCGATCGGACCACCTTTTACCATGACCGTCGTCGATATAGTTGATTATTTTTTTAATCATTCACCCCAATGAATGGAGCTTGCTACATTATTTTCAAAATTTTCATTGAGAATTCGGCGCACTTGTGAATTTATAAAAATTGCGTTTAAAAACTTTCGAATGCACGTATCTTCTTGGATATAAGTCGTATCGCGGTAAAACCTGTATAAAAGTTTTTCATTTTGGAGTATAATTTTATGTCAATTTGTTTAAAAAATTTTTTAACTCCTCCGAAGCACTGATTTTTCAATAATAAACATAAAAATACATTTTTCAAAAACCTTGACATTTTTCATTTTTTTCCGAAAAAATCTTTAAAATACTATCCACGCAGACAAACATTTTAAGTCTAGACGGACAGTGGGACAATCCTTTTTTCGAATTTGTATGGGAGTTCAAAAGATAAATAAAACATGAGAACCCTCATAAAAAATCGGAAAAAATTGTCTTACTGCCAACTTTTTGTCCGAAAGTGGGACAATTTTTTTTCGATTTTTTATGAGAGTTTTCATTTTTTATTTATCTTTTAAACTCTCATAAAAATTCGAAAAAAGGATTGTCCCACTGTCCGTCCAGACTTAAAATGTTCGTCTTCATGAGTGGTATTTTAAAGATTTTTTCGGAAAAAAATTAAAAATGTATTCCAAGTTTTTGAAAAATCGATTTTTATGTTTATTAATTAAAAATCAATGCTTCGGATGGATTGAAGAATTTTTTAAATAAATTTGCGTAAAAGTGTACTTCAAAATGAAAAGTTTTTATATACGTTTTTTTTACGATACGACTTATATCCAAGAAGAGATACGTGCATTCGAAAGTTTTTAAACGCAATTATTCGAGTAATTTTTATAAATTCACAAGTACGCGAATTATGCGATGAAAAATTTCAAAAAAATTGGGCATGCGCCATCCATTCGGGTGAATGACTAAAAATTATCAACTATATCAACGACGGTCGTGGTAGAAGGTGGTCCGATCGGTATATAATGCCCCATATTTTGGATGAGTTTTTTTTTTTTAATAATACGTAATTCTTTACCGATTAAAATGCGCGTTGCTCGTTGTTCTACTTCCCGGCAGACATTCTGGAGATAGAACCGTCTTTATGTTCGATAACGTTAATCGTTTAACAATGATAACTTGTCTATCCCGTGTAAAAACTGTTTTCGTAAACACACGGCCTTCATTAACAAGCTATTAACACTATCAAATATCTAAGTGGCCAATTTGTGGAGTGTTTCTGGAAAAACGGAGAACATCAACTTCTCCAATTTCAACGTGGCAGAAATCCACGTTGAAATTTGTAAAAATTTGCGGATCATTCCTTTGTAACAACTGCACAAAAATATATAGCTTTGAAAATTTTTGTAAGTCTATCGCTATCAATATTTCTCTTGATTATAGACACAGAATCAAATACAAATCATCTTTTAATGCGGTCACTTAGGCGGAAAAAAATCGAATAAATGTTTAACCCTGATTTCTCTACTGTGCAGCAGTTCAATCTTCTTTATTCCGCAATAAATCGGTATCTCGTTATTACGAAACTACCGATGCGAACAAACAATAATTCATTGGTGTATTATTATGATGTTATTATATTATTATTATTTATTTATATATATTATTATTTATATTATTATTATAATGATGAGTTTGAAAATTGGTATAAGTGATATTTTTTGGAACTAAACAATGGCAAATTAGTATTTTATCACATAAATGAATGGTAACAAAATATAAATATATAAAGTTTATTACATCTATATAAAATGCTATCAAAAATTCAAATTTTTTGTAAACGTTTAATTATTACTTCTATACGAAAATTGAGTGTTGCCATGATTACATTATCAAAACAAATCAAAGCATATCAAAGCAAAGCCATCCTTCGTTATGAATAATTATTTAGGATTACTGTGATATTAGTTTATGTGTATATATTTATCTTTTTTTGTTATAATTTGGAACTTTCAAATTGTGTTAAAACACAATTCTCTATGTTAAAAGCTTATAAATGATGTAAAAGGAGAAATCCGTTAATAAATTCAATTATGTTTTGTACTTCATGTACTCTAATTTTTATTTGTGCTTGAAGTAGTTTTTTCCCCCTAACTTGTTTGTTGTTCTATGAGGAATAAAAAATGCACTCAACCATTGATATAACTTTTTAATTCTATGGGCAGATAAAACGATTCAAACATTAATAAAAATTATAATTATTTATTTTTATTTATTTATTTGTTAAACAAATTTCTGCTTTAAAAATTTATTTCTTACACTATTTTGTTTTTTCAATGAGTGTAATATTTACATATATGTAGAATCTGACACAATAGATTACTTATTTATTTACAGACTCATTTAAATTATGAATACATTTAATTGTGAATTAACTTCAATGTGCAATCGTTATGAAGTTGTTTTTGGCTTAAAAAATTGTACTCACTGTCGTAGCCTGCGGACCAGCTCCACATTGACACCATCGCCAGTAACCAGTGGAAAAAAAGTCCCTCTATGCGCCAATATATTTGTGGCTGATAGACTCGTACTGGAGACAGTAGCATCATCCATATGGCATATGTGGGTATGCAATACAGATTGTTCAGTAGAACAAACACAGTTCTGGCGACACATTTTACAAGAAAGGCAACCTTGCCAATAACGCTGTAAGAAAACAATAAAAAAACAAAATTTTCTTTTCTCTTTGCCCTGTCGCATATAATAGTGTTAAAATACTACAGCTCGTTCTCTCAAAAGTTTGAGGTGTATGTGTCCAGATGCTGCTGGCTATCGGGAAGCCTCTGAACTGTCCACTTATGTAATTACATTGTTAAGGATTGAGGTAGGTACAAGCAGATTCTACAAGATGATTCGCATAGAATATGACCCATATCCAGTGGTTCTATGCTCGTATTCGCTTTACACAAAGAGACATAATTAATTTTAAAACTGATCAAAACAATGATCTACAGGTGCACATGCGGTGCAAAGGTGTATGCGCATAATCCGAGTAAAACAGGGAAAACGTGTCCTCCAGACAAAACATTGATTACGATATACGCGGATGAGTCATTTGGCTGTACAAATATACATTGATGTAAATGTAATTAAAACACATGACAATGTTGGGAATTATCGGAAGACACGGCAAAGGTCACAGGGACCAAAAGTTCACCTAATAATGGCATATACTTTGCAGTTAAAAATACAATTAAACAAAGAGGGTCATCCTATTGGCATATATTAGCAGTCATTCTGTTATAGCAGAGGCAAATGTGGCGCATGCTTTGGCAACGATTAAACATATTTATCCTCGATGACTTCGAGCTTTGGAAGTGAACAAAGTTGCGTGTGCAAAATAAAACAGCCGATTATTTGGGATCAAAGGTTGTCCATTGCGATACGCTCACAATAATTGGTAAATGTTTAAATAATGAGGGAAAAAACAGCGATGTCTTGGGAAATAGGAGCAGTTGGAGGTTAAAGTGATGTTTTCATCGAGTGAAGAGCGTGAAGAGTGTGGTTAATGTTGTAGGATTAATCCCGCGGAGTGAAGGGACCGGAGTAGCAAAAAAAAAAAAGAGCTTTCACGTTTAATCGCAGGTGTTGAACGCAGGGCATTTACATCGTCGTAGCATTCGACGCTCGGGGAATTACATTCGTGATGTAATAAAGTAATAAATAGCCTATGACGAGACTCACTTGACCAAAGCCGAAGCAGGGGAAGGGGTTGTGTCAGTCATTTTCGAAAAATGCCACCCGTCATAGGACATCGAGTGGTAGCTCTCATGTGCACACTTTTTATTATCCACCATAGCATTCCCTTCAACTTCACTAAATTACATAATCACGAGTCATGATAATCCGTTTTCACGCGCGGAATAGTATAACGCACACGTTATAAACGCACTCGCGTGGTCTGTTTACACGAGGGGGATATATACCAGCAGATAGCAGGAGAGAAACACAGAGGCACGCACGCACGAGAGAGAGAGAGAGAGAGAGAGAGAGAGAGAGAGAGAGAGAGAGAGAGAGAGAGAGAGAGAGAGAGATAGAGAGCACGCACGCAACAAAAATGTACGTGTTGTGTTGTACACGTACAAGTATGTACTGGCAGCGTGTAATACTGGGATCAATGTAGGTCTCTCTCGTGGTAAATATCGCTGGAGCACTAAGCGCGTACGCGCGATGATCGTGTTTAGAGTGATTCTTCGTTCGTGTCCGTCAACGTCGCTCACTTGCCGGTATCTACCGCGAGGGCACCGACTATCGGGCCCATATATCCACTCTGATTCTTACTTTCTTTGGCCTTTGCCCAATGCCGAATAAGTTATTCATGAAAATCTCGCATCACTTTGTTGTCACTCGGCTAATCCCAATTCGAACTATAGATTAAATTATTGCTTGCTCTTCATTGATGATTTCCGTTGACGTACATCATCTTCTCGACAACGGTCGTCGCAAACGACGATCTGAGAACTATTATCGGCACTGCGTGCAATGTCTTTGGTGCACTAATGCACTATTGTGTTGTTGGTAGCGCTCTCGTGCAGCGAGCTCTCTACTCTCCGGTCAACCGCAGCTTTCTGCTGCTGCTGCATGCGACATTACCCCGGACAACAGTCAACTAGCAACAGTCGCATGTATATATCGTGTGCAATTTCACCGCGTGCGCGCGCGGCTTTTAACCTAAGCTAAAAAATGGGCTAGAGCCCTCGAAATTTGCCTCTGCAGCTTGCCGGACTAAAGGGCGCGCTCGGCTCGCTCTATAGTCACTCCGCGGCTATAGTCAACTGATGATTAATTACTAACTTGCGTGCACAATATGTATGTTTGCTGCCGCAACTTGGTTTAAAACGATTCATGCAGTTAAATGAAGCAGTATTTAATGGGGTATTTATCAGCGATCAAACAAGTACTGCAATTTTTCTTTTTTCAACTTCATAAAGTGTTTTTCTTTTTGATGTAAAAAATAGCTCATGATGAATACATCGAATAAATGCTTGTTTTTTTTTACTTACAAGTATTTAAAAAAATATTATTATTGAAAAAAAAAAGTTTGATAAATACGATATATAAATGTCTATTTTTGTTAAACTTTTGAATGCACTACGAAAATATACATTTAGACTTTTGGTTGAAACCCAATAAAATTGATTTTTTAGTCTTTAAAATTTTACCTTAAAATTAATTTTTTAGCTTTACACTCAATGGAACATTTTCGAATTTTACAAGATTTTCTTGGATGTCTTTACAATCTACAGGAAAATCAACAGTGTGGGTATGGATTTTTGAAATAGTAAAAAGACCAAAGTACCTACCCTTTTTTTAATCCGAAACCATATTATATCGCCGTTGAGTCCATTTTTTACTATTTGAATAGGTATATCATCAGTATCAATTTTTCTGTGGATCCTACATTCTCGGTTAGAAAAGTTTAAAAAGTACTGATAGAAACCGATAGAAATCGATGTAAATGTATCCTAATAGAATCTTATTTGGATTTATGCGGTGTTGTCTTTTTCGTTTGATGCCTATTAGTACTTTTCAACTTTTTTCAACAGGCTTGATCCCTGTAAATATTGTAAAATTTTTATTAAAATCGAAAGTCTTATCGCACGGAAATTCGTTTTTATTTGCTCGAAAAATCGGTTACGAGTTATTTTTAAATAGAAATAAAAATATAACAAACGCATAATATTGTACGAAATATTGCATTTAGAAATGTATAAAAAATAAATATGTTTCACCTTGAAATTTTATCTTCCAAAATATAAATTGTTAATATTATATGGTTCGAAAAAAAGGACTGAAAGTACTAGTAAAATGTGACTCACTATGAGTTATATCTCAAGGTCAGAAAAAATTAAATTAAACCGTAGAGCCAATACATTTTTATCGCATTACTTCCGGACCAACTATATTTGGTTATTTATTGTATCTATAAATGTATGTTTTTTAAAAAGCATATCGCATAATTTTGACTATGAAAATGTGTTAAAATGATTTGGGACAAAGAACCGGTTTTTCAAAAAAATTCTCTTAAAAGATATCATGAAAATAAAAAAGATCTAATTAGCTTCCCAATTTTTTTGTAAGATATTTTTGGCATTTGTGACGAAAACCCATATTTTTCTTTAAATAAGCATGACTATGGGACATTCCATCCTGATTCGACCTGGGTCTGACCCTCGACCTCCCGGATTTGGCTCGTAATTTTTTGTGAGGTTAGTTAGACCCTCAAATGCAGATTTTTATTTTTTATTTTGTATATGCAATTTTTTTAAATATTTTTTTTAAGTGACATCGAATGCCATAAGTTGAAAATCTGAAAAATACTCTGTTTAATATCAAAATTTTCTAGCTTAGAGCCAAAATAGGGAAGATTTTTTCTTTTCATATAGATGTTAAGCTTTTTTGATTTACAAAGTTATTAAAAATAGGACAATAATCAATCTACTATGGACGACTTGTCAAACATTTCGGCATATGAAACTGTATTTTTCTATGTTACCAATTATTATATATATTTCTATGTTTAATATATTACCAAGATATTTTAAAAAGTAATTAATACCAAATTGTTAATATATCAATAGACCGAAATCTTCGTGGCCATCAATTTAAGTTGGAGAAGCGGGCTTTCCAAAAGAATCCGTGGAAACACACTGTGCAATCGTTGGAATCGTTGTGAATCGATGGAATGTTAAACCAATTTAAAAAGAAAATCGATAAACATATTTTACGTGAAATTTTAATTATATAGAAGCAAATCAATAAGCGCAAAATTATATTATATTATATTATATTATATTATATTATATTATATTATATTATATTATATTATATTATATTATATTATATTATATTATATTATATTATATTATATTATATTATATTATATTATATTATATTATATTATATTATATTATATTATATTATATTATATTATATTATATTATATTATATTATATTATATCATATTATATTATGGCGTAATTAACACGCTCGTCTACCACAGCCAGGTGATGGGTATGCAGGTCCCTGACACACGGTGCAGCGCCTGCAAACGATCGCCAGAGACACTCATGCACATACTATCAGCATGTCCCACCTATGCGGTCTCTGGCTATATCCATCGCCATAACGCGGCCCTAAGAGTGTTGTACTACCACCTTCGACACTCTTACGGGGTAGACGAGACGCCACTGCTGCCCTACGCCCCTGGAGATATTGAGTCCGTCGTGGGAAATGAGAAGTGCCGGATTTACTGGAACTATTCATTTCCCACTGTCAGGCAAATAGCAGCCAATAAACCTGACATTCTCGTCTTTGACCACGAGATCCATACGATCTTTGTCATCGATTCCTCGGCTCCTGGCGAGTCCAACATCGCTGCTAAAGAAGACGACAAACGGACGAAGTATCAGGATCTCCTTTTCGAGCTTCGCGGGCTATACCGAGGGTACACGGTCAAACTGGTGGTCCTCATAATCGGCGTTCTCGGCGGAATGAAACCGTCGTTTGTCACGAACATCAAGATCATCCCCGCCTGTCGGCAGAAAGCCGACTCACTTGCGGGTCGAATGCAGAAGGCGGTCATTCTGGGTTCGCTCCGTCTACTTAGGTCACACGATTCTGGACTGACCTGACTGCTTACCTCCGGGTTGGAGGAGCAATCAGGCAGAATGATTTTTTATTAACCCGCCCGTCCTGTAGGTGAGTAGGAGCCCTACGGGGCCGGTCGGGCATTTTACGTAAAAAAAAAGATACAATAACAATAATAAAATTACTTATATAACAAATGAACAATACAGATTTCGAAAGAGTACATAGAATCTTTACAGCTCTGTAGGTATACGATCCATCATTCACAGAGTCTTAAGGGTGTTCGACCGATTTGACTAGTGTGAAACACTAGTCAAATCGGTGCTAAATTTTTCGAATAGTTTCATTAAAGTTTAATGCATTAAATAACTGTAGTGGAGCATCGATTTGTATTGAAGCATGTACACTTAACCGAGAGAAAAATGAATAGTGACGGATTTGCATAAAGATTAACTGATTAACGTTACTTTCCGATGGGATACATTATCGTTCAGTTTTTTCCAAGGATAATCTATAATTTCTGCCAATTTTGATGAGGGATGGCTCATTCTCTTTCTTAAAAGATGTTCTACAAATTGACCGGCTGGATATTTGATGTTATTGATCGTTTAATAATTATAGCCATTTGTTTATGAAAGTATTTTGATTTTTGTTAAGCAACAGGCTATAATTATTGAACGATCAATAATATCAAATATCCAGCCGGTCAATTTGTAGAGCATCTTTCAAGAAAGAGAATGAGCCATCACTCATCAAAATTGGCAAAAAATTATAGATTATTCTTGCAAAAAACTGAACGAAAATGTATCCCATTGGAAAGTAACGTTAATTAATTAATCTGTATGGAAATCCGGCACTATTAATCTTCCTCTAGATTAAGTATATATGCTTCAATTCAAACTACTCTCTACTATTTTTATTTAATACATTGAACTTTAATGAAACAATTACAAAAATTTAGCACTGATTTGACTAGTGTGAAACAGTCGATCATCCTTAACACATGCGAATGTGACGCGAATTTCACGATGAAAACCAACCAAACAGTTTGATAACCCCGCAATCCACTGTTCGCATTCGTGGCAATCGTTTTTGCAAACTTTCAGCGATGGACCAACCACAGTGCCGAGGTGCTCGCACCTAGTAGCGGCGACGACGATGACGACGACAGACAAAAACGGCGAGGTTAAATCACCTCCCACCATCACGTTCCACTACCGCCTATATGTTATTCCTGCGGAGCAGCTGATGGTCCCCCGCACTCGACTGTTTGCCGGGTGACAAATAATTCGGCAAGACTCCGCGTTCGATACTCACTAAATATATAAATCATATATAAAAGACAAATGAACAAAATGGCACTAAATATATTGAGATTACGGGGCGCGACGGCTGGCATTCGTTGTTTGAGGAAAGAAACTACGAGCTTCCTAACCGTGCGTTCTACCATGGCCGAAACTGGAGTTCGAAACTATAGTCAGGTAAAACGATTATTTTCTCAATTAAATGAATTAGCGATTCGACGATTTTTTTACAATTTCGTAGCCCAAATTATCATGGACAGCGCGAAGAAATTATTTCCACATTACCCGGAACTTCTGTCAAGTTATCTGCTTTTAAAAGTCAATTTTCTTATACGCCTATCGCTGTGCTTTATATAATCGATGCGGCTTAAACCAAAATTAGATTTGCTAATGAAAAACTTCGATAACCACAAGTTTATCGGTGTAACAACGTGGCTGTATTCGTTTTGTATGCAAAACTTTTTATCGAGGCACATTATTCATATTTTGTAGAAGAGAAAAAAAGGTGCTTCATTATTTGAACATACCACAGTATCAATGATGCTGCAGCATCATGGGAGATGGAATAGCATCTGACCATCTCTTGTTGTGCCTCCTCTCTCAGACCCCCTACCATTGTACCTCCCATAGTTTTGAGTGTGTTTGTGTCATACCGATGAGACACATCAATCTATATAACAGTGGAAAGACACCGACTTACAGAACCACATTCTTGCTTATCAACAACTCACTTTTGGAGGTCATACAGCAGTTACCAGTTTACTTCAGTTTCTTGCTGGTTCTGAGACTTCTTTACCACATTCCCTGTTTTCTTAAAAACATCCAATACTTTACTATGGTTTGTACATTTTTTTTTATACCCGTAAGTTCGTTTTTTTTTAAATGTTTATATAATTCAGCCAGTGCACCAAGTGGCTGAATTATATGGATGAGATAGATGGATGATTGGCTATTGGCAGCGAGGTTAAACAATGAATACCTCTTTGTTTAAACATTTTGACCTTGGACCGGGTCCTCTTCAACAAATTGTTTTATTCACTACATTATTTTTTTAAATTAAGAAACAATTTTCATCTTTAAAAAAAATAATAGCAAATTTAATAAAAACAAAAAAAAAAACGCTTAATTTATATATATTTTATGATTTGTTTACCTATTATAATAAATATAAATTAAACCTTTTTTTTTTATATCAATCTTTTAAGGATTTAACATTTTTTTATTTAAAAAAAGAATGTAGTGAACAAAACAATTTATTGAAGAGGACTTAGACCAGGGTCAAAATGTTTAAACAAAGTGGTATTCATTGTTTAACCTGGCCGCCAATAGCCGATCATCTATCTAACTCAATGCGTAAGATAAATTTTGTCATAATACATCATGAAACTAATTATCTTACTACAGATTTCTCATTATTCATTTTTATGTTTTAAATTTATTTTCTTATCTTTATTGTTTTTATTTTTATTCCTTTATCGTTCCTTTTCACAGGCATTTTACGCCAATTCATTGTGTAATTTCCACACAGGCAAATTGTTGCCCATTTGTAAAAAAAAATATGCAATGTAAATACTTCTTATGTTCGATAATGCTTTTGATTAATTTTGAATACTATTGATTCACTATCCTGAATACTGTTTGTACGTACTATATGGTATTTAAACTCTTCAGTGAAGAAAATTAATTGTAAACTTGATGATTTTTCTTTTTAAGCAGGGAGAGAAAGGATACCGTCTTGAAAGAGATACTTTTGGAGAGCTCAAAGTCCCTGCCGATAAGTATTATGGTGCACAAACTCTCAGGTCGGTGATGAACTTCCCTATAGGAGATACATTCGAACGAATGCCTGTAAGTATCTGCTAGAAACACTTATAATTTTATAAATTATTGGTAAGAAAAAAGTATAGCTTTCTCACTCTGTTAACTAATAACAAGCAATAAGTTGCAATTATTATAGTTTTTTATTTTTAAAGATCTATAAATGTGCAAACTTACTATTATTATTTTTATGTTTACTGTCAATTCTATGTACTTAAGGAATTACCCTGCTCTACGAATCATTTTATTCTATATGTATGCAGAATAAAGAAATAGTATATTTTGGCCTGTGTTGCACACCATACGTTTTGTAACAAGTGCATGAATAGTGGTGCTTTGAATGGTAGTTTTGCGGGACGAACAGTGAAAAGTGAGGTTACCAACTTTCCACCCTAGGGTCGAAAGTGAAGGAATCGCGAAGTGCGCATGCGCCAACCTATCGTTTCAACACTGCTATGAAACTAGCCACTTTCGGCCCGCAATATTGCCGTGAAAAGCACCGCTGTTCATGCACGTGTTACATAGTATATTACGCCACTAGGGAGGGAAAGTAGACTATGTCCAACCGCGTGTAAGATTACCACCCGAGCCGAAGGCGAGGGTAGTAAACACGCGGTTGGGGATAGTCTACTTCACTCCCCAGTGGAGTATACTATTTTTCTCACCTCCGGGCCGAAAGCGACAACTTTCGTTCCGCTGCGCGGAACGAAGTTCCCGGTTTTCGGCTCCGTCGATGAGAAAAATCGTATACACTCCTCGGGCAGTAAATAAGAAAGCCTTAGATCACATGTAATTGTCGGCCGAGGCGAAGCCGACATTTCTTACTTTACTGCCCTAGGTGTGTAATATACTATTTTACCATATCTGCAGCGGAAAGTTCGAATTACGTAAAGCCCGTAGGGCGGGAAGTCGGACTTTCCGCGCAGGTATGGTGAAAAATATATATATATATATATATATATAATAAGCCTATAGTTAAAATAGTACTAGCCCCATTCAAGACTATTTAAACATTCCTGAAATTATTCCAATTCAATTATAAAACTTGCCACATTTGCTCATTTGATACAGAACAAACAAAAGTAGTAATTCTTTTAGTCATTGCACTGCACAAATTATACAATTTTTTATTTTTAATATTCTTATTACTTTTATTACATTGTTGCACATTTATAATCTTGCAAGTCAGAATAAGCTCATTGTATGGTTTTTTCATCCTGGTATAGTAGAGAAAAGAAAGTGACATAATTATTCCACTAACTGTGGTATCCAAAGTGTACCATTTCTTTTTTGTTAAAATAACCATAGTTGAGTTAAAATATTTTTGTGTACTTATTAGCTTCCAAAACAGTATATGTTTATTTTATGACATTTGCTTTATCTGATAGAGAAAACGAAATAAATGCAGTAATTTTTGTGGTAACTATGGTATCCAATTTATGATTTTTTTAAACTTTAAGTAGAATAATCTTAGTTGAATTTTTATATGTCCCTGCTTTATTAATTGTGCCTAAAATCTTAGTATGGAGTCATCGTTGCAATGGGAATTCTAAAGAAAGCTGCTGCGGAGGTGAACAAGGAGTTTGGATTAGACACGAAAATCGCTGATGCGATTAGTAAAGCCGCCGATGATGTTATAAGTGGAAAGCTCTACAACGATCACTTTCCTTTGGTAATCTGGCAAACAGGATCCGGTACGCAATCAAATATGAACACGAATGAGGTTTGTACTATTTGTTAGTATCTATAAACTTTAATAAATCTACAATGACTGAAAATTGTGATTTAACATTTGCCAGGTAATTTCAAATCGAGCGATTGAGTTGTTGGGCGGTGAATTGGGCTCGAAGAAGCCAGTACACCCAAACGATCACGTCAATATGTCGCAAAGTTCGAACGACACTTTTCCAACCGCTATGCACATTGCCGTTGCTCTTGAGGTCAACAAGGTTTTGTTGCCCGGTCTACAACAGTTGCACGCTGCGTTGAAAAAAAAGTCCGATGAGTGGAAGGATATCATAAAGATCGGTAGGACCCACACGCAAGATGCAGTACCTCTCACGCTTGGTCAAGAATTTTCAGGTAAATATTCGATGCCAAGCAATTTGTTAAGGTATTCCGAGCGTGAAGATCCGGGTATCGTGGGTGCCTGGCTGGGGCTCTTAATATCTTCGAGCATGTAACGCTGTACCGCCGTGAAATTATTTGAGAATCTTTTTAAAGTTTCGATTAAACTCCCCGATACACAAAATATGCAATATTTTAGTTTTTACTTTCTCATCACATACAAAGTATGTAAGAGAGAAAGTATTGCAATCCAAAAAAAATTCGACTCTCAGATTTTTATGGAAATACATGTTTTGAGTGTCCTAAGTTCCAAAAAAGACATTCACTCATTTCTATCTGTCTGTCTGTATCATCCAAAAACACAATAACTTTAGTTAAAAGCTGTGGAGCGCAGTTAAATTTGGTGTGTGCCTTCTACATTGTATGTAGTTTTGATATTGAAATCTGAATCTTTACCTGAAATAGTGAAAAAAATAAGTAAATTTATTTATTTATTTTTTACCGCAAGCTAATATAAAAGTTATTGTGCTTTGGTATGATACATACAGACAGAATTACCAGCAAATGAGTAGTGAACAATAAGAGATTTAGTATAGAGAAGATTTTGCGGTCTTTTCAATCACTCACCTAAGACTTCTGCAGCCGTCTGTTCTGAACAATTTATATTGCCTAAAATATGGATTGTGTTACACATGAACTGAACAAAAGAACTACTATCAATGATCTTGAGCAGTTTTCAATCAGAAATATAATATGAATATTCACACCATATGTTAGATTAAAAGGAAAGTAAAAATTGCAAGAAAAAAAATATTTGGGCTTATTCACAATCATGATGTTAGACTATAAACACTCGTACACTCATCGTATCATAGTTTTTATCACTCGCATATCATTTTATACGAATTCCAAATCGTGCAGAGGCCTCATACACACCATAAGATTCGAAACTTTTGGTATATGAATAATTCAAATGTAAATCCGACTTGTCAAACTACCCACGTAGCACAAATACAAAGGATATCTATTTGGTATACGAAAAGGTATATTAATTTCCGTCCAAATGATATCTTTTTGGATTTGGATATCTTAGGAACGTCTAAAAGATATCCAAAAGATATCATTTGGACGGAAATTAACGTACCTTTTCGTATACCAATTAGATATCCTTTGTCTTTGTGCTGCTTGGGTATCGCAGTGCCGACAATAATACTACCAAACGAAAGAGAGATGTGAAGTGAACCCAAGTAGCACAAAGACAAAGGGTATCTATTTGGTATACGAAAAGGTATATTAATTTCCGTCCAAATGATATCTTTTTGGATTTGGATATCTTAAGAACGTCTAAAAGATATCCAAATCCAAAAGATATCCTTTATCTTTGTGCTACTTGGGTGGGGAAGGCGCAAACATCGCACGCGCCGACTCGCGAGTGCGGCTCGTAGCTTGAACTCAAATTTAAAAACGCGTTCTTGACAGATTATAGCGAAAAATTGTAATCTATACAATTAATGTGCGAAATTCACAAATTTCTATTCGTGTAGTTAATAACTATACCCCAATAAATTGGCGATAACAACTTCACACCAGTAACAAATGTGATGAGGAAGTCATGTGTTGCGAATACGCCAGTAGCAACTTTTTATTTTTAAATAATTTTTCAATTTTTCAAATCTTGCGGCTCTGAGCCTTCACGAGCGATCTGGCAACACAGTTGTAACGTACCACGTGATTGAGCGCCATGTTTGAAGTAAAGGCATGAAAACAATAGCTACGTATATCAAAATTCAATCCTGTCGAAATATGTCAGAAACTCCAAAACGCATTGGCCACTAACCTAACGATCTAACAACTATTGCTATTTCTTTCACCCCTATCGCTATAAATTCGATCCTCTATTTTACTCTTTATATTATTTTTCTCTCGACTTCGCCAAAATAACCCCACTTCGTATCCGCAACGCGGGCGGGAAATCGCTCATTTGTTACGAATGACATACGCATGCGCAGTCCTCTTTCATTGCCTCCCCAGGGCTGCGTTCCGAATGACGAGGTGTTTTGTTGTTCGATGCGCATGCGCAATGGTTTTTGCCGAGATTTACGGTAAACTTTAAGAAGTATAATAAAAGTGGAAACATAAAAAAACAATTGTTTTATTTATACTGGTACTGAAGTATGAATAATTAGATTTCTCATGGATTTGCCTATTTGTAAAGAATTCAAATATTATCCTCGTCTCCTGATCGGACGACAACTATTCACCCTACTCGTGAGGTACGGCAAAAAGTTGTTGTCCGATCGTGAGGTGGGGATAAAAAATGTTAATACTTTATAAATGGCTAATCCGTGAGAAATCGAAATTCCGATACTTTGGAATTAATAGAAACGAACAAACTGTTTCCCCTATCTTCAACTTTTACTATAATTCTTAAACTTCACCGTAAATCTTGACGGAGATTATTGCGCATGCGCATCGATCAACGAAACACCTCGTCATTCGGAACGCACCCCAGGGGGCTTGCCGTCATCTCGCCAAAAACTCAAAGTCCCGAACGGCTAAAAGCCGCGAAAATAGAAATGGCCGAGCGGTATTTCACACGAATAATCATTAAGCCGACAAGTCGTATTGCCGAAATACTAAAATCCCGAAAGTGGGGAATACAGAATGTTTGAAATACCGAAAGCTCTTTTGCTCGAAAATTTTTCTTTCGAAAAGCCTTTACGCCGATATGCTAAAGTCCCGAACGCAATAATCAAACGAAATCTCGAAATACCGAAATTGCTTTGAACCGAATAATTTTCGACTGAAACATCCGAATAACGATATGTCGAAATCCCGAACGTAGCAAATGATCGAAAATTTATAATTCCGGAAATGCTTTTACACGAATATTTATTCTGTCGATTGGTCAAAACGACGATATGTAAAACTCCCGAACGCGACAGCATCCCGATTTATTTTTCAGCCGACTCTGTATATTACCGAAGCATTATTTTCCCCGAATGGACAGAGGAGACGAAAGTCCATTCAGCCGAATGTGATTTTGCCCGAAAATAATATTTACCGACTACAGTTCTCATCATTATCGACACACGCTACCAAGACTGTCGGTATATCGGAGTACTACAATTTCATGTATAGTCACCTTGTCGCGAGATATTCTTCGTCGTGCAATAATATTAGTCTCGATTAATATTATTGCACGACGAAGAATATCTCGCGACGAGGCGATTACATTGCAATTACACTGTAACGCTTTCGGTCTATTTTGGGCGCGAGAATTCGAACATCCGAATTCTGACCAGCATGAGAGTGGTTACCACCGATGTCCAATCCACGTCGAAGAGCGAAGCTCACCTCGTCCGGGATGACCTGTATTCGAAATTAGTTGGGGAAAAAACACAATTGTAACTCGGAATTAAACACGAACTCGAACACTCTATTTATTCAAGGAATTTATGAACTTTAATTTATCTTAGTGCAAAATAATAACAACCGTTTTCTCGAAGACAGTTCCGTCGCGCTCAACTAGTCTCAAGAATCTGACTTCTCTCCGTGTTAACTCTAGGCTCGCGGGCTGCTGGTGGGCCAGGAGTTACGCCCCACGGGCCCACCCTTAGCCAATCAACCCTCAGTTCGACGCGAACGCTTGCTCCCACGCGCGAGCGTGCAAGACGCTTGCGTCAAGCGTCCGCGTCACCCCTGAGCTAGAAAGTGGCTATTGTTCCTTGGCTGCAATTTGGACACCACATGGCCCACCGTCGAAGTACGGTTGGCCCTTTGGAGTGTCTGGCGACGGAGCTCGCCTTGTATGTTAGAACTAAGGATGTCTCGACTTTCTACAATTTACATTTTACTATCTGTGCGTCTAGCAAAGACGCTCTTTTAAGGGATTCACATTCTGGGCCCATATGAAGGACACTTGAATCGTCACGACTCGACTTAGGAAAGCAGACTCTAGTGCGTTTCTTTATTGTTGTACAAGGAGCGTAGGCAGATTCTTTTATGTCTAACACGTTTCTTCGCAGCGCGGCATTTCCGCTTGGCGTACGTGGGAAAATACTGGTATATTCGTACATCTAATAATATTTATATATTACAAATAATGTTCATAATGCCGCATTTACAATTAATCATGTTTTATACTTTATCAGTAGTCAGCTCACCCAAGCCACTATATTTGTCTCTCGTTCTCTCTGCTTTTTCGATTTGAATTTACGCGCCCGGTCTCGCGGAGGTGCTGCGCGTGCGGCGCGCTCGCGGATCGCGTATCAGAATCCGTTACAACACATGTAATTGAGCGCCATCTCTCGGCGAGTGGCATTACCACTCGTAATAAAACCACTCGTTGAGACGTCGGTAATGGGTCGCATCGGTTCAGGGAGAGTAACGTTTGAATACATTTTCACTCAATTCTGATTTTTCGGGAGAGCTCGGCGGATGGTCAGCATTCGATGTAGAGAGCTTCGAAGAAGAATGTATGTGTTAATTGCATGACAATTAGTTATGGATATCAGGAGAGGCTCGATGCAAAAAAACAAAAAAAAAATAATGCCACTTTCTTGATGTGAAATTACTTCTTGCTGACGGTCTTTTATTTTACGCCAGTAATGATACAACAAACAAACAAAAATATATATATATATCCCGATCGTTTTTCGGGTAAGTGCCCTCAACGTTGATATAACACACAAAAAAATTAGTTAAACGTTCGTGATTCGTCTTGCGTCTAAGACTTCTTTCTTTTACTTCTCGGTCTCATCACGCACCGGCGTATCGGTAACGACTCCCCGCTCACTCCCTCGTTTCGGAGCCGTTTCCCTTTTATTTCGATTCGATTCACTCCGGAACTCTTCGGGTCGTCACCCGAACGGAGTCGTTTGGCCAATCAGCTCATTTTCAGTAGCTTAATGTTTAACATATGGAACTTATATTCGTCGTCATTTATATTTTGTCGATGACAGACATTAAAATATTTCCGTTTTTTTTCTCAAATAGGCATTCGTATTGGAGAACTTCGTTTAGCGATCTCACTAACTTTTGTCACCGAGTCTGCGATTTAATAACGATTTCAGAGCCGTAGTATGCTAGAGATTTTGCGTAGGGAGAGTTTCGTCGTAAGAGAAGAGCGCTTTTCCGACACCTGTATGTTACCCGGTTAGGCCGGTGCGGTGTTGCAACGTTTTCTTCTTTGATTGACGAGTACGACGAGTACCGTCTGTTCAAACAAATGTCAGTTACTAAAAACATCAATATCTTTTTGAATATATGGCTCATGTTTTTCTTCCACAGAATAATTCAGCATACTTCAATTTACAAGACCGTATGTTTTTTTGCCCCTAAAAGAAAACTTTGAATGATAGAAAAATATCAAGAAACGCCAATTTCTAAGCTTTTCGTATATTCAGTTCTGTAACATATAGCAACTTGAGAAATTTATATCTCGCTAATTAGGTCATTAATAATTCTCAAATTGCGGGGAAAAATGTATAACACCATACTGAACATCAGACTTAAATGGCAAAGCTTAATCTTTGATTCTCTGTAACGCTACAGCTAGATTTAAGTATTAACAAAGATGGTGTGTGTAACGGCAGTCCATCTCTACACAGCCTCATCTCTACACGAGCATTTGTACACCAAATTTTACTACACGCAACAAATTTGCATGACGAAAGTTTTACACGCAAAAGTCCGACACCGCGGAATTTCAACACGCCATAGTTCGACACCGCAAAAGTTTGACACGCAAAAGTTCAACACCTTAAAAGTTCTACACCGTAAAAGCTTGACACTGCAAGAGTTCAACACGCAAAAATTGTACACGCAGAAGTTGTACACGCAAAAGTCCGACACCGCAAAAGTTCAACACGGCAAAGTTCTACACGGCGCATCTCTACACCGTCATAGTTCGACACAGCCACATCCTTACACATTCTCATCTCTACACGCGCCATATTTTTACAATTTCGGTCGGTAACGCACCATATTTGAACAGTTTCGGTCGTTAACGCACCATATTTTAACAGTTTCGGTCGGTAACGCACCATACTTGAACAGTTTCGGTCGGTAACTGTTGAAATATGGCGCGTGTAGAGATGAGCATGTGTAGAGATGAGCCTGTGTCGAACTATGACGGTGTAGAACAAAGTTCTACACCGAACACGGTGCACCGTGTAAAACTTTGCGATGTCGAACTCTGGCGTGTTGAACTTTTGCGTGTACAATTTTTGCGTGTCGAACTCTTGCAGTGTCAATCTTTTACGGTGTAGAACTTTTTTGTATCCAACTTTTTCGTGTTGAACTTTTGCGTGTCGAACTTTTGCAGAGTCGAACTACGGCGTGTCGAAATTCCGCGTTGTCGGACTTTTGCGTGTAGAGCTCACGGCGTGGACAACTTTCGTCGTGTAAATTTGTTGCGTGTAGTAAAATTCGGTGTAGAAATGCTCGTGTAGAAATGAGGCTGTGTAGAGATGGGGTCTGTAGAATCGAGGTGCTGCCGTGTGTAACGACCTGAGAAATCATGAAATTTCTTAAATATTGTTACGAATATGAAGATTAGAAATTATCCGCTTCATCGTCTTCTATTTCGCCGACGATTTTTTCCATTCAAAATGGAAATTCAACCGATTTATATGCAGTTCTCACAACTAGGATCTGACATATCTTAGGATGATTTTACCAACTTCGTTCTGAAAAAGGACGTTCTTAAATTTGAGCATACATGCCAAAATAATCTGATAGTCACTGTATTCGATATATTACTTTAAGTATTTCATGTTCTGTACCTAAAATGTCATACAATTTAGGCCTTACCAGTTTTTGGATAGTCTATGAAAATAAATGAGAATTAATTGCAATTTGGCATGGATCTGTGTAGCGTATGCCACTCAAGTCGAGTATGGAATTGCCAGGGTAAAGGATACTCTGCCCAGATTGTATCAATTGGCACTTGGCGGTACTGCTGTCGGCACTGGCTTGAACACGAGAAAAGGTTTCGCCGAAAAAACCGCTGCGAAAATCGCCTCCCTCACCGGATATCCCTTTGTTACTGCACCTAACAAATTCGAGGCTCTTGCCGCTCACGACGCGATTGTTGAAGTACACGGAGCCCTCAACACCATCGCTGTTTCAATCATGAAGGTAATTTAGAGCTCTTATTGAAGAAATTTTTGCACACAATGCGATCAACAATTTCGGACACTGCCGAAACGAGAAGTGCAAAAGATGTTCATATAAATATATAATTAATGAAGAGTCTTCCATGAAAATAAATAATGATTATAAATTCACCATTCGTCTATAAAACGTTTAATAATTACAACCAAGAACTTTAATCGTAATGATGTAACACAATTGAAAAATGGCGATTTTTCATGGGAAAGTATACACAAATGAATATGTCACCCATAAAATAAATTTAAAAAAACATTGTGAATGGACAGCCTACAATTTTGTAAAAAATTTAGCTAATGTAATGACTTAAGCACAATAACGAGTAAGAAAATGGACAAACTTAAAAACCAATGTTTAATTAAAACGTCACAAATTCTAGGGAATTCTTCTAAAAAAGTCGTCGGTAATTCATTGGGTGCCTGTTCATCTAATGGTTCACTGATCCTCGCCGTTAAAATTCTCTATCCGCGTCAATATTTTTATATGTACGTATTTTTCTTGTGGAACATTTGGCACTGAACTACCAGCACCCTCAAGAAACATTTCGTTCATTAAAAATCAATACAAACGAAATAATCAACAACAACCGATAAGCAAACAAATACATGCAAACAATCTGGGCCCATATTTAGTTTAACCAAATTTGAAACGTTTAATACGTCTATTATTATTATCTATTTCAAGATTTTATTATATATATATGGGTCATTCCATGTCAACTCGGTCAACGGCTAAAACTCAATTTTTTTTAGCGACATTTTTTAATGTTAATATTCCAACTGAAAAATGCATGCAGACATTTTTTTCCTTTTTATCGAAATTTTTAAGTTATGAGTAATTAAAGCTATCTCAAAAAATTTTTAATTTTTTATTTTTTGCCCCAATTTTAAAATCCCTAAAAATTCTCAAAAATACTATGATATGCAACAAAAGTTTGAACCATAGACCAGAGTGGGCTGAGACCTTCTGCTATTTTTTTTTTCCCATTTTATAATATTATTCAAAGAATTTTTAAACGTTAAATGAACAACGCTCCGATTTAAAAATCTCAAAAATACTTTGGAATATATATATATATATATATATATATATATACATATATATATTCCAAATATAGTTTAATAAAAGAATCTGATTGTTTTTTTTTTTCGGAATATATATATATATATATATATGTATTAAGGTGTCATGACAGAATTTTTGAGATTTCTAAATCGAAGCGTACTCTATTTAACGTTTAAAAAACCTTTGAATAATATTATAAAATGGAAAAAAAATAACAGGAGGTTTCGGCCTACCCTGGCCTATGATTCAAACGTTTTGTTGCCTATCATAGTATTTTTGAGAATTTTTTGAGATTTTAAAGTTAGGGTGTTTTTTTAGATGGCTTTAATTATTTATGACTCAGAAGTTTCGATAAAAAAAATCTGAAAAAATTTCTGCATGCATTTTTCAGTTGGAAGAATAACACAAAAAACTGCTGCGAAAAAAAAATGAGGGCCAGCCGTTGACCGAGTTGGTATGGAATGCCCCATATATTTAAATACCTCTGTAACTTACACAAAAAAAATTACGCAACACTTTATCGACATGGAAAAACAGATAAACCTTCGTGACCACCAATTGTAAAACGGGATGCAATAAAAACGATTACTACTACTAATACTATTATATTATTTGCTATTTTAGATCGCGAACGACATCAGATTCTTGGGCAGCGGGCCACGTTGCGGTCTGGGTGAGCTCTCGTTGCCCGAAAACGAGCCCGGAAGTTCGATAATGCCCGGCAAAGTGAATCCCACTCAATGTGAAGCCATCACAATGGTGTGCGCTCAAGTCATGGGCAATCACGTGGCGACGACGATCGCCGGTAGCAACGGACACTTCGAGCTTAATGTTTTCAAGCCTGTTATGGTTGCGAATACGCTAAGATCCGCAAGACTTCTTGGCGATGCTTCCGCTGCATTTACGAAGAATTGCGTCGTCGGTATCGCCGCGAATGTCGACAACATAAAGAAAATCATGAACGAGAGTTTGATGCTGGTAACGGCCCTCAACCCCCATATTGGTTACGACAAGGTACAATGCAACGCAAGTTTTTATTTACTTATTAGTTATTATTTTATTATTTATTTAGTATATATTTATTATACTAAATAAATATTATATTAACGCTATATTAACGCTGGTGAAAATATGTCTCTGACAATTTGTCCGAAAAACTCTAAACGGAAACGGGTTTCAGTGATCTTCACCGATTTTCCAAGATTTTTCTCTGATATATGCTAAATATCTCTGCCATTTTTTCCACACATGTGTGCATGTGTAACTCATGATGATTGTTTGGTTAACTGAAATCAATTTTATTTCAACATTACCAAACTTAATAATTTTTCATTACTTTGTATGAGAAATTCAGTAAAAAAAATCTATGAAAAAAAGACACATGAACCGGTACACAGAACCTATGTACTAAATTCTGTTAAGACATCTTTAACCGTTTTAGAAAACATTGTACTAATAGAAATAAGCATATTCGCGCCATGCCAGTGAAGCACATACGGCCGTCTTTTCGACCTGCGGCAATCGGGAGTAAAGATTCGACTTTTTAAGAAAATTGTTTGTGCGTATAGAGGCGAAACGGGTTTTAAATATCAACAAAGTTGATAATTTAAAGTATGTAAAGTCAGATATTTGCAGAACAATTAGAAACCTTTAGATTCAGAAATATCTTTGACTTTCTCTGAAAAGTGCGAAACGTGAAAGAAATTCAGAGGACTTTTCAAAGAAATCTTTCGAGATTTTCAGATATGTTTTCAGACATATTTTCAGTTATATTTTCAGACCTATGTAGAGAAATATTTTCACCAGGGAATGTATTCTATAATGAATATTTATGATCTATTCCTCTGTTGAAGGCTGCCGCTATTGCAAAGCAGGCACACAAACAAAATCTCACACTCAAGGAATCCGCGTTGAAGAATGGTCTGACTTCCGAGCAATTCGATCAGTGGGTGAGACCCGAACAGATGCTGGGACCCAAGTGAACATCTTGATCGCAAAGAGAAGGAAACCTTTTTGCCCTCGATTTTCGTTTTTCAATAACAAATTATGAGAGTCTAACGATTTTCTGTCGATTACTGTTAGCAGCGAGAACGAACAAACAGAAAACAGCCACGTGTACATTGATTTAGTAATAAATGCAATGTCTTTTATTTAAAAAAAAAGAACATTATATGATCAAAAATTGCCGACCATTGTCAAATAATCAAATAACGTGCTTTTACTAACAAAAAAAAACTTATTATTTCGATCGAAAATATCGATCCTTGGTTCCGAAAACGTTCCGTTGGGAAATATCGTTGCTCGAAAAACAGAACTTATTTTCGTGCTATCAGTAATGGCGGTGCGGGAGGTCAAGGGGTCATCTGTATTTCACGCAGAAGCAGAGTTCGGTGGTTTTCGTGCCATCAATCGCTTAGTACGAGTTTTACGTTGCCGAGATGTTGTCGAGAGTGCGTCATGCAATTAAGAAAATCGGCGATCGTCATTATGGAAAAGTGGGGATCATCGGCGTGCCACTCGACAAAGGACAGGTATATCAAGTATTTTAATAACCACAGAAAAAGAAGCTTCGACACGGTTTTATCTTTGTTTTAGTGTAAAGAAGGAGTAAGTCGTGGACCGGATGCGATACGCGCCGCTGGTCTTATCGAAGAATTGCAATACTTAGGTAAATGACACGAAAATAACCAAATTTATCATGGAGTTTAGTAGAAAAAATGGCAAAGCAAAAATGTGAAAAACAGCCTATTTAAAGATGTTATACAGGTTAACAGTTGAAGATTTTTTACTGTTTTTTGCTTCCTCATACAGGAAGCTTTGTTTTCATGAAAATTTTTTTTTTTCGAGATTTTCATGTCAGTGCACTCAGAATGGGCCAAGACGTCGAGAAAAGTGATTTAGAAAAAATGTGTGTGTGTGTGTGTGTGTGTGTGTGTGTGTGTGTGTGTGTGTGTGTGTGTGTGTGTGTGGGTGCGTGCGTGCGTGCGTGCGTGCGTGCGTGCGTGCGTGCGTGCGTGCGTGCGTGCGTGCGTGCGTGCGTGCGTGCGTGCGTGCGTGCGTGCGTGCGTGCGTGCGTGCGTGCGTGCGTGCGTGCGTGCGTGCGTGCGTGCGTGCGTGCGTGCGTGCGTGCGTGCGTGCGTGCGTGCGTGCGTGCGTGCGTGCGTGCGTGCGTGCGTGCGTGCGTGCGTGCGTGCGTGCGTGTGTGCGTGTGTGCGTGTGTGTGTGTGTGTGTGTGTGTGTGTGTGTGTGTGTGTGTGTGTTACACGATCGAAAAATGTAAATCTTTACAACTCGGGAATGCCTTCAGATATCAAGCTGAAATTTGGACCATAGATAGCGGGATTAAGCCTCATCGTTCATACGGATTTTTGTAAAAATCCACTTTATCATTAAATTATTACGCGTTTTTTAATTTTTTGGAAAATGTCTGTTTACGCGATAACTCTTTCAATTTTCGAGATATTGATCTTAAAATTTGTCTGAATGTGAACTTTCATACGCCGGTGATCGCTATTGAATTTGCATAAGATCGGTTGAACCGTACAAATTTTATGATGTTTTGAATTTTTCAAAAAATTGACATTATCGCTGTATTGTAACTTTTGCAAAACTTAAGATAGCGAGCTCAAATTTTGTATATAAATGAAACAATATTCAGCCATTATATATGTATAAGTTAGTGACGAACGGTATGAAATTTTTGATTTTATGGAATGTTGAATTATTTTTAAAAATATACATTATCACATTCACTTTCGGAAACGCTCTAATAATCACGAAATAACGTAATAACGGAATAGAAAAAGCGAATCCACAACATATATATTTATCTAATTAAACCAAGGATGCAAAGTAGAACCTTGCACATTGTTTCCTCATTATTTTTCGCGTTTTACAAAGCTTCCTCTATGAGGAAGCCAAAAATTGAATAACATACTTCCTCATAGAGGTAGCTTTGTAAAACGCGAAAAATAATGAGGAAGCAATGTGCAAGGTTCTACTTTGCATCCTTGTTTTTTTTGTACGACAATTTTTTAAATATATTAAAAAAATATTTTTACCCACATGGTGCCTGAGATATAAGTTAACAAAATTCAGTAATTAACATGGGCAGTATGCGATGGAGCGTGAGGACTACTGTCGTATAATCGGCAAAAGCGGATGTTGGCAGAGAACTTATTGTTAGTATGATAAATATGTATTTTTGGTACACATTGAAGTCTTGGCTTCACAGAGAAATTCGAAATAGTGGAAAATTGTACTTTTGAATATTTCCTTTTTCATGAAATTAAAATGTAGGATGCATTCCTGATAGAATTCCATGCCCTGTAAAATTTTGAAAGATTTTTGGATTGTCATTGATAAATATGTTTTTTTTTAAATAGTTATACCGAAAACTAGTAATATCATTACAGTAATAAACTGACAGTTCGCTAATAAATGCAGGTTTGGATGTCAAGGACTACGGCAATGTATCGTACCAAGTTGAGGAAACAAGAGGCGTCGATAACATGTCTCATTTAGGCGAGATCTCCGCTTGCACTAATCGGTTATCCGAAATGGCGCAACAGATAATGAAAGATGGTCGAAAAGTTCTCACTCTGGGTGGTGATCACAGTGTAGGCATCGGGACCATTGATGCGCATGTTAAGGTGCGTAAAAATTTCACTAAAAATAGAAAATGTCTTCATTCTATGTTTTTTAAATGTATTTTCGTTGGCTGTTTTTATATCGCAGGCAAAGAAAGAAGTTGCTGTGTTGTGGATAGACGCCCACGCCGATCTAAATACCAACAAGACGAGCGACAGTGGCAATGTGCACGGTATGCCGGTCGCTCTTCTGACGTCAGAATTGTCAGATTATTGGCCTCATCTGCCGGGTATGGATTGGCAGCAACCGATGTAAGTTGCTCCGATAAATACGAAGATGCAAAGAAATTATTCTACTATTTGTTTTCTTGCTGTAAGTTGCGGGCCTTTATGGGAGTAAAGATGTATTAAGGTGCATACACAGAGCTGGGCAATATTTCAGATACAAGTATTTTAAATACGTATTTGAAATACAATTGTATTTTGTGTTTAGTGTTTCAAATACTACCTAAGCGTGTATTTTATCACTTTTATTTTAAATACAAGTTAATACAGTATTTTGTATTTTTTATTTCAAACGGAAAATACTTAGAATACTATTTTGAAAATGCATTTTTTACGAATCACTTTCGAGAGCTTTATAAATCTTGGTAATAGATCATCGTCCGGCAGCCATCTCTCTCATATTTGTACGCTTTCGCGAACGATTGTCGAGGAGCTCAACAAGTTGGTCTTGAGGTATTGCAATTTTTCGAAGACAAATGACCGAAACGCTCTTCGCTGATAGATAAACTTTTCGAGAAACTCGTTGTTTTGAAAGGCAATGGGCATGACGAGTTTTGTACAGATTTTTTAATCTAATAAAAATTTGTCATTACTTTTACATTGACAAGTGATATTGTCCGTACTAAAAATATAGCCTATATCTTATTATATCGTATATCATATAAATACCAAGAATAATGTATATCGTAAGCAATATTAGTGATAGAGTGCTTATAAACCAAATGTTCAAGCTTCTGCTTTTACAATTCTTATTACGATACCTATTTAGCTATACGTAAAAAAATGCATTTTTGGTATTCTCAATTTCTAAAAGGACGTATTTTTATTTTGTGCACAAAACACTTGATGTGAAAGTATCTTATTTTATGTATTTCAAATACAAGGTTGGCCTGTATCTTGTATTTTGTATTTAAAATACATGTTTAACCTGTATTTTGCCCAGGTCTGAGGGTACACGATACCTAAAGGAATATAGAGCCAGAAATTACGCTAATGGCCAAAGTTAAACTAAGTTTATAAAACCGTACTCCGGAAGTCGGAAATATCTGTCAGTACAATTAAGTCAATGTATTACTAATGTAAAAATTGTAATAGGTGTATACCTGCAGACAAAAAATACTCTTATCTACTCTACTCAGTATTAAAGTTAAACGATTAATAATGATAGAAATCTTTAGGCTTTCAATCAGAAATGTTGCGTACATCGGCCTTCGATCGGTAGATCGTTACGAGAGGTTGGTAATTGAGAAATTCGGGATCACCGCTTTCGGCATGGAAGACGTCGAGCGATATGGTAATATAATTTGAGAAGAAAAACGATCTTTTATTTTGAAATATTAATTTTTTTCTTTCATAGGTATTCACGATGTCATCCGCATGGCTCTGGACAGAGTGGATCCCCGCAATGAAAAATCTTTGCACGTTAGCTTCGACATAGATTCTCTTGATCCACTGGAAGCTCCTAGCACGGGCACTCCCGGTAAATTAATGAAAACGATTACATATAAGAATAATCAATTAACATGCCCTGTGACAATTTGTCTGAAAAACTCCAACCGACCGTTTGCCGTGATTTTCGGAGTTTTTCCGACATTTTTCTGTGAGTTTCTGTGGTTTTGTGTTTTCCGAAACATTCTGAAAAACTCAGATTTTTCCTCCTTCTATCCACTTATTCTGTTACTTGACTGAAGAGTAGGGTTATTGCGAGAAAATACGACTTATTTTCTGAAAAACACCGATTTTCTCGGATTATCGTCGGCTAATCATGTGGAGAATTTCACAAAAAACTCGGACTTTTTCTAAAACTTTCTAGGACAAGGAATTTATATATACTTTGTAGGAGAATTTCACCGAAAATGTGACTTTTTTCAGAAAATCGTTTCTGAGTATAGAAGTGAAACAGACTTAGAATATGAACAAAGTACATGGTTTTTCAGAGAACGTTTTCTAGAAAAGTCGGAGATTTTCAGAACAATCAGAAATAATTAGATTCGGAAAAATCTTTTACTTTCTCTGAAAAGTGCGAAAGGTGAGAGAAATTCGGAGAAATTTTCCGAGAAATTTTCCGAGATTTTCACATATATTCGGAGCAATATTTTCACCTGGACAGTTGATTAATTGGATAGAGATCAATATTATTAGTGATTGTATTGTAGCTGCATCTACAAATGAGCATTTTTATTTAAACGGAGATGCAAATCGAAAGGAAGAAAAATGCAAAAAATTAAGGTAATTTTGGTGTTAGCGCTGATTGTTTGTTTTTCTTAAATTTATTATCAGACATCTCGCCACATTGCACAATTGATAATCCTGAGTTATTACGACAAAACACTATTCATTTCGGAAACGAGAGATTGTACTCTCTACATCGCGTCGTTAAATAATTCGACGCGTATTCGGATCAGGAATATACATTTATTCACTGAACAATGAATTCGATATTTATTTGTGATTGAATGATTACCAATTATTGCGCTTATCAATATTACAATTCATTATAAAAAAATATATATATCAAATTAGAGATGGAATTGTAAAAAATAGATTTGAAATATTTAACCGAGTTTTTGCGAGCGCGCGAACCACAATAACTCCTAGTATATATATATAAATTATTCCTAATTATTGTAAAATAACTAGGAAAAGTCAGTATGGCGAGTTTTCTATAGTAATTAATCATCACCGTTCATTTAAACGATGATCTTAAATACCCTTTTATTAAATTGATATCCATGTCTGATTCCGAACTTCGTACCGAACTTAGACTGCACCTCAAAATGTGCTCAGTTTTAATACCTTTATGCTTTCTACTCACTTGAATATTTTTTTCATTTTTCCTTCATCTTCCATGCTCTTTCCGCAGATAATTATGCCAATAATTAAATGAGAACTGTTCAATTACCGTTGCTCAATTATTCCAAGCGACGGCTAGTTTATTGAAAACTACCCTTGGCATTCCGTAGATGCAACTTCAATTGCAATATTCAATTATTAGGATGGCTTTTCAGCAGTCCCCTATTAATACGTCACGCGATATGATCTGAATATTTAATATCTTCAATGTATACACGGAAAATACGCATTTTTCGATCAAGGTGCACTTTTAAAAATTATTATTGATAAAAAATTCTCTTAAAATAATATTTCGGATAGTATTATTACTGGAGTGGTACCTTTCACTGAAATTATTAATAGATTAATTGCAGTATTGAGCTGAAATTTGTTTACATAGTACTTATCCAATTGGGCATGCATTTTTTCAGTGAGAGGAGGATTAAGTCTCAGGGAAGGTATACATTTAATGGAAGAAATCTACAGGACTAATAGACTGAATGCTATCGATCTGGTGGAAGTGAATCCAGAAATCGGCGACAAAAAGAGTGTAGGTCTGACGGTTGGAGCTGCGATGCACGTGATACAGGCAGCTTTAGGCTACACCCGTCGCGGTCTCAGAGTTCCCGAAGGTGTTACTGATATACCACTTCAAACATTCCGATAAGACCAACAAAAGTTATACGACGAGATTTCATATGATTTTTTAAATAATAAACATATATCAATAACAGAACGTAAAAATTCCTTGTTGTCTTAAAAATCCTTTTCTCCCTGAAGTTCATTAAAATACCTTACAAAGTATCTTCATACACGGAACATAAGATCGTGAAATTTGTAGCAGAATTTATGTTCTCTTCGTTCCTTCAAGCTCCTTTTTATCTAATCGCTTTGCGAGATCTAGATAATAACTTCTGTTATACAAAAATAGCGTCGTCTTACAGTTCCCGATAAAATAGATTAAAGCATTTTTCGAACAACACTTGCCATTAATCCAAACGCGAATCAATAACTTTTATAAAGAAACGTTTCGAATTTCATTCCCAATTATAAAAAACAATCACACTGTTTTTCGAATATGCATGGGGGAAACAAGCTGAATTTTTTATGCTCTAACTCTCGCGGGCTGATCCTACCGTTTTGTTTGTTGGTATACGGTTGGATCTTGGTAGGATTGGAAAAAAGGTCGATATTGGGTCGAATCTCGGTAGGCTTCGGGTTGTATAACCGAATTCCTACCGCTTGTTTTGTGCAAAAAATCAATCGGTAACCAACCAAGTTCCAACCGTTTGAGAGTAAATTTACAGTTGGATTAGCGGTTGGTCTTACAAATTCCTACAAATTCCAACCTTTGCACACCATAGCAATTGGTAGAATTGTCGGTTGGTTTTACAAAATCCTACCAAATTCCAACGTTTCCCTAGCAGATCCGGTCACCGAACAAACCACCGTCGAAATCACCATGGTGATTTTGTACAAAAAGTTCACTTAGAATTTTGTCGAAACCCTAGCAATCACGATAACTTTCATTTTTTCGCAAAAGCAACTGTCAAAATAACCAAAAAAATAACGCTGCGTAGAAGTTGTTTTTTGCACGGAAAAAACTTTCGGAAATTGTCAAAATGACTTTCGAAACAACCAAACAAAAATAAATCTGAAAGTTGTTTCTCCGTCGCCGGAACCAAAGAGTCACCGTCAAAACAACCTTCCTGCTAACTCCGGGAAAGTTATTTTGACTCGGTGGTCGCTGTCAAAACAACCCATGTAAACTTCGAAGAAAAAAATAATTTTTGCGTTTAATTTAACGGGTTATCTTGCTAGTTTTAATTGTACATTATTTGTATGGATTAATAATTTTTTACTCGGGATCATTTTTATGTAGTTTTAGACACAATTATACAATTGTACCAATTCATAAAATGATTAGACTTTTTTGTATTACAAATACACAATCGAAACTTATATTCCTAAAGGTGTGAATAGCTGAGTGGTCTAAGGCGCATGGCAACAATCACAAGGTCCCAGGTTCGAATCCTACCAGTAACAAAAAATTTACATTCTATGTTCATGTTCAAACACGTTTCGAATTGTTGAAAAAATTCGAATATGCAGTAAATCAGCAAAATTAACCGGTTCAATTAAAAATAATTTTTTTTTTGTTTTGTTTTTTCGAAATCTTCATCGGTTGTTTTTACGGTGACCATCAAGTCGAAACAACTTTCCCGGAGTTAGCGGAAAGGTTGTTTTGACGGTCATTCAACGGTCTCGAGCAACCCGAAAAGCAACTTTCCCGATGTCTACGGGAAGGTTGTTTTGACGGTCACTCATTGGTTCCAGAGACGGAAAAACAACTTTCACATTTTTTCGTTTGGTTGTTTCGAAAGTCATTTTGACCATTACCGAAAGCTTTTTCTGTGCAGAAAACAACTTCTACCACCGTTATTTTCTCGGTCACTTTGACAGCTGTCGTGATTGCTAGGGAACCACCACGTAAACCACCACTCCGAGATTCGTTTAAATCTCGGAATGGTGGTTTACGTGGTGATTTTGTCAAAATTTCGTCGAAACCACCCCGTAAACCACCACTCCGAGATTCGTTTAAATCTCAGAGTGGTGGTTTACGTGGTGGTTTTGTCAAAATTCTAAGTGAACTTTTTGCACAAAACCGCTGTAGTGGAAACGACCGTGATTCTATGGTGGTTTGCGCGGTGACCGGATCTGCTAGGGTGCTACCCTATGTGATAGTTGGAATTTAGTTGATTACGGGTTGGTTTTTTTTTCCACAAACCAACCCGTTGGAAATGGGTTGATGTACAGTTGGTCAAGACCGCGAGGGAACCCTGAACCGCTTTAATAATTTTTACAATTTTCCATTAAGAAGTATTTTGGAAAAGAGAAGTTATATATTTTTAAATTAGTTTTTCCGTATCTATATTCTTTTTATCGTTAATATCTTAGAAATGAACAGTTCTATCGAAAAATATCCCGGATGAAAATTGTTCAGTTTGCAAATAGCGACATAATGTATATAAAAAAAAGTTATTTTAGTTTTCCTAAAAATTTTGTAATATGACTTTAAACAACAAAATATCGTTTTACATAGAACTTGTCATAAAATAAACTTGTCATTCTGCATAGGATCTTTCAAATCTCGTAATTTTTAATAGAATTTTTCTGAAAGTATATTAAAAAAATTTCTAAACAAAGTATATACAAAAATTTCTGATATTTTGTTCTTTACCGTCATATAACAATATTTTAGGAAAACTAAAATGAAAATTTTTGTATACATGTAACTCAGAGCAACATGAAGATATATATTCATACTATATTTTTATAAATAAAAACAATCCATTTATAATATTTTGTTAATAATTTTTATATGAGGCATTTCATATTAAGCGGGCTACCCTGATTTTCAATGTTCGTATAGTGGGTTCATAATTTTTTTCCAGAGTATTTGGAGTTCCCCGAACACATACGAGTTATTCCGAATTTTTGATCGCCATAATTTTTCCACAATAAAATGCGCTTTTTTTATTTTTATTTTTTTTCCTTTCGCTGCCGATTTAAAACTATCTATGACACAACATAATTGTTTCCGGATAAAATGTAGGGTTTCGCGTATACTTTATGATGAAAATGTTTCCAAATTAACCTAGATCAATTTTCAGACATTTTTCGGCGAAATAATGCCATATCATTTTTTTTTTCGTTGAGAAGGACCATTTTTATTTTACTCAAAATTTTACAGAATTTTCGTCATAATTGTTTTGAAAAAATCAACACGAGGGCAAATTGATATCTTCACAATACGGTTCGGTTATTTGCTGAATCATAGACAATTCACATGTTCACATTATGAAGGCATGAATTGATCATCGCGTAAATTTTGGTGTAGTTAGTGGACATAATAACGGAAATTCTGTCAAATTCTGTCTAAAATTACGAAACTTTTGAAACCCGATGCAGGCTGGCAGGATTTTTTTTCGAAAAGTTGTACGTAATTTAAGTTTTATGTAATAATTCAGAATATTAAAAAAAACTTCAATTACATAGAACTTCTCATAATAAAAATCTTGCTATTCTGACATAACTTTTCCGTAAGTATAACAAAATTATCAAACTCATGTGTACATATACACATAGATGGGCAGATAACCCTTTGCAATTTGTGTTCATATATCTGACTTGACTGCTGATCTGAATATGACTTTTTATTAAAAATTTTCAATTATAACAACCTATATTTTTTTACAATGTTATTTTATAGACATTTAATACAATAAATTAAGCGTTGTAATGAATTGTTACTCATTTATCTTCATAGGTTTTGAACCGAACATTTTTCTTTAAATCAGCGAAAAATTGAACATTAAAAGATGAAAAAACCCAATTTTTCCGTCATTTTAATTACTTTTCTAAGCCTGCAAAGATTGTAGTAATCTTCGTTAGCTTTTAAATACATTTATTAAATATTTAATATCTTCGGTGAATGGCGTATCTCTTCAATGCAGTCTTTAAAAAAATCAGTTTCACGCCTAGATCTACTATTGGCCGGGATATATTTTTCCCCGCGCGACAACGACGAATGGCGTTCGAATAATTGGAACCTGGACGACGCCGTAACACGAGACAAATAAAAAATATTTCAAGATCATTAACAGGCAGTGGTACACAGTCGGAAATTTCGTCGCCCAATGTTAAACGCCTATAGGTCTGTCTCTCTCGCACATAGCTCTCTCTCTGTCTCGCACTATTTTTCTTTTAATTCTCACAAAAAAAACGACTGAATCGACTGAGGAGCCAGAAGCTTAGCCCAATTCTACGATACTTCCGCGTATTACCTCAAAATGCAAGCCCAATCTGTGTTGCTTTTTGAGAGAAAACCGCTTTCGAAATTTTGAGGTGTGGTGGGGGAAGTACCACTGCCTCTTAAGTAACTATTGCTGTTTAAGCATCGAAATTTGTTTAATAGCCCAGGGCTTTGCAGGTTATCGCCAATTGCCGCTTTTTAAAAGTAATTACTTCTTCCGTTTAATTAAACAATTAACGATTCGCGCACAATAATCAGCACGAATTTTTGTTGGATTTGAACCGGCCGTTCCGTTTGTTTGAATCATCACGCGTTCATTGAGTCGAGTCCGAGTGCCTTCGTCCCCACTTTTCAATCTGGGATTCCCACAAATGGCGGAACATTGAAGTGCAAAGCGGGTGGACGCTTTCATCGATCATTCGTCTCCAGAATCGTCTCGGCAACGGTTCACTTTTTGTAAGAGTTCCAATCGTACCAATACCTTACTTTCTTTTTACACTGCGGATTTATTCAGTGCACACGTCAGAATATTGCTTAATATGGTAAGTTTCATTAAAACATTCAGAATACGTAGGAAGTGCAAATAGATAGTAAAGATCTAACGATAATGCGCATTACAGATTGACAGAGGGTACCATTTTTTTTTCTTACAGACGCTTAACAACGAAATCATTCGTCGAGACGGACTTTCCGTTGAAACATATCTCAAAGAATTTCTTGACTTTCTTTGGGTACGTACTGGGTTTAATTTCCATTTGTTCACATCTCCTGCACACCTACAGCAGCTAATGGACGAGATGGCGTTCAATCGAGTTCCATTAGCTGTATGGAACGGTCTTATGACGTCGGCACTGAGAATCGCCAACATGAGCCAATCTATACATCACGGTCTCTGTCATTTTGGAGCTTTTTTTATCGACGTATTAGTCTGGCTATGCAGTAAACTGGCACGCATGGGTATATTCCGAATAGCAATATTTTTATTCACGTGGTTCTTAAACCCTATAGTGAGGGGTGCAATTGTCGTGATATATTACGCGATCGACTGGTTTCTGGAACCACTGTGGAACCAACTGTCGGAATTCATCCAGAAGCGTCTCATAACCGCGCCATACTACAACCATTTCTCAACAATGGGATAATTTTCTTTGTATATACAGTCAACCCTCTTCATTTTACAATTTCACGTGACCCGCATTGTGTAAAAATACCGAGAGGGCAATTAAACCGTCACGTTTCGACTTTCGATAAGGATCGGATGCGCCGTGAGGGCTATTCTCCGTATACAAAAACACGAATCGATCCCAACTGCTGGTTCTATGTTCTATAGCATTGACTATATACGTTCGCTTCCAATAAACTCCGAAATCATTGTCACCAATTATATAAGTATGTACATTTTTTTTAACAAACCCGTTTACAAACGGTACGTTAGGTTAGATCATGTACGAAAAAAAAAATTGACTCAATAAAACAATTTCGTATTTGAGAAATTTCTATTTCCTGTTATGTTATTATTTATTATACACGTTGGATGGACGTGAGCCTCGCTTCTCTGAATTCGCCATTGTTGCCAAACAAATTTTGAGTTGTGGTGGGGGAAGTACCACTGCCTCTTAAGAGAATGTGGTACACCGTCGGAAATTTCGTCGCCCAATGTTAAACGCCTATAGGTCTGTCTCTCAGTCGATTCAGTCGTTTTTTTGTGAGAATTAAAAGAAAAATAGTGCGAGAGAGACAGAGCTATGTGCGAGAGAGACAGACCTATAGGCGTTTAACATTGGGCGAAGAAATTTCAGCCGGTGTACCACATTCTCTTAAGAGCATGATGGGTGGAAATCCATTCATTATTTAAACTTGAAATAAATTATGAGTGGAAAACCACTCATTATTTATACCTGCAAAGATAATAAATGAAAAACCACTCATTATTTGAACTCGGAAAGATAATGAGTGAAAAATCATTCAGTGTTTAAATCGTCTATTTAAATACTTTTTCACACGAATGTGTCCATCCCTGTTACGGAATTTGATTATAATAATCAAAAATATTATTTTTAAATAATATAATAAATAAACCTAAAAGCAACGCACATTGCATTAGGTGCCGCCGCACCGTGTGCCAAGACAATAAATTGTTATTTTGCAGTGATTGCGCCTCAGCAGATTGAATATCTTCCGTTTTGTTAACTTTTTCAGCCTACCAACTTTTTCGCTTTCATTGACTTTTTCCGTTTATCACTTTGCGCATTTTCGTAATTTTCAATGTTCCAAATAGAAATTTTTAAATGAAACATAGTGACAGTACTTTTTTCCGATAGTCTAGATTATCGTCTTGAAAACTCCGCTTGAAATTTGAAAATCGGTTGAATAATTGAATAGATGGAATTTTTTATTTAAAAAAATTAGGTGTTTGCTGATGTTTTTCGTTTCTTAGACTTGAAATGGATTTTTCACTAACTAAATATTAAGTAAATCGAATGAATCATATACCGTTCTCTTCCTTATAAAGAAACGGAGAAATGAATGTATGATAAAGTCCATTTATTTTCACAGGACCGGTTTTATGATCAAGAAAAGCGTGGGGTGTGTTGCACCCCAGTCATGACTCCGAAGGCAAAAAAAAATAAATCATGAGGCATAGGGTTAATTCAATTTAGATTTTACCTAAACAAAATTTTTGAAAATTCTCTGTGTAAATCCCTTGATATCCCGCATCTTTGAGCATAAAAATTAATTGGACTGAATAAAAACAATTGTGTATTCAAACATTTATTAATTCTTATTATCTTATACTTATTGTATCGCGTTTTTATACTACTATACAAATTTAATTAAAGTGAGACTTTTTTTTCGGAATTCCTTGAACACGATTATTCCAGATCGATCTTCACGCTGCTTCCACTCCCTCCATCTCGACTGGTTCGTTCTTCAATAAAATGTTGTTTTTAGATCCCTTGACCTCCAGCTCGATTCTGCATACCCGAAATTGGTTGCTCTTGGGATCACTTATCGTCACCCAATAATGCAAGCTGCCGTTATGTTTCTTGCCCTGAAGCGGCACGGTCACCCAACCTACGTTGCCTTTCTGACCGTAACAATTATTGTCGCCGATATCGATGGGTTTCTCGTGAATTGGCTCCCCGAGTAATTCCACAGCGTTAGGATTGCTTCGTAAACATTCCAACGCCTCCTTATAAGACACGGAATCGCGAAGTTTGTTCTGTATCGCCCAGCGAGTAGCGTAAAGACTTCCAGAGCCAACTAAAGCTATACCCAACGCTACTTTTCCTAGAGCTTGTATCGAAAGCCTATTCATTGTTTGCTATTGGTAGAAATACACTTCTCTGTTATTCTCGAGGCTGCATCTACTGTCGTATACTTTATATTGCTCTCTGCGATAGAATGTCGGCTAACGATAACAGGTTATGTTTGCACTTTCAACGGCCCGCGACTGGCGGCGACTAGAGATACTCCCACGTGGATCAAATCACAACACTATTGTACTTAGTGTTAAGAATGATGAACAAGGCTGCCAAGTCTGTAGCTGCCAAGAATGTACAGAAATATTTTTCACGGTGTCTACGGTAACGTAAACGTTACTTTAATAGTAAAATTGAAGTAAAGAAAAGTTCCACGTTGCTTTAAGAGGCAGTGGTACTTCCCCCACCACACCTCAAAATTTCGAAAGCTGTTTTCTCCCAAACAGTACGGCAGATAGGGTCCGTATTTTGAGGTAATACGCGGAAGTATCGTAGAATTGGGCTAAGCTTCTGGCTCCTCAATCGATTCAGTCGTTTTTTTGTGAGAATTAAAAGAAAAATAGTGCGAGAGAGACAGAGCTATGTCAGAGAGAGACAGAGCTATGCTCGAGAGAGATAGAGCTATGTTCGAGAGAGACAGAGCTATGTCCGAGAGAGACAGACCTATAGGCATTTAACATTGAGCGAAGAAATTTTCACCGGTGTATCACTGCCAGTTAACGTTAAGAAATTTGACTCTAACGGGAAAACCGTGAGTTACGCGAGGTATTTCGTTACTTTAATTCTACCATTAGTGTAACGTTTACGTTACTGTAGACATCGCGAACATTTTTTACATGCTAAACAAACATATATGGCGTATAAAACAGTAGATTCAACTGAGCTTATTCTGCGAAGCGTCTTTAGATATTAAATTTCGTTCAAATTGTATTGCGGCATTACAAAAATCCCTTTCCCAGGTCCCAGGTAGCAAAATGATATCTAGAGCTCAGGTAGCAAACTTTTTCGTTGTCATTAAAATTAGAAAATTATATATCTTTTGGACAGCATTCATGTGATGAAATAAGTCATCTTTTGGACAACATTCATGTGATTAAACTAGATAACAATAAAGCTTCGAAATAAGATATCTTTTAGATGACTAGACAATCAAAGTAAAATGACAACTTTCGGACAACTATTTTAGTACCTTTAGTACCATTATTTTAGAGTAGAGTCTTTATCGTATGTAGGTATACACCTATTACAATTTTATTACATTAGTAATACTTTAACTTATACTAACACATACTTCCGACTTCCGGAGGGTGGTTTTATAAACTTAGTTTAATTTTGGTCGTTAACGTATTTTTACATATCTTTACTCCCACAAAGCGAAGGCGCGCAGCTTACAACAAGAGAACAAACAATAGAATAATTTTTTTACATCTTCGTCTGACTTACATTCTAAGATTTCGGGAAAGAACGCGAATCGATTAAAATACTACTCTTAACTCGTGTGATTGCAACACTTACCTTCGGCTCGTGCTGCAAATTCACACTCGTCAGAAAAAGTTTTTTCGCACTCGTATCGTACTGTACTATTCTCTGTACGATTCATATTGCGGGCATTTAACTAGTACATGTTCTAATGTTTCATTTTTATTTAGGTTGCATAGCTGGCATGCTGAGTTCGACTCAAACTACATTGAGCGAGGACCTTAACAAACGTAAATGGAATTTTTGACATGAGATACTTTTCACATTCTAGGGTATTCAACTCTTTTATTTCTTTATACCACACACTATATGTTGACGTAAGGGCTCTAACTGCGTCTATTTCGAATTGCTTTTGACAAATCGTGCAGGAAATCAGTCTTCAGAAATCAAACTTCGAAAATCAATACAGGCCGCATACAGCTGACCCTTTGGCTTGCATAGCTCCAGAGTGATTCTGGCATTTAACGTGAAGATATTATCCTCACAAAAACGGCGCTCTCTAAATCCTGATTGGGCCTCGGGTAAAAATCTAAATCTCTCGCACCACGCATTGAGCCTACATGCAATAATCTTAGTGAAGATTTGAAGAAACACATTTGCTAATGCAATGCCCCTGTAGTTTCTGGGGTCGTTCTCATCACCTTTTTTGTAGAATAAGATAATATCCGAGGTACTCCATTCGGAGGGTGTTTCGCCATTTTGCAAAATCTTATTAAACAATTTAACGACGTATTCTATCTACCTTGCGGGCAGGGCTTTATAAAAACTCGATTGAACTCCATCGGGTCCTGGTGCTTTATTAGCTTTTGTGTTTCTAAGTGCTTTATACACTTCTTCCTTGCTGATTACATCATCCAGAATCGGATGTCTACAGTCTAAAAATATTAAGGGATTACTCTCTCTCGGAGGCATTATCTCTCTATAAAATTCTTGCCAAACTTTCACAGTGACAGGGCAAGGTTTGAATCTCTTTTTTCTAAACTTGTTAACCGTATCCCAGAAATCTCTCGGTGATCGGGAATTAGATATAGTCTGTCTCAGTTTCTCTATATGTTCCTTCTTACACGCTTTGACCATGTTCGTATATTCTTTTCGCATCTTTTTAAAAAGTATCTCGTGGTCCGTACTATTTTCTTTCGTCCATATTCTATATTCGTAATTTATTTTGGTTTTCATTTTACGTAACTTATTGCAGTACCAAGGCTTATTACGACGGTCAGAGGACGATTTAAACTTTTTAGAGCTTAGCTTCAATTCATGGCTGGTTTGCCAAATATGCCTTACAACTAATTTACTACCATCATTAACATCCCCCAGTTCAGGAATCGGTTTTTCGTTCATCTTGTCTGAGAATTCTGTATCCTTGTCTGGATCCCATATAAGTTTTAACGGCGTGGTTACAAGCATTGTCTCGGAATGGGTCAATTGCTCTATTTGTTGTATAAGTTTTACTCTTATCGGTAGGTGATCGGATGAACCCATGTTCATAATTTCAAAGTCTTCTATAAGGTCTATACTACTCCGATTTATCCATAATAAGTAGATTACACTATTGCTTTTACCGACATATGTGTAATTCCCTTCGCTATCCGCGTGACACCGTCCATTTAGAACGAATATACCCATTGCCTCCAGGTTTTCAAGTACCGAGATTCCATTTCTATTGCATACATTATCCCTGGAAGTGACTAGCATGTGTTATACTTGAGACATAAACAATAGATTCATCGATATGGTTTTGGTTGCCAATACGCGCATTAAAGTCTCCGCCCAGAAATAATGGAAGCTCATATAGCTCAGTGAGGTGACGAACGTACTCAACCAGCATCATTAATCTATCTTCATAAAAACGTTTACGTAAATAGACGTTAACCACGATAATATCCTCGCCTTTGATGCTACATTTTACTGCAATCCATGAGTCGCTTCTATCTAAAATCTTAAACTTTGTGACTAGAGTTTTATTGATAAGTACGCCCAAACCTCCACTTGCCCTTCCGGCTGAAAATTCTTTTACAGCTGGACTGCCCACGAATACATAGTCCTTATAAACTTCTGGTAAAGTTATGTCTACATTTTCCCTCCAAGTTTCACTCAACCCTATAACGGCACAATTTTCAATATGCGTTGCATAGTCTGAGTTCGTAATGTCTAAAAAGTTCTGAAAACCGAAAACATTCCAGAATAACATACTTATTTGTTTTATATTTTCTATTGCTGTCTTTCTATTATTCAGATTTTTATCTCTCTTATCTTTATACTCTAAGGCCTCGTTGGTAGACTCGAATGTTTCTAAAAATTGACTCAGTTCCTGCTGGGTAAATGCGCTGTTTGTGGCCGCTCCGTCTGCCCTTTTCGCCCTGCTTCCCTTTGTGACGTCCTCCTGAAAGATTTGGATGCTCGCAGCAGCTTCCAACGTCTGGAGACAGGGTGTCTCGATCTCTATCCTGGCTTGCTGTGCATCCTCGCCGCTGGCTTTGCTGAGTCTTGTGCGTCTCTCTCTTCTGCAACTCTCCAGATTCTCGTCGCTGGGTGTTTTGGCGAAAAGTTTCGATGAGACCCCTTCCCTCTCTCCACTCATACGTGTGCTCATTAATTTGCAATCTTTTGTACCCCATTTTGATAGAGTTTCCTTTTGCTTTTTCTTCTTCCGCTACTTTTGCAATTTTCTTCTGCGTCACCCTGTCATGGATGGTTCTGTCGTGGTTTATGTAGACTCCTGACCCGTAGAGCTTTTTCTTCTTCTCCATTACCCGCTTTTTTGTCTCTGCGTTAGCAAGTTTCACTAGGACTGTTTTTTCACCTTTACCCAGAGTTGTTGCTTCTTTGATGTCCGCTGTGATACCCAATTCTTCATCCAAAAACTGTATAACACTCACATCAACTGCTTGTTGGTCTACGCCTAGGCCACGAATAACAATATTATTCCTCCTCTCCTGTCTGTCTCTATATTCTTCACGTTTTTCAAGCACTTGAATCCTATCCATGAGACACTGTTTTTCTACATCCCACTTTAGGTTGTTCGATCTGACTTCGTCTCTTATCGAGTTTATCTGTTCGAGCGCCTGCTTGACAAGAATGCTATCCTTACGCAGCTCTAGTACGACCATTGTGAGATCCTCTATTTTATTGAGTACCTCTGTTATACCTGGCGTTTCCTTGGTCTGCTTGCTGGGACTTTCAGAAACGTTTTTTTGGTTATGTGCGTTTTCCGGGATGTGCACTGGAGACTTCTTGTTATTTTGGAGACGTGCCGATGCCCTTAACGTATCCTAATCTTTTGTACTTGTTTTTCATTTGTGCCTCGACGATTCCCGGTTGTTTTGCTTGCCGTCTTGTATTTGGTTTAGGTTTACCAGCCACCGCGCGACTACCTAACCTCACTTTTTCCGGCTTGGGTAATATCTGCTCGTAGTCCGGCAGGCGACGTATTATCCGAAATTTCTTTTTACTCGCTCTATTCTTGCCACTTTCCGCAATGGTTTACGTACTTTATTTGCTCACCACATATACTCTGGGCCTGTTAATCTTGCTATCTATTACGAGGATGGGCTTGCCGTCACCTGCCCGAAAGACAAACCCGTCCTCCGATAATTCGCGCGAAAAATACGAGTGTCACTAGGACCCTCCGGGCGAAATCTCAGAACACGAAAAGATCACAATCCACCGAGTCTAGCGACACGACGGACCGTCGAATCGATTGCAAACGAGTCTAATGTTATAGGCACTGCGATGTTGATCGGTATGATGGACACTCCACCGTCAGACACACAGATCTAATGGTCAGTTGGCCGGTACGCAAAGCACACAAAAGGCAAATCCACCGAAATACACATTAGGGCTGTTGAAAAAAACATAATTTCTTTATAATCGGTTGCTCCTGAAATGCTGTATTGATTATCACAAAAAAAATGTTTTTGCGAAAGCTGGGCGTTGTGCGATGATAATAAGTACTGCCGCATCAAGGCCAAAATTCATTATTAACGGCGATTTTTGGAATTTTTTTTTTTTGTCGTCTTAAAGCGCTCATGGAGATTGTGGTTGCTTTCGATAGACTATCAAATTGTGTAAAGCCAGAAACATGTTCGATAATATTTAGTACTGCCGCATCGACATTCAAGTTAACAAAATAAAAAATGAAATCCTATAAAACATTGAAATATTCATCTGCTCATCGACTATCTCGCGCGTTTTCAAATGAAAAAATGGCTCATGAAATGGGAGTCCTGTATGATCAAATTTAGTACTGCTGCATCGATATCGCAGTTTCCCAAAATTCGAAAATCGCTTATCATCATCATGATTATGATCATACATGACTCTCGTTTCAAGAGCCATTTTTTCATTTGAAATCGCGCGAAATAGTCGACGAGCAGACGAATATTTCAATGTTTTAAAGGATTTAATTTTTTGTTTTTGTTAACTTCAGTGTCGATGCTGCAGTACTAAACATTATCGAACCTGTTTCTGCCTTTACCCAATATCATAGTCTATCGAAAGGAACCATAATCTCCTTGAGCGCTTCACTACGCCAAAAAAAAAATTTCTAAAAATCGCCGCTTTTCATGAATTTTGGCCTTGATGCGGCAGTATTTAATATCATCGCACAACTCCCAGCTTTCGCAAAAACATTTTTCTTGTGATAATCAATACAGCATTTCAGGAGCAACCGATTATAAGAAAATTATGTTTTTTTGAACAGCCCTAATACACATACGTCTAAATTAGTTTTCATGACCGCCGAGGAATGACACTACCGACTGTAGGACGAGGACGAAAAAAAAATTGAGAGTATGCATGATGTTAATTACATGATGTTAATTTTGAGTGAAAGGGAAAGTCAGATATGTATAGAGAGACCTCTGACAATTCTGTTAATCTCATTAAAGGTATTTAAGGGGACCGCGTGAACTGAGTCCATATTATTTTCATGAAAACTATCAACATTAAATTGTGTTGCAATTTACAAGGATTTTAAAAATGAAACAATTTCTCAAGTAGAATATTTTCTTTGCAGCTTTGTACCAAAGTTTTAAGCCTCCATTACTTTATAAAATGAACATTTATAATATAATTTCAAGATTATCATAACATAATAATATCTTGTAGTGATTATACAACAAATAACTGATGTGATTGTAAAAAAGAAAAATATTTTAAATAAAATTTCCGTTAAATTGAATAAAAATCTCTTTTTCTTGTTTCTTTTTCTTTTTTCGTGAAATTACTTATCAGCGTCTTGCTGATAGTATTTAATCTTCCTCGTCCTACAGTCGGTAGCGTCATTCCTCGGCGGTCATGAAAACTAATTTAGACGTATGTGTATTTCGGTGGATTTGCCTTTTGTGTGCTTTGCGTAACGGCCAACTGACCATTAGATCTGTGTGTCTGACGGTGGAGTGTCCATCGTACCGATCAACATCGCAGTGCCTATAACATTAGACTCGTTTGCAATCTATTCGACGGTCCGTCGTGTCGCTAGGCTCGGTGGATTGTGATCTTTTCGTGTTCTGAGATTTCGCACGGAGGGTCCTAGTGACACTCGTATTTTTCGCGCGATTTATCGGAGGACGGGTTTGCCTTTCGGGCAGGTGACGGCAAGCCCGAGGATGGTACAGAACGAACTTATCTCGACCATTCTCCGCGCGGATTTTCCCTTTATTTTAGTACCTTTAGTAAATATTTCTCTGACAATTTCTCTGAAAAACTCTAACCGAACGATTTCCGTGATTTTCAGCGATTCCCCGACATTTTTTTCTGCGTTTCTGTGCTTTTTAATAAATATTTCTGAAATGTTGTCCGCACAATCTCTAGCAGTCACCATTTCTCAGAGAAATTCAGAGAATTCTCCGAAAAAATCTGAAAAACTCAGATATTTTATGATAATATACGAATTGTTTCTAAGATCTACTCATTCTGTTACTCGGCCGAAAAGTAGGTATTCCGGGAAAATACGACTTATTTTCCGAAAAACTCCGATTTTCTCGGAATAGGTGGGTTTAGAGAATTTCCGAGAAGTTACACGTTTTCTCTAAGATCTACATATTCTGCTACTCGAACAAACAGATCAGTTATTCCGCGAAAATACGAATTATTTTCTGAAAAACATTGATTTTCTCGGATAAGCTTGATTCAGAGAATGTTTTCAGGGCAAGTCAGAGATTTTCAGAACAATCAGAAATATTTAAATTCATAAAAATTCTTGACTTTCTCTGAAAAGTGCGAAAAGTGAGAGAAATTCCGAGGACTTTTCAGAGAGACTCGGAGAAATTTTCAGAGATTTTCAGACATAATCAGAGAAATATTTTCACTAGGGTATTACTTTTAGAAATAGCAAAATCATCCGTCATCCTTAAGATGACACTAAGATGTAGATATAAAGTCGGCTAGCGGATACCGTTCAGTAAGATCCAAACGGCAACCTAAAAACGATAACAATTGGACATAGGTGTCCGAAAACAAAATGTCTATCATGATTAAACCCAACAAATTCAAAGAGTTACGCTCTAATCTCATTTTTGTAGAGCAGACAAAGTAGCCACGGTTGAACTCTGTTATTCGAATATCATTTCCCCAAATGCCGTTATTCTCAAATGTGCTTTGCATTAGCCAATCATGCTTCAATATTAGCTTTCCGATAGACGATAGAACGAAATGCCGAATATGCGATTGGCCGAAACAAAGACCTCGTCGATCGAGAATCGTTCGATAACGAAAATTTGTTCCGGATTGAAATTATTCGGGAAACGTTTGAGAATTAATGCATTCGTGAAAGAGATATTCGAATAAAATACAAATCTAGAATCCAACCATGGCTTTAATGCAACAGTGTGCAAAATGTTTGCATATGTTGAGTTCGGTCATGATAGACATTCTGTTTGCGGACACCCTTAATTGCGAACATAACAAAAAAAATTTATCGTAGTAATGGTTTCAAGGGATATTACGATGATTTTTCACTTTAAATATACAATTTTGTTTACTTTTGCAAGCCCTTTCTCAATATATGTTCCAAGTGGCGCTTAGATTTTCTCAGTTTTTAAAATGTATTTCATTGTCGATATTGATACATCAGAGTTTTTAATTTCAAACAAATAACTGGGTTATAACTTAAAATAAGAAAGAAGTATTGAAAAGACAAATTATTTCATTACATTACGTTTTATTCGTTCAAGGATGATGGTATGTGTCAATAAATTACGTCTAAATCGTACACGGGCATTATACAACGACTCAATATTATGTATAATCCTACAAATCGCGTGTACGTATAGAAATAGGTAGAGAATCGATCCATCTACCGCGCAAGGTATTATTTATATCTGCTGCCAAGTTTTATTTTCTCGAATTTCATTCGCCTATAAATACGTGTACTACCGTACAAGTGTACACACTACAAATGAGGTTTAAGAGGATGGGGATAATCTTTTCGAATCACATCCCGAAATCGCGTATGGGGCTTTTTCGAACGATCATATACAAAGACATACATATACATATATGTATATATATAGCTGTTGTTTATGTAATATATACATAGACGGAATAAAAAAATTACAAAATCCAAAGTATACGTACGAGAGCTGCTTTGACATAACGAATTATCGAATGAAAACGAGAGAATTGCACACTAGGATCGTCTTTCACGGTTTTCCCATTTTTCTTGGTTTTAGATTTCTTTTTTTTTCTTCGTTTTCATCACACATTTCACTTTTACATATATCATAATAAAATACAAAAAATAACAAATAAAAACATTGTGTACAGTAAACACGTTGCGTCAAGATAAATATACATAAGTGTGTCGTGTGTGTTGTTGTTTATAGCTTTATAATGTAAGACTAGAAGAGAGTATTCGGGGGGCAGGGGTCAAACAATAATGTATATCGACCAGCTACGGCCCATACGTGCGTGCCCGATTTCAAAGTATAGCTCAGAAGCAAACATCGGTCGGCAATGTCGTTCACTCTACGACGATATCACGACAACGACGACAACGACGGAGGCGGCGGCAGCGGCAGCGGCGACGACTGTGGCTCAAAGCGCACTGGCAAGAAGTATAGAGAGCAATCTGCGTCTTTCGTTATAATTACGTTCTTTCAGCGATTATTGGCTCGGGGCTGATTCACTAAGTTGGACACAAAACTGTAAAAGAGATTGAGATTTTTTTAAATAAAAAAGCAAGAATTCAGAACTATAATTTTTTTTAATTGTTTCAAACGTCGCTTTTATCACACTGGATAATCAAAAATCAAGATCGCTAGGTATCGAAAGTCAGGACACTCGTATGTCTAATTACTAACTTTACTTGGGGACAAAACATATTTTACTATATTTATATTTATAGTTTTGCCCCGATCGTGTACTGACCCAACTTATCTGAGGAGCTTAGGTAAAATTAGCAGTTTATGAAAAAATGGCTGCAATTTTTTCAACTGTACACAGTAAATCCTGCAAATTATTGTTCATTTAACTTAAAGTTTTTGTCGATAAACATTCTCATAAACATCTAGAAAATTCTGCATTTCCAGTTTAACAAATTATATTTGTATTTCTTTTTCAACACGAGGAATTGACGCAATTTTTTTTGGTTACTTTACCAAATGGTTCTAGGGCGTTGGTGGGTAAAAACTTATTGTTAAAAGTACGAAAATTTCAATTTAATTTTTAACTCTGTATGTCAAATCCGAACGAATGAATTAAAAATTGCATATGTTTTCTTATTAAGTATGTCAACAAATAACAAGATGTTTAATTGAAACTGTTTTTTTCGCATTAAATTTATGATATTGCAAAACTAATTCTTTTTTAAATCGGAACATTGAATACTACTCTCGAGATTCAGTAAATACATTTGGAATCGAGGATCTGCAATGCGTACTTTAATAAATAAAACCAGGTCATTTTAACCGAGGTCGACATAAGAGAAAATAAATTATTTTAAGAACCTTTTGCTAATAGATCGTTATAAAGTGAAGATTTTTTATTATACCTTTGAGTATGTAGTCCGTTAGCAGAGTGGGTACCGTTGGACTGTCCTCGTTTATTGCTTTCAGTACTGCAAACGGCGTGATACAACGCGAATGATTATGCAAATCGAACAGGAAATTACAAGGGGCTTTTGATCCGTTTCGCACTACCTCGAGTACGGCATTACGTTTGAATACCACTATGCATTGTTGAAGCCTTGAAAATCCATTGAAATCTTTCAATTACCATACATCTTGTACAGACTTTATTTCTGTTTGCAGAGCGATTTACAATTTCTTTCAAATGATCAAAAATAATACGTGAAAACATAAAATGCTTATTTCGTTTAATTATAAAATGTCAACTATTAAGTTGTAGTCGTATTAGTTTCGGAAATCCTATAAAATCATGGTTTTTCTCTTACTTTTCTTGGCCACGTACCAACGCAAAATTAATATTTAATGTTTTTTTTTATTACAGTTTCCACTATTACAAGTATTGTCTTTATCCGTTTTAATTTTAAGTTACTCATTAAAACTGACGTTTCCAAGTCTTTTTCTTATGGTTTTTAGATTTAAGACTCGAGATTTTACGAAATGGGGTAGAAATTATAGTTATAACAACGAATGCAGGAATACGTACTTTTGATGAGAACTTGGAGAGCTTGGTTGTTCGGTGGGCCGTTGTCCGTGTGATATGGAATAACCGTTGTCAGGTACTGAAATACAACAATAAATACATTGGCATATTGCTTCCTCTCTTCCTTTTCTCGCAGCTCTGTTCGAAGTAAAGTACGTTTATCACTTTTGACTTTCTCAAGAAGCTTTGTTTTGTGATTCGTTACTTCAATTTCATTATCAATCAAGTCTGAGATTGCAATAAATTTTGTTTAATAAAAACTTATGTAGAAGTTAGAGCGCGTCAAGACATTTTGTTTAATTGAAACTAGCGTGAAAACGGTACGGCTCGATAGATTTTGCTCAAATTCAATACCGATCATTGGTTTATGATAGTCCAACTTTGTACAAAACTTTAACCTGATATCTAAAAAAATGTGGCAGCCGACATTTTTTTTTAAATTGACAATTGCGTTAACACTGAATGACTGCGTATATTTTGTTCAAAATCGGACAAAATAAGGAGACTTGTCTCCACAAAATGTGTTATAAATTTCAGCTTAGTATCTGAAACTGTTCTCAAATTATGCGATAAAATGATGCGCACATACACACACACATACGGACGGACAGTTTGTTGTAATGTGATTTTTCGACGTTTTGGAACATTCCGAACACGTTTACATGAAAATGTGGATAAAAAAAATGTTCACCAGAACAAAGCTTCTTGAGGAAGCAAAATTGGATAATAATCGTTACCTTAGATTCTTGAAAAGATCTGTGCTGTGGCAGTGGACTTGTGCCGTTCGGCATCTGTCTCTTCTTTGTGACGTGATGTTGTCGTCGACGATTTTGCACAGCGAGAAGTAATGAGATAAATTGATTCTTAAGTTCTTTTTCGAATTCAAGTTCGTCCCTCAGGGCCAATTCGGCAATCAGAGTTTCGCTAAGGGCGCCGACTAGAGATTCCATTTCTCCGAGAACACCGGTTAATTCTCCGGAAGAAAGTTGTTTCAATTCTAAACGAAAGGAAACGGAATGATTGTATTATAAATTAAGTAATACATCCGTATATAATATCCCAAAAAAACCCTCCCGGGTAAAAATTGAGACAAGTATATTTACGAGTGGCATTAATGTCCAAAAAAAGCCATGGGAAAAAAAATTAAGCGGTACACTCTCTTGAACGGTATACGGTCTACATGCGCAAAAAGTTTTTGAAATGAACTGAATACATCCGCAGCATGTATTGTGAAGTACAAGAAACATTGAAACAAAATTAGTAGATAAGTAAATATTGATTGCAAAAATAAAAAATGATACTCAGTACTTGGCGAGATACAAAAATATAGTTAATTACTTAATTACGTACATACATGTAGTTAATTGGTTAATTTGATACAAAAAGGTAGTTAATTAGTTATTTAAAAACTCGCCAAGTACTGAGTATCATTTTTTATTTTTGCAATCAATTTTTATTTATCTGCACATTATGTTTCAATGTTTGTTGTACTTGACAATACATGCTGCGGATGTATTCAGTTTATTTCAAAAACTTTTTGCACGTGTAGACCGTATACCGTTCAAGAGTGTACCGCTTATTTTTTTTCCCCATGGTTTTTTTTGGATATTAATGCCACTCGTAAATGTACTTGTCTCAATTTTTACCCGGGAGGGTTTTTTTTGGGAGATTTTACTACTTTTTGCAAAGTATAACTGTCCGTACGTAAAACGCGGCAACGGGCTGCCGCGTTTCTATATTAATTGCCTACTGCTCGCTCTAGACTCTCTGACGTCTAGCAGACTGACTGCTGATCACTGTTCGGCCTCTTACGGCTTTCGCGTTGATCACATTGATTGGCAGTCTGTCATCTCAGTGATTGGCAGTGTGCAAAAACACAATGATTGGCAGAGACGATCGACGACGAAACGAAAAACGAAATAAATTAACGATTTCAAGATCGTTAGAATCAAATATCTCCGATATCCAAGTAGCTACACCATTCGTTTTGGTCCCAAAAATAATGTATTAAATCAATACATATAACAGCAGCATGAGATATATACGTAAAACACTCAAATTCGTTTAATGACGTTGTGAGCGGGCCGAAATGTGGTTAAAACCCGATGTTTCCTGTAAAAGAGTCTCGCAGCGTCTCTCTCGGTCGATAATGTAGGGGTCAATGTACTTGTTTCGAGACGCTACCGCGTCTCTTGATTCAATATCCATAGAAACAAAAAGCTCACTCTTCTCGTAAAGCGGTGAACCGAGAACCTCGCGACTTCTCTCCAATGCCTCGTCCGTGTCGAGTAACGAACCGTCGGAATCTGGTGATCTCTCCATTGAGGGACTCTCCTGAAAAATTACGCATGAAATTACTATAATCTTGCGCAGATACACCGCTCGTCGGTCGCTCATTTTCGCTAATTTACCTGCATTATGTCGTCGATCTCTCGAAGTACCTCTTCTGCGGTTTTCAGAGGTTCCTCCGGACTGTGAGTGTCAGTGCTGCTAGAGAGTATTAATGCGTGCATGTCGAGATCTGTTGCCACAGCCTCGTCTTCGCTACTGAGATCCTCGAGTTCAGGCCTAAACAAACATGAACAATCTCACAATAAAATTCGTACTTAATCATTAACATAAAAATTATTTCCATGTCGACTTGTTACAAAAATTCTTATCTTTATAAATTAGTCACGATCAATTAATACAACTTTCTTATTACATTAATTTTGTTCATTATAGTTCTTTATTATCTGATACGAAATTATTTGTTAACCCTCTAATGGTCAAGCCTATTTCTATAGGAACGAAAATTTATAGGAAAACAGTACTTTGAAAAATGGACACTTTAAATTTTTACGTGTACATGCATTTTTTTTCCGCGAAATGAAAGTGTAGGATGCATTCCTAATGTGAATTAGACCGATTGCCAAGATTTCACAGTATTTTTTTAAAAGAAATTAATAAGTTTTTTTGTTACATTAAATATTTTTACAATGTAACAAATATCTAAGAAATAATGTGTTTTTGAGAATTCTTTATTCACATTTTTGCGTCTTTGAGACAATGATTAAAATTTTGTAATTAGCGCGAAAAAAGACACTGAAAGAAGGTATCCGTTAACACGCTAAGAGAAAAACGAGGTGCATCTAACCAAATCTGTGGTTACGATTTGCGAACTAAATTGCCTAGTTAAGTGTACGACATTTCTTTTTATCAACTAAATATTTAATTGATGTAATGCTCAATTAATTCGCTTGACTAAACATCGGTTGCAATCGATTGGGCATTAAGTTTGCTGGCTGCAACTAATTGTACTTACTTTTTGCATATATTTAATGACTGTAAGAAAAGTATAATACCGTTCGATGGAGACCGGTGCAGTTTCGTTCAGATTCAGCGCCGGCATATGCATTTTTCTTGCGTACGATTTGCTCCAATCGATCGGCAATATATTGCCAAAAGTTCCTGTTATCGTCCACCACATTCTGCGAAACGAGAAAAAAAATGAATTGTAATATTACAGTAATAATCGGCCTTCCGGATAATATGGGGTTCGTGAAGAGTCACGCAACTCTCATTGCATATTCGATCAACGCATGACTCATCCGTCACATCCTCCCTCTCCCTCCCGATCCTGCCACTCGTCAAACCCTTAATGCCTTGCCCGATGGACAATTATTCTATATACTCCGACGCGCGCCATTCGCCCCCAAGTTTCGTCGCGCGCAATTGGAATTCACTACGTCTGCACGAACATACGCATTGTGCTTCTAAATATTATATTGGAATGTAGTCTGCATGAAATATTACAGACTTAATTAATATGCCTAGCTGCACAACAGGATATTAGAGAGTAGATGAACCCGCTATGACTACCCTTTAGTTTTGTCATAACGGGTACGAAAATAATTATTAATAGTGATTCAAGCACCCGGAGAAATCGGTCTCACGGGCTTATTTAAATCAAATATGTGATCTATTTTAAACAAATGAAATTTTATTTCAATCAAATAAATTTTATTAAATATTAATACATTTTATTTGAATTAAGTAAATGCTATTGGATCGAAATAAAATCGCATTAGGCCATCTATTAAATAAATTTTTTCTTCAAATACTGGCATAATAAGATTTTATTTAGATCAAATAGAATTGATTTCATTCAAATAAGTTGTATTGATTTCAAGTAAGTTTTATTTGATCTAAATGAAATTTTATTAATTTGAAATAGATCCAGTATTTGATTCTCAAATAAACCCATTAAACCGTTTTCTCTGGGTGAACATATCATAAATTGGATATTTCTGTAACCACTATAACAAATTTCTACTTGCAACAAGGAAAATAAAAAAGTGTTAAATTTGCGCTTTCCAGTTTGTGGGTATCAACAAACAAGTTTCAAAGTATTTTCGACAAAAATATTTAAAAGGATATGAGGAGATATACGTTATGTGAATTATTTACTATTTTCCTGACGATAGGAATACGATTTTATTTTATTTGATGCACACACCATGCACTTATGAGCACAGCCTTCTGCGAAATCAATGTATTACATTTTATTTTGATAGAACGTTCACATATATATACATATACATATATATATATATATATATATATAAAGCATCGTTTGCTAAATTAACAATAAAAAAATTTGTCTTTATTTGTAATCCACCCATAAGAAGTTAATACCTATATCAATTTTAATGGTACCGTGTAAACATTCATGCCAGGAACCATTTGGTTTTTTACGAATAAATGGTTATACGTTTAAAAAAATGATTTTTTTAAATATAAAATAAAAAAGATTTTTCATCCTTATGCTAAGTTAATAGGTTAAAACATTTTCTTGCGACATTTACGGACTGAAGGACTTAGGTCGATGGCCGATCGGACAATGCCCGAACCTATGTATAATCATTAATATACGCGACTTTCATCATCCATTGTATATATTGTTCAATAAAATACTTGTACGGCTATTACTGTATTTTGAGAAATGAGTCAAAAAGCTTATTATATAAATGTTTTGTGTACCATGCGCTCGGTATTCAAATGAAAATGATATTTTCTCTGCTTTAAAACACTTTGCATTAAAATACAATAGAGTTTAGATGTATTCCCAGGATAAAACAGACTGCAACCATACAGCATTTATAGTTTTTTTAATCATATCTCACGGTATTTGCAGTAAAGGATGCAAAGTAACGGTATTATTGAATCAAATAATTGCAAATTCTTTGTGCATAGTGTGATCGTACTCTCGATTCTGCACTGCAGACAAATATCACGCGACACGTCAGCGACAGGGATGGGCATCGTTTAGATGGAAAAACACTAAAAATAAATAATTATGATTAATTATTGTGCAAAAATAATCGTTTTAACACTTTTGTGATAATTACGACTTATTTTGAGTAATTATTCTTCTATAACACAAAATTACGTACATAATCATTTATTTTTAAAAGTCGAAGGTCTTTTTCTTTTTTTATAGCGTGAAGGAAAAGCAAAGTTAAATCTTACGCATTGCTTTCTTACTAGTTCCCATTTTTCACTGCTATCTCCATAAGGAAGTATGACGTCTCATTGTGGCTTCCTCATAGAACCTTGGAAAATTATACGAACAATACTTAGAAAGCAATGTGCAAGCTTTTACTTCACTTTCTTGTACAAAACTATTAACCCCTTTAGTTTCTTAAATATCTGTTTATACTTTCAAGTCGATAACTTCAGGTAGCTAGATTTGCTCCAATAGATAAATAGTAGATGCAGAATATTTGTCAGTTCTCCTATTATTTAAAAATAAAAACAACATCGGTGTCTCAAAGTTTAACGACTCGACCCGTTTCTGCCAAATTCAATACTGACTATCTGTGTAGAATGATATAGTCCCCATAGATACACTGTAAAAAAATCTGCTTGAAATTTAATGAAGAAGTACGGGAAGTTTTTCTGCATGAACTGGTATACTAAACTTAATGTACAAGTGATACGTAAAATTCATGTATGGTACAATAATTTAATTAATTTACGTTAATTTTACAGTAATAGTAGTTTAATTTCAATATTTCGCTTTAATTTTACCGTACAAGTACATTAATTTTTATATCATAACTGTATATTAAATTTAATCGACAAGTATATGAATAAAAACTTGCCATCTTTTCTGACAGTGTAATAAATGATAAAAGCTAGTGGGCGAACGGCCATTTTTGTAAAATTCAAAACCGAATCCTCTTAACGCCTGCAAGGGTTCCGCAAAGAAATAGCAATGTAAATTGCGAATAAAATTGATTACGCAGCTGAAGAGTTGGTCCATGATTAATTTAAACTTGATAGCCGAAAGCATTACTTTTTGTTTCTATCCAGAGTTGCAAGAACTTTTTTACTTTTTTATATATAATATTTATAACAAAATGTTTTTTTGGATATACAAAAATGTTTAAACCTTTGATTAACTGTAAAGACACTTGATTTTGAATAAAATTTCACGGAATATTGCGAGAGAAAATGAAAAAGAACGGTCCTTCGTTTATTTTCAAACGTATTAACTATAGGTGCCCAATGTTTCAACAATTTTTTTGTTACATTGCATTAAACAAACATTTGTTTTCGATTATTATGAAGTTTGAATATCTTTTTCTAAAGCTGCATATAAATGTCTCAAAATATTAACTATTAACTCAAGTATACGAAAAATATTTCTTAAATTAAATGTTCAGTTTTGAAACCCATTTTCCATCACATCATTTCATCAGAGTATTTTAATTATTCCAAACCTCAAACATACACATTCAAAGATTGTTCTGAAATTTAATTATTCCATTTTTTTAAACATTCTGAATAATTAACTATACCTGGGAGTTTTTTGAATTTGTTAATGTGTCCCTATGGACGCCCGCTACGCGCGTGTCGGAGGAGCCGATATCAATTGTTTTCCGTACAAAGACAAACAATTAACGCGTTGGTGCGAGAGAGAGTGATAACCCGAAAATGCATGAGTCAGAGAGAGAACAGACACTGTCTCTGATGATATCTCAAAAATAAAGTAGGCAGTCGACTTGAAATTTGGACACAAGTTGGGGAAGAAAATTTTCTTCTCGATACAATTTTTTGGCTTTTTTTTCATTTCATTATCTATTCTTTCTAAGCGAGTGCTTAACCTATGGCTTATACTTCATGAACAACTTTAACGTTGAATATTTCCGAAGTATGGTAGGCGATCAGATTCAAATTCTGCAGAAAATTTTTAGAATTATTGGCGAATATTCTATAAGAATTTCAGAATGATGGCATTTAAAGTACATCGTCCATAGAAACACCTTAATTGTGAAGAAAGCCCCATATTGCAAGAGTGTAATTTGGCAAATTCTGGTGAAACCTATATTTAGTGCAGCACAACTTTGAAGCATGTAGATATATGGATCACATTCCTGCTGAATAATGGCAATGACAGAATTTCGCTGCCCGCCGCATAGCTGAGCCCCGAAGTTTAGCGAGTTCGTGTACCCAGCAGAAACTATAAATATATTACGCCACTGCTGCATTCTTACTGTCGTACAAAGAAATCACCGGGAAGGACCGGATGGGGGCGATGCATATAGCGGAGGTCTGAGTGTCGCTACGAGAGATGCTGCTACTGCAGCTTATCCTCGTCGTCCGAGCATTCTCTCTTTCTCTTTGGTGCCCAGTACTCAAAGATAAAACGAGGTCAGCTCTGGTAAGCTCGTAGTCATCGTCGTCGCGAGTTTCACATTCGAGGACGTTCGCCGGTGTTGATTCGTCGTGACTTCATCGGATTAATTGACCACACATCGTGGCCATGCGTTACTCTCATTCTCTCCTACATGTTTCATTAGTTCCTCCTTTTATAATTACTAATTTTCAGAAAGAGTATGAATCATTTATTTCTGCCAATTCAAACGTACACCTAGAAAAAATGTCTAGTTAACGTGACCCAATATATATATTTGTCAATTTGTCTTTATTTTTATTAACTAAAATTTGCTTTTCATGAAACATATCTAATTCATTGAAATATGCAATCTATTGATTTCAACCATATTTATTTATTTGGATCCATCCCCATAGAATAATCTATTTGTTGCTACTCAATTCTTTATTTACTCGGAAAAACCATCTAGTAAAATTAATGAAATTCCCGTATTCAATACTTCTTATTTAATCAAACTAAAGTTATTTTTCAATGAAATATATATTTATTAGCTTTAATTATTGTAGTATGTTTGTTCGAAACAAATACATTTATTCAAACCAACGTTTATTTGGTAACATTTGGTAAACAAAAATTATATTTTTTTGTTGTCCGATATCAATAAAATCATATTATGAATATTATTGCATGACAATTCTTATAATAATTCAATCAATTATTAATATCCACATTTTTTATACTGAGGATGAAAAAAAAAAATTATTCACATCGAAGATATATTTATTTCATATTAATTACTCAACTGAAATAAAATAATTTACTCAATATAATTACAATCCTATTAGGCTGGCTTTCAAATAAGAAAATTTATTTATATTAACTGAAATCTAGTTTGGTCTACCAAGATCTTCTTCGTGGGTATATAAAACGGAAGCATATAGTGGAAAAACCGTTACGACAAGGAGACGGGAAAGAGGGAAATAATAGTATACGAAGAAGCGAGAAGAATGAGAATCATACCAGCGGAAGAGTGTGGGCGAATTAGGCTGATCTAGGCTGTGAAGCCTATGCAATAAACCTACAGATACAGTATCGTCGGTCGTTGTATATTTACAAACGGTAGAGATGATACGAGATGAGAAGAAACGTCAGAGAGAGAGTGAGAACGATATTGCAGTAATATGAAAAAGAAACAGAGAGACCAGATAGAGTTGGTTAGGCGCAAGCGCGTCGATATTGACGCGCGGGCGTCGCGGCGCTCCGTGGCTGCGAGTCGCCCTGGAGCCGCTCGGTTTTACGTATATGTACTTCTAGAGTGCTGTACACACACACATATGCAGGCAACGCGTAATACACTTGTACAGTTACGTACGGTGTACATGAGGCATTCCATAACAGTTCGGCCACCCAAAAAAGAAAAAAAATTCTAAACATTTTTCTGAAAATCAGATTCCATAATTCCAACCAATACACGAAATTTCAAAATTTTCAATACATTGTTAGTTGTACTTTTCAATTATTTATTATTTTAACTAAAACTTTAATATCTCGAAAATGGTGTACGCTCTCTACAATTTGAAAAAATGAAAAATGCGTCTTTTAATCGCCTATAAGATGAACATTTGTTCAAATTGAATTACGTAATTTGAACAATATTAATGACAAAATAATCTAAAAAATCGTGTTTTAAGGTAAACGGCATCTTTTACTTTACCAAAAATTTATATTTAAATTATGTTAGATAAAACCAAATTTTCTGTCGAAATCATTTTACAGGCCCGGAGTTTGAACAAAATTGACAGCCATTTTTTTTATTAATAAAAATGGCTCTCTTGATCAAATGTCTCTTTTGATCAAATTCGAATCCCACGAAACAATTTCGACAAAAAGTTTATTTTTGCCTAACAGAATTCAAATAAATTACGTCGGCGCTAATATCCGACGTTTTTCACCTTAAATATATACATTTTTGTCATTCATCTGTTTAAGGTAAAAATGTTTGGATATTGGCATTGACTTAATTTTTTCCGAATTCAACCAGGCAAAAACATTTTTTTTTTTTTTTTACGAAATCGTTTCATAAGTTTCGAATTTGATCAAAAGAAACAGCCATTTTTATTAATAAAAAATAAGTAAAAAATGCAATGGCTGTCACTTTTGCTCAAATTTCTGGCCCATAAAATTATTTGTTTGTTTTGTCTAAAATAACGTACATAAGAATGTTCGGTAAAATAAAAGATTCCGTTTACCTGGAAACACGATTCTTTCTGTTTATTTTGCTATTAATATCGTTAAAAATTACGTAATTGAATTTTAATAAATATTCATTTTATAGGCCATTAAAAGACGCATTTTTTCAAATTGTAGATAGAGTAAACCATTTTCGAGATATTAATGTTATTAAATACAAAATAGTTTTTGTTTTTCTTTCTCTACAAAACAATATTCTTTTACAAAAACAATAACAAATAAATTGACAAATATTCCAATTATTGTATACTAATTATAACTAGCAAAAAGAAATGAATGAATAAATAGCTAAACAGATGATACAAGAATAAATCGATTAATAGTTAAAATAATAATAACAGTTAAAATGATAAATGATCGAAAGGTACAACCAACAATTAAAAAAAAAATTGAAACTTGGTGTATCTTGATTGAAATTATAGAACCTGTTTTTTAGAAAAATTATCAGATTTTTTTTTGCTGCCGAATTGATATGGAATCCCTTATATATACACAATATAACGTTGGGCTATAGGGAGTATACATCGAGAAACTATACATGGAGAGACGAGGCGCATGATCAAACTTTTATGGACAAGAGCAGCTCGCGATTCTCGTTTTACTATAACGTTTGTGTAGTATGCAGTATAGTATACTACTACGCTTATGTATAGACATATAAACTCGAACGTATAGCGCGGCGAGACTAAAGTACTCGCGGCAGGTTGCTGCTATTGCAGACCACGCTGGCACCTGTCTACCTGCGCTCGCTTGCCTTCTCCATCTCGCTTCTTTTCTCCTCGTTGGTTTTAAGTCCTTTCTGTCCGTACCAGTCTGTCGACGTTGAACAGCAGCAGCCGGGCCAACCATCCAACAAGCCGAACCCAACGAGCCAAGCCAGATATACACAGAGAAGAAGACGAACAGGAGGAGAGTCCGCGCAGGTCACAATTTCGCGCACGGTCGAGTTTCACCTGTGATATGCGAACCGAGACGATAAATCGAACTGACGAACAGGGAAATGAGAACCGCACGCGTCTCGAATGTACTCTCCTTGGTGGTACCACAACCATTTGATGCTTATTCTCGTCGTTATAAGGATATTATGGGCTGAGCTGTCATCCTCATAGAAATTACCGATTCGTTCCATGACGAGCGAGGAGGCTGTACCAGTCTCCTGATGATACGGTCTGTCCTATCATTTTCAACTCGATCCTACCTCTATCTACACATAGTGGAGCAAAAGAGGTTGAGGCGCGTGCTATGCACCTATATGGTAGATACGATGCCGATGCGAATGTGTAAACGAGGATTTGAAAGATTTTTTTTTTTAAATTTCACACTGTCTTTTGATCCTGACAAAATTAAATATCAATTAGCCTCCTATTGTTAATTATAATTGAAAATAAATTAACTCTTCTGCGCACGAAATAATGTCTGAGGTATCGAATTTACAAATCAAGATTTGGCACCATTTTTCGCAAATTCCATACTGAATTATTTTGTTACAGAAAAATAAAATATAATTTTCATTTCTGCCCTCGATTATAATTGAAAATAATTTACCACTTCTTAGCACAGAAATAATGGTTCCAAATATGATAAAGTATTGGGGGTAACTAATAAATAAAACTGAAAATGGATTAATTTCATAAAGGTATTCTACAAATTTAATGTTTCGTCTACGCAACGTTAAATTATTTCGGATTGTAATTCGAGGGGTAGATGAAATTTTCGTTCTTCTATTTCCTTGACGTTCCACTGAGTTTTTAGAATTAAGTGTATCACCCGGTACATCATATGGTATAAAGTACATGGAGCTTGTACGTATTCATCGTACTTAGTGTTGACGATCGGCTCGTGTTTACTCGAAGCCTCGTGTGGGAGAAAGTCGATAGCTATAGCACTACCACAGGTTGGTACTCCTTACGCAGGAGATACACGCCAAATCCGTTGTACTATTTTTAAGCGTACACGTATTCTCTATTGCTGTTGCGCCACGAGAGACGTATCGCGGCATACTTTTATCCGGTAAAATCGATAACGCGCCGGATATAATTTACCGAGAACCCGATAAATAAAGGAAAATAAACAAACTAAATGTAGGAAGATTAGTAAAAATTTAATCTTAGAAAGGTGTTCCACGCCCAAGATTTTTCAAATTAAATAGCATCTCTGAAAAGTGATGCTTTGATCACTTATAAACTTTAGGTTTTCTTTAGGTTCTTTAGAAATACCTAAAGAACCTTTCGGTTTTTTAGGAAAACCTAAAGAACCTAAATTTTTTTTTCGGTTTCAGCTTAGGTAAAAAGCATCTCTGAAAAGTGATGCTTCGATCACTTATAAACTTTAGGACGATGCTTTAGGTTTTCTTTAGATTCTTTAGGTTTTTCCAGAGATTCTTAGGTTCTTTAGGTTTTCCTAAAGAACATAAAGAGCCTAATGAAAACCTAAGAAAACCTAAAGCATCGACCTAAAGTTTATAAGTGATATTTTCTTATTCTTTACTTATAAGTGATTTCCTAGGTTTTCTAAAGAACCTAAAGAAAACCTAAAGCATCGATCTAAAGTTTATAAGTGATCGAAACATCACTTTTCAGAGATGCTTTTTATTTTTAAAAATCTTGGGCGTGGGACACGTTTCTAAGGTTAAATTTTTACAAATTACTCTCCATTTACTTTGTTTATTTTCTTTTCTTTATCAGCCATTTCGTAAGTTATATCCGGTGCGTTTTATAACGTTCCTTAGGAAAATCTAAAGAACCTAAAAGAACCTAAAGAACGTTTAAAGTATATTTTTGTAGTGGTGGGGGAGGGGGGGACTCCCCCCCAATCCCCCGCCGGGACTTCGCCCCTGGATCCCAAGACAAGGATCAAAACTCTATCGGGCGTGCAAGCTCTGTCTAGAAGGCTTCAGTTAGCCGTTAAAGAACCTAAAAAAACTTAAAGAAGGTTTAAAATATATTTTTGTAACGGGGCTTCTGAATCCGAAGAAAAGGATCTAAACTCCATTAGGCGTGCAAACTCTGGTAAGAAGGCTCTAGTTAACCATTAAAGAACCCAAATAAAATCTGAAGAATCTTAAAAAAACTCAAAGCATCAAACTTAAATTTATAAGTGATCGAAGCATCACTTTTCAAAGAACCTAACGAACTATAAACTTCAAAATCTAAGGTGACTTCGGTTTACCAAAATTATTTATTTAAAAAGATAATTAAAAAAAATCGACTTTGTCAACACGGTATTATTTGTAATTCTTCACAGAAAATGTTGCTTTTAAATTATCAAAAAAATCTTAATTGTAACCGAAATGGCATGTTTTTAAAGTCGTTCAAAGGGCATATACTAAATATACTTTTTGTAACACGTGCATGAACAGCGGTGCTTTTCATGGCAGTTTTGCGGGCCGAAAGTGGCTAGTTTCATAGCAGGAAAGTTGGTAACCTCACTTTTCACTGTTCGTCCCGCAAAACTATCATTCAAAGCACCACTATTCATGCACTTGTTACAAAAAACATGGTATGCAACACGGGCCAAAATAGGCGTTTGCGACTCGTGTAATTGCAGCTCTCGCTTCGCTCGGGCGGCAAACCTCACACTCGTCGCAATCGCCAACTTTCGACCCTTGTTGCACAATATACTATTTAAAGTGGAATTTTTGGACGTAAAATCGATTTCAAATTTAATTTTACAAAATTGCGGACAGAAATGCAATGTTAATTTATGGTTAAGATCAAACTTGCGACTGTAAACTCGCTCCTTAGTCACCGCATTCGGAAGAGTGCCATTGTTGGGCTATATATTGTGATATTGACGTAGATTACTCACTGGCATTCGTTCATTATTTCCTCCTGCGTTCGCACTTGCACAGGCGCGAGGGACTCGACGTCAGTGCCATAATCTCTGAAGCACGATGTTATCTTCTCGTCGAACGTGTTGACGAGGTCCTCAAGACTTCCACTAAAGGGACTGAAGGTTCCCTCTTGCATGATATCCGTGCCATTCTCATGTTGCTGTTGCTGTTGATGCTGATTCAGCTGTTTTTGTTGTTGTTGTTGTTGTTGCTGCTGCTGCTGCTGCTGCTGCTGCTGCTGTTGTTGTTGTTGTTGTTGTTGTTGTTGCTGCTGCTGCTGTTGTTGTTGTTGATGATTCGGGGGTAGCTCGTTCGCGTTATAATTCTCACCGAAACTCGATTCAAGAGTTGCGTCCAACAATTGCTCTGTGAAAAGTAATTGACAGTTGCCTTTATGAGAACGCAACTCATAAATATTGTATGTAACGAGGGAAAACTTTATAACTTTCCAATTCATTTTCGAAACTTAACAATTGTACTTTTAGTTCATAATACAAATAGTTAATTAAGTGACAAAATTATATGTTTACTTCAATAATGAGAATTTGAGATAATCAATATTTATAATTCTCCAGTAATCAAAACTAACGGTATACATAATTTTTGTTTTTATTAGGACAATCGATTCCGAGCATTTTCGTTTATAAGTTCTGTAAATGAGAATTGAGATTCTTGAGGAAAAGGAAGATTTAAAAAAATTGTTAATTGTGCCAGAGACGAGCGATGTGCAGCTTTGTTATTTATTTATTTATGCATTATTTAATTGAACGGGACAAGCCGTTGACAAACAATATAGTGGCGACAGCTGAACAAGTTGACAATAGAAAGAAACAATGACGAATACGTATAGACGCACAAATGTGGAAAGATTGAAACAAATGCAGAATATAAGTGATATAACAATTACATATCATGCTTGTCGATATAACTATTACGGCCCTGCAAAAATGACGAAGACGGTCTACATAGAAAAATCAACGAAACCAGCATTTTCATACTTAATGAATTTTCCAAATGTAATAATCAAGATTTCCAGTCACTGAAGAATACCTATTTTCTCGAAGAAGAATTCGCGTGCTACAAGCGGACGTCTATTTGCTGCAAATGATTCTTTTTGATTATTTAGAGTGTACGTAAATCACCATTTAAGGTAGCTACTGCGTTTCACACTAGTCAAATCAGTGCTAAATTTTTAAAAACATTTTTACAATTTCTGGTGGTTTAATTAATAGTTCCGAGGAGTTACACGTAGCAGAATTAGTTCTTAATATATAAGTACATTCACAGCCGTGATTGGAATAGAAAATCGACTGATATATGCAAATGTTTGAAGTCATGTTTTCCGAGAAATTCAAAAGTTACAGCCATTTGTATCCCTGATGTTAGATTAGGATGAGCTAATCAAACGGTTGTATCTTTTGAACTACTGATGCTATCAAAAATCTGGACGGTCAGTCGATTGAAGATCCTCCGATAATTGGACCGTTATTATGGTTTATTCATTTTTAAAACCGCACGAGAAAACATGATATCGGACATTTGCAAATAATAGCCAATTTTCTATTTGAATCACGGTTGTGAAACTATTTATATATTAAGGTAGTTCTGTCGGTACGCCGGAGTCATAAATCTCAGAGTCTATATGACATTAAAAAATAATCATACGCATCACCTTGACTGCCTCCATAATAACATAAAAAATAATCGAGAATCCTTCGAAATTGTCGTAATCAAATAAAAACGATTATTTGTAAATAGTTGATATGTTTAGTGCGGATTTTACTTCATTTTTACGATAATTAGGTTAGGAAACGTCATTTGGCACGGTATCTTTACTTTGACCTTGATTGAATTAAACATTATTCCGGAGACTTCACCTTTTTTCATGATGCATCAATTCCTGAATGACTTGCGAATCCGTAGTACTTTTTATTTTTTTCTCTATCTTTGATCTAAGTTTGTTAATTTTCGATTTAAAGATCAATTTTTTCAGCCCTCCCGTGAGCGCCGTGTAAAACGATCGATTTTCAAGTTTTAATTGTTCATTCAAATACTCGGTAAAAGCCTTCAAGATTTTGTGCAAATAAAACTGAATAGCTAAATTACAACATATCAAAAATTCATGCATATGAGTTTGGATGGCCTTCACGACAGAACTACCTTAAGAGCTAAGTCTACTACATGAGTAACTCCTCGGAACTGTTAATTAAACAACTGAAAATTGTAAAAAGCTTTTTAAAAACTTAGCATTGATTTGACTAGTGTGCGGCGCAGTATCTACTTTAATGCTAATTGGTGTACCGATTAAAAAATAAGTAATATGATAAAAATATGAAAATACCTAACTGTTAAAATTTTAGGCACGTAAAAATATATGAATGAAAAGAGATTCAGAAAAAAATGCTTTATAGGGGAGTTTTCTCGCGGTGACATAATGCGAGCGCGGAAGAGCGCAGCTGTTCCTCCATCAGCTTTTACTCTCCGCTGGTCTGCATGGAAATTATAATGCGCGCACGTGGATGCGAGCTGTCATCGTATAACGTACACACGGTCTAGTAAACCGAAGTATCGTTAGAAGGTCACGAGAATTTCCAGAGAAGAATCTCGCACGAGATATCCCAACATTTATTTAGCAGCCATGTCAATCGCGCCACTCAGCCACTGTAGTGCAACCTTCTGCGGTGACAAATACACAGTCTCCACCCCCCAGTACAGTTTCGCAATGGAAAAAAAGAAAAGATATCGTATTTTAGGTCACCGCGACATACACTGCAAAAAAAAGTACTTTTACTGGAAGTTTTTACAAATAAACTAGTATTTTTTTAAAAATCATTCCATTCCTTTCCGCATACCCTTTTCGGGTCATAAACTAGTATATTAAATTGAATATACAAGTGTAATGTAAAATTAATGTATTGTACAGCACATTCAATAATTTACTTTAATTATACAGTAAAAGTACTTGAATTTCAATAACTTGCTTTAATTTTACTGGAACAGTACATGAATATTATACCACAATTGTTGTATATTAAATTTTGATTACGAGTTTATGCATAAAAACTTTTCTTCATAAAGTCTTTTCTAACAGTGTACGTAGATTTTTCGGAAAGCTGTCTCGACTAACGACAAGAATGACGTGCTTTTGAGGATGCAATCGAGTGGGCCAGCAGAGTCAGGATAATACGGGTGGATTAGAAGCCAAACGAGAGACACCCGAAGACCGATAGTTGCACTATTGTATTCTACACAATCAGATTTTCGTGGTGATCGATCTCATCTCTCAAATACGATACACGATACGACAGTTCGCGCAGAAATTTGCAACAACAAAAATTAAGAGTCAACATAAATTGGATCAATTTTTGTTTGCTTTGACGTAATAAGAATCAAGCTTCATTCTCGGTTCCCTTGAATACGATGCTTTCGGCTGAATGTGTATAACTTATTGTCTGTTTTTTTTTTCTAGCGCACCTGTCAGCAAATTCATGTTCTTCAGGCTTGCCGTGTCCTCCTCCTCGAAGCGCGCAAGGGGAGCTTCGAATTTTAACTCGGCGATTTTACCCGCCATGTCCCTCATTATTGAACGAGGCCGGGAAAGCTTACGGACACCGGGAGAAGTCTTCGCAACGAAGATATCTCTCGCTTTTAGTCGCGACTCACGAACGAGAGCCCTTCAGGGCACCTCGGATGCACTCGCGACGTTTCCGTGTTACACTCACGGTTTTTACGGTCGGGTTTACTCAAGCCTCACGGGATTATAGGATGGAACCGGGTGAAGCGTACGAGGAACGATGAAACGCGACACTGACACACTGTAACGTCTCCGCGCAAGTTCCGGAGAGCGACTGACTCAGTGAGGGAACAGGGGGAAGGGAAAGCCCGTGGGACGATCGGTGGGGGGAAGATGATTGCCCGTTGCCATGACGACAGCTCGCCGAAGCTCAGGGACGGTGAGTTGCGCCCCTCAACGGATTCACTATTATTTTAAAGTACATAGTTATGTCAACAAGGCAAATCAAACTGATGTTCATGAACTTTTGACCTATTGTAATTGAGCTATTCCGCTTTACTTCTCGAAAATTTTTATTCTTCTTACCGACAAATTGAGTAAACAATGAATACTTGAAAATCGATGATTTTACACGGTGCATACGGGAGCGTTAGCGAAATTAATCTTTCAATCGAGAATTAACATACTTAGATCAAAGATAGAGAAAAGATAAAAAGTACCGCGAGTTCGAAAATTATTTGCGAATAATATGCGTGGTAAAAACGAAGTCAAACTCGCACTGAAAAAATAATGTACTTCCAAATAATTGTGTCAACCTCATTGCAACAATTTTCGCAAATTCTCAATTATTTTTGGTATTATCATTGTCACAGTCAAAATGCAATATGTAATAAATTTTCGAAAAATAGAAAAGACTGCATAAGTTATTATGCATAAACATTTTATAGAAATTTAATATACAACTGTCATTTAAAATTCATGTACTTTTCCAGTAACATTAAAGCAAATTATTAAAATTCAAGCCCTTCAACTGTAAAACTCAAATACTATTACTGTAAAATTAAAGTAAATTATTGAATGTACTCTACCGTACATTCATTTTACATTACACTTGTATATTAAATTTAAATTTAAATTTAGTTTATGCATAAAAACTTCCAGTAAAAGTACATTCAATTTCAAGTCCATTTTTTTACAGTGTACAGTTTACTGTCAATTTAACTATGCCCACTATGTCAACAAAGTACTTCGTTATGTGAGAAGCTGTGTAAATTTCGGCACTTTTTAAGGCTTTTATTTTATTTAAGGCTTTTTTTTATTACTTATAATTATAGATTTTATCAGAGCTTCACAGTAATTTTTATAGAATTTCGCGAATTTGTTAAGATGTTTTTTATATATATGGATGAGACAGAACAGCATAAGGTAAACGACTTTTGTAACCTTCTATATGCAGTAGTAGTTGTATTGTGGCTCGATACTTTTATTTAACCGATCAGAATTTTTAAGCAGAAATACATTTTTTGAGCCAAATGATCCAATTTCATTCGACTAATGGGGCACGCTCGATTTTGTTCTGAATTTTATAGAATATTGAGGGAATTCTGTAGAAACAACAGAAAAATCGATTGTATGAACATCAAATATTTATTCAGTCAAAGAAATGTAGAATATTACGATATATGCGACACCAGGCAATTTCGGATAAAGACAATTTTTACATCCTTCAATATTCGATTCCGACTGTATAGATTCTTACATTTATTCTACAACAACCCATTAAATTTGAAAAAAAAGAAACGAAGTCAAATCGATTGTACGGCGAGAAATTACTATAAGTAAATATTTGCCTCGAATGCTCCTTAAAATTGTTGTCGTTAGGATTCAAATTATAACGAGCATTGTATTCAAAGGTTCATGAATTTCCTAGAATTTTGAGCATAGAAATCGAAAATAATTGACAAAAAATGGCTTCAAAGTTTAATCGTATAGGGCGTACAATATAACATTTAATTTGAATACTTGGCACCAAGACAACACCGCGTCTTAAGATACTAAGAAGTTAAAAAAAAAACACAAAATAAAAACGAATATTCATTTAATTCGATCATTATGAATATGTTTGTTTATTTTCCGAGCTCAACGTGTTCGGAGCTATTGGATACCACAATTCCGCAGGATTTCATCCGACACGCTCCTGAAATATTCGCGTTACCGATTGAGTTCGTCTGATGTGCGAATCCGTCACGTAATTCGAACAACAGATGCCAGAAACGTAATCTCCAGCGCGCTACAGAACCGCGATCGCGGGATAAGTAAGTATTCTCGCATTTTCAGTCGGTACTAAAGGGATTGTCGACAGTGCCGGCGGGAATGATATACGACGATGAGCGTAATAAAAATAATGACAGAGTTTTCCTCGCACGCCAAGTCGTGAGAGTAAACAGAAGGAAATTTAACGACGTTGGGATTCCTTTATAAGCACATAAACGTTACTAAATGAGATCTATTACGTCTATGAAAAAAATAGTAAACAAGCGTAAATAATAGTTTTCAATAAAACAAGACCTGCCGCTTGCAGTTGGTACTTAAACGTCGTACAAATATGAGATTGAAATGAGAATTCTGTGCTCGGCTCATCCCCACGTTTATTCCTAGCTCATGTGTTATAAATTGAGAGGAAGCTAACCAACGTCTATCCCCCTACTCGATCGATCAGTGGCTTCCCTCTTGACTCATTAAATTATCGGATCTCAATGCCAATGTAGTACACCAGCATGAAAGTTTGTACACAGACGAGGGAAGTACTCGGGCTCGCGTACCCAATTCCAAATATAATGTACGGGATATATAATACACATTTGCGGTGAGGTCCGTGTGTCTCTCGATCAGATTTACAGCGTGACGAGATCCCCTTACGCGCCGGTGCCGGTCTTGCGTAATAATCGCCAGGTATAATACATGCATGCTGGAAGATGGTGCGATGTAACGAAACTCGCTGACATTAGTCAGCGTTGCGGCCTAGCGGGCCAAAAAGCCAACTGATCGAGAGCGACCTATCGGCCGGTGTGGCATAAGCTAACTTTTATTAACCGCGTTATCGCTTCGCGTCGTAGTTTCTTTTCTCGATGGTACTACCGAGTGGTGCGGGGAGGAAGCCGGCCTCATAAAGTCCGTCGCGGTGTGCACAAGTAGAAGGGAGAAAAACAAAAGAAGAAGCGAACACTATATGGAGCGCCTTGGGACTCGGCATTCCAGCCGGCATGGTGACATTAGCTCGCAGATAAGCTCTCTGTTTATTATACTACCTTATCGCTATGATACACTTAAGATATACGGGGGGCGCACATTATTGCAACGAAACAATGCCAGCATACACAGAATACGTATAGGGTATTCCGTGCTAACGATCGATTTTTATTTTGCTTCATCATAGAGGAAGGTTTGTGCTCATGAAAAAAATGGGTTTTTCATGTACAAAACATAGAGAAAAATGGATTAGAAAAAATGTATGTGTGTGTGTATGTGTATGTGTGTGTGTGTGCGTGTGCGTGTGCGTGTGCGTGTGCGTGTGCGTGTGCGTGTGCGTGTGCGTGTGCGTGTGCGTGTGCGTGTGCGTGTGCGTGTGCGTGTGCGTGTGCGTGTGCGTGTGCGTGTGCGTGTGTGCGTGCGTGCGTGCGTGTGCGTGTGCGTGTGCGTGTGCGTGTGCGTGTGCGTGTGCGTGTGTGCGTGTGCGTGTGCGTGTGCGTGTGCGTGTGCGTGTGCGCGTGTGCGTGTGCGTGTGCGTGTGCGTGTGCGTGTGTGTGTGTGTGTGTGTGTGTGTGTGTGTGTGTGTGTGTGTGTGTGTGTGTGTGTGTGTGTGTGTGTGTGTGTGTGTGTGTGTGTGTGTGTGTGTGTGTGTGTGTGTGTGTGTGTGTGTGTGTGTGTGTGTGTGTGTGTGTGTGTGTGTGTGTGTGTGTGTGTGTGTGTGTGTGTGTGTGTGTGTGTGTGTGTGTGTGTGTGTGTGTGTGTGTGTGTGTGTGTGTGTGTGTGTGTGTGTGTGTGTGTGTGTGTGTGTGTGTGTGTGTGTGTGTGTGTGTGTGTGTGTGTGTGTGTGTGTGTGTGTGTGTGTGTGTGTGTGTGTGTGTGTGTGTGTGTGTGTGTGTGTGTGTGTGTGTGTGTGTGTGTGTGTGTGTGTGTGTGTGTGTGTGTGTGTGTGTGTGTGTGTGTGTGTGTGTGTGTGTGTGTGTGTGTGTGTGTGTGTGTGTGTGTGTGTGTGTGTGTGTGTGTGTGTGTGTGTGTGTGTGTGTGTGTGTGTGTGTGTGTGTGTGTGTGTGTGTGTGTGTGTGTGTGTGTGTGTGTGTGTGTGTGTGTGTGTGTGTGTGTGTGTGTGTGTGTGTGTGTGTGTGTGTGTGTGTGTGTGTGTGTGTGTGTGTGTGTGTGTGTGTGTGTGTGTGTGTGTGTGTGTGTGTGTGTGTGTGTGTGTGTGTGTGTGTGTGTGTGTGTGTGTGTGTGTGTGTGTGTGTGTGTGTGTGTGTGTGTGTGTGTGTGTGTGTGTGTGTGTGTGTGTGTGTGTGTGTGTGTGTGTGTGTGTGTGTGTGTGTGTGTGTGTGTGTGTGTGTGTGTGTGTGTGTGTGTGTGTGTGTGTGTGTGTGTGTGTGTTACACAATCGAAAAATGTAAACCTTTATAACTCGAGAAGGCTTTGAGATATCAAGCTCAAATTTGGAGTATAGATAGAGGGATCAAGCCTCATCGTTCATACAAATTTTTGTTAAAATCCACTTCATCGTTAAATTCTTACGCGTTTTTTAATTTTTTGAAAAATGTCTGTTTACGCGATAACTCTTTCAATTTTCGAGATATTGATCTAAAAATTGGAATGAATTTGAGCTTTCATATGCCGGTGATCGCTATTGAATTTGGTTAAGATCGGTTGAGCCGTAAAATTTTTATGATGTTTTGAATTTTTCAAAAAATTGACATTATCGCTCTATTGTAACTTTTGCAAAACTTAAGATAGCGAGGTCAAATTTTGTATATAAATGAAACAATATTCAGCCATTATATATGAGGGATTCCACGGGACTTTCGCCACCCCAAAAAAAAAAAAAATCTCAAATTTTATCTAAAAATCAGGTTCAGCGGTGTCTATTGATGAACCAAATTTCAAAATTCTAAAAAAATAGTTGACCGGAATATGCAAATTTTTTCGTTTTTTATCGTTTTTCATTTAATCTGTAATATCTCAGAAACTATTGATCGTATCGAAATCATTAAAAGACGAAAATGTGCATTTTTTTATGGCCAACAAGAAAAAAATATATTCAAAATTAATTGCTTAATTTCAGGTCACATTTTATGGAAAAAACAACAAAATTATTTTTTTTTTTTATGGTTGGACTTCAGATTTTTTCACCGGACAAATTGCCTCGGAATCTTTGAGTGATCGCCGAATTTTGAGTATTTTTTTTTCATGGGATGGCCCAATGCTGTGAAGTTACAGCAATTTGAAGATAGACCGAAGAAAGCAAAAATATTGCTACTATTATATAATGACATACTCTGTATCGAAACATGAATACTGAACATATAATAATCAACCTTTCTAAAGTTTATATCAATATAAGTGCTACATTGTAATGAGATATCGACTGATACTGATACGAAGGACGTCTTAGACTTAAACTGCATTCGGATTTGAGATATGCACATAAATTGTGAACGTAAATACCCGACTTTTTTTTCAAACATGTAAAAAAATGTCATGCTTTTTTTTCTTATCAATTATGATGGAGATAGATGTTTATCGAGTTGGCACAGGATGTCCTGTATATATGGTAAGCTATAATCGAGTACGTTGAACAATGTACTGATTGGCTATTTACGGAAACGTTCGCAGTATGACTATTGGCATATCTCTGACTCCCTTCGTACTATACACTGTTAGAAAAGACTGGAAGTTTTTATGCATAAAAACTCGTAATTGAAGTTTAATATACAATTGTGATATAAAATTCATGTACTTTTCCAGTGAAATTAAAGCAAGTTATTAAAATTCAAGTACTTCTTCTGTAAAATTCAAGTAAATTATTGAATGTGCTGTACCATACACATTGAGAAAAAAAATCGTTAGAACCAAAATGTGCACTGTAAAAAAAATCTGCTTGAAAATCAAGGTGCCGGTCCGGAAGTACTGCTCTGTACTTGAAATTTAATGTACATACGTCATATTTCTACATAGTACATATTTCTGCTTATTGTACATAAAATTAATGTACGTTATAGATCTTTTGTTACAAAGCGTTATTTAAAAATTCAAGTACATATGTGTTGAAAATTAAAAATGGGCTTAAAAACAATTTAAAAAAATAGAAATATTACTCGGGCATTATGCTTTTAGCATACTATGTCATCACAAATTGTTGACTATTAGTTTTCACCAAAGAAATTTTTTTGCCTACACCAGGGTTTGAACCTACGACGTGCCTACTTAAGTACTTAACAACGCAACTACGCTATCGACGGGTTAGTAATTTTGGATATCTAAACAACATGAAAGTTGTGCAACTATTATTCTCTCATGCATACCTATTATTGACATAACAAAATGTACAATTGATTGCAATCAGAGTGTGTAGTGCGTTTGGAAATATTTTCAAGAAAACATAATTTTTTTAAAGAGGCTCAGGTGGCCTGATTGCACGGAAAGAAATGTTTGGTTGTGGCAACTACGTTTTCGATTTGCTGTACACAATGTCTAAAAAATTAATTGCCTCAACTATATCGAATAATTGTGTGTAATTCATTTATGACTGTACTTGAGAAGATTTGTGAGTTTTACCTTCACATTGTATTTCTAAAATACCGAAACTTGAATTTACGAGGTGCATTCTTACTTTCTGAATATAAGTATAATGAATTTTTTAATCATGCTATTGAAAATTACACATATTTTGTGATTTTCAATTACCAGTATGAAAGAATTTCCAGTTACTCCCGTGTTTTACTTTTTAAACGGAGATGTCTGAAACCTAAGGTATAACATATTCTTAAATTCAACAATATTTTCTCTTAGATTTTAATTCAGTGCAACAATTTTCAAATACTTGTAATTTATTTGAACGGTCACCTGACAAGTTTTGGAAATTTACAGTACTTCGTACTTAAGTGGTAGTTTCAAGTACAAAGTTTGTAAATTTCATATGTGTGCGATTGCGGGCGTCGAAAAGAATATTCTTTTGATCGAATGAAATATGTAATTGATCGAAGCAACAGCTCATAGAATCCAAAAATGATTCGATTACCATTGCCAAATATTTTGTTCAAACGACAAAATATTCTTTTCGCCGCCCGTAAGCGCACGTTTTGTTGGTTCTAACGATTTTGTTTCTCAGTGCATTCGTTTTACATTCTATTAGTATATTAAACTTAATCTACTAGTTTATACACAAAAACTTCCAGTTAAAGTACATTCAATTTTAAGTCGATTTTTTTACAGTGTACGCAATGGGACCGCTGAGGGCGGCCAACGCGAGAGTCGATTTTACTCTATATGTATATAAATAGTGCGTGCGATCGCGCAAGCTTCGCCTACTCCTCGTCCGCCATCGTCATCGCCGCGTCTATACCCGGCGAAGGTTACTTTTTGACATTTAAAACGAAAGTCAGTCCTTGTCCTTTACGCGCATTCGCCTTGTTATATCGATCTCGCACTAAAGCGCCCGCATCCTATATGTATATACATATGCGTCGTAAACAACAATGCCATAACACACACGGAAAAGTTCTTCGGGGAGAAATACCATCCGGTTGCGCGTAACATCCGGTACGTCGACCTAATGCGTCAAACTCGTGCGTGACTGCTTACTAATCGATCGATTTATTGGTTTGGCATTTAGCTTCCTCATAGAGGAAGCTTTGTTTTCGTGAAAAATAAAAATTTTCAAGATTTTTATGTCAGGACACTCAGAATGGTCCAAAACGTAGAGAAAAGTGATCTAGGAAAAATGTCCGTATGTGTTGTTATAATGTCTTTTGAGGCAGGATTTGTTGTTACGAGGAAATAAATAAACTGATGAAATATAAAGAGCAAAGTATTTATTGGCTATATCACACATGTGGCGTCGTTGGCGATGCGATCGAGAGTGCCGGAAGTACTCCGGGATCAAGAGCAGGATACAGGTAAAACTTGCGTACAGCGCTAGTCATTTGACTACTGCTGTTTTGTCGCGCTCGGTCGGCATGTCAGGACAATAAGGCTGACTTTTCAACACTCCCACTTTGGACTGATTTGTCGCCTGCAGTTTTCTCGTCGATGACATTTATTTTTTCGCGAAGATACTCGAAGCGTTGTTTGTTTAAAGGCTTTGTAAACATGTCAGCCAGCTGTTCGTTTGTGCTGACATATTCAATTTCGAATTCTTTTTTCTCATAATAATCGCGTACGAAGTGATAGCGCACTTCTATATGCTTTGAATTTTTTGTTACTTGCGGATTTTTAATCAAGTTGATCGCGTTCTTATTATCAATTAACATAACAGGAACTTTGTTTTCTAGTCTTAACAACTCTCTCGTCAGTCTTTGCAACCAAAGTAGTTCTTTGCACGCTTCACTAGCAGCTATGTATTCCGATTCCATGGTAGATTGAGCCACTGATCTTTGTTTCTTCGAGCCCCAAACAACGGGTGCTCCCGCGAATTTTAAAACAAAACCGCTGGTCGATTTTCTCGTTTGTCGATCGCCAGCGAAGTCGGCGTCGCTGTATGCGTTTATTCTAGAGTCTTTACACGTGCTCGGAAACAAGATTCCGTGAGTTACCGATCCTTTAATATATTTCAAAATTCTTTTAACCGCGTTCCAATGGATTTTCTGCGGCTTTTCCGCGTACTGACTTACCGCGTTCACTGCAAATGCAATATCGGGTCTCGTGACTGTCGCTAAGAACAGCAGACTCCCCACAGCTTCCTTGTACGGGACATGGAGAACCTTGAGACAGCTTTATTTTATTTTACTAATTATCTTCGTCTAAATAAAGCTAACACTCGGCGCGGCCTGGGTCAATGGCTGCCGAGGCTCTAAATTTACTCTTTGTCTAACTGAAAATTGTTTTAGGGCGCCAATTAGTTTTAAAGATCTAATAACTTGTCTTGACTAGCTCTTATAGAGATGGATATCCACAGGGAGGGTAATGGAAAGACCCAAGGAAATAAACTTTCAGAATCAGAATAGAGATCTGTTCGGAAGCATGAAATATAAATAATGGTACTCACGGAATCTTATCCAATCTGAATTTATTGATTATTTGACAACAATTTCGTCTCCTTGTCTCTTGTCAAATTTCCTCAGTCCTTTTGTCTTTAGTGCACAATTACCACCAATACTTTTGTCTATTTGTCTATTTTAACACTACTTTGACTATTTCGTCAAAGTGGAGTTTTACTGAGAGGTGCTGCAATAAGCCTAGGAATTTATGTCCTTTAACCTCGAGCGCTGACTTCCTTCCGCTCTCGTGACGAAACGTGAAGTGTCGTGGATCTCGCTCGATACGTCCCTTCGGCCGGCTCGTAGAAAAATTAATTAGTTGACGCGTGCGCTGTGTCCTTCTATTGTCTCCGTTGAATGAGATTGTGTGTCGATGTTTCGCTCATTTGAACCGAGACATGGATGATTCAAAGTATTATAATGTTTGACAATTATTCCAGTTACTATTAACAATAATCGCAGAATCGTAGGTTCTTATATAATATGCGCTATCCAATTCTAATTCTATTTCGCGGTTAGCCCTCGAGGTGCAAATCTGGCGTGTGACGTCGAGGAAAGTTGTCAATATAAATTCTCCTGTCACAACCTCATCACCGAGATTCGTTTCCTGTAGGCTGAGGTCTGTATGCTGGTCGGCTGGGATTGAAACTGAGTTTGCTTCGCCCATACGAAAACGCTCGAGAATCTTGCTTGAGTACGATGCTTGGTTCACGAATATGGAACCGTCCGGGAGATGTTCAATCTCCATTCCTAGAAACACGCCCAGCGGAGAGATCGTAATTTGCAGCGCTGCGGACAGGTGATCCAACAGCTTCGCGATTGTCGTTTGGTTTGTTGAGGCGATTAGGCCGTCGTCTATGTAGATAGCTAAAATCAAAGTCTCTTGATTATCGTGCGAGATAAAAACACAAGGATCTTCGGTTGTCGCAATTAGATTGAATTGCTTTAAACAGTTCACGAATTTCTTATTCCAGCATCTCGCAGCTTGCTTTAGCCCATACAGGGCCCGTTTGAGCTTACACACTCGCTCGGTACCATCTTCGTAGCCCTTCGGCTGAGCCATGTAAATTTCCTCGGTAAGCTCGCCGTAAAGAAAAGCAGTTTTCACGTCGAATTGCGTGAGTTGCATCCTCGACGTCGCTGCAACGGCAAGAATAGCTCGGATTGAGCCAAACTTTACGACGGGGCTGAAGGTCTCTTCATAATCGACGCCTGGACGTTGGGAGAAACCTTTAACCACCAATCTGGCCTTGTAGCGTTCTTCCCGATTGCCGACTCTCGGTTTCAGTCGAAACACCCAACGGTTTGGAAGAATTTTTGCGTTCTGCGGGGCCTTAACGAGCTGCCAAGTATTGTTTTCGTGGAGAGATTCCATCTCAGCTTGCGTCGCTTTTTTCCAGGGCTCTCGGTCGGGGCTTTTCATGGCTTCCTCGTAGACAGTTGGCTCTTGAGAATTTGTGATGAAGATATTTTCGATATTTTCGAGCTCATACCTCCAGTAGTCGCCGAATCGCGAAGGTGGACGCAAACTGTTTCTATCGCGCAGCTGGCGCTCTGCCGCCGGGTCTGGCTCTCGTTCGTCCGCGTCACCTTGACTTTCTCGTTCCTCTTCTCCGTTGAAATCTTCCGCGTCGTCCTCTGCTCCGTCGAAACTTTCTGCGTCGTCCTCTTCTTCGTCGAAATTTTCTGCGTCGTCCTGTTCTTCGTCGTTGGTCGGCAAAGGGATTGTCGCGTATTCTTGTTTTTGGTCTTTGTTGTCGGCTTCTTCGGCGATAAATTTAACATCTCGAAGAATCTTGACTTTATTTTCGTCGGGAAACCAAATTCGGTACCCTTTTGTGCACTCATCGTAGCCGACGAAAAAACCCTTTTTTGCCTTTGGATCCCATTTGAGCCGATTTTGCTTCGGTACATGCGTCCAGGTTTCTGTGCCGAAAATTTGGTAGTCTCGTTTTTTCGCTTCCTCGCCGAACCACAACTCGTATGGAGTTTTTCCGTTTTTTCCACTCGTCCCGGTGCGGTTTATCACGTACGTTGCAGTGTGAACAGCTTCCGCCCACAGGTTTTTGTGCATTTTCTTCGCTTGTAGCATGCTTCTGGCCGCTTCGATGATCGTGCGGTTGTCTCTTTCGATAGCACCGTTTTGCTCAGGGGTGTATGCTAAGCTTTTCTCGTGTTTAATGCCGTATTTGCGCGTCAGCTCGCTCATCGCACGGTTGACAAACTCCGATCCGTTGTCTGTCCTGAGCGTCTTGATTTTTCTCCCGAGCTGTGTATCGAGCATCTTGAGCAAATCTTCAAAGTACGTCTTGACTTCCGATTTTTCTTTCAAAAAATATACGAATTTGTAATGGGAAAAATCATCCTTAAATAATAGAAAATATTTCGATTTTCCGACCGAAAGATTTTCCATTGGTCCAGCGAGATCGCCATGTAAAATCTCACCTGGTTCTGTCGATTGAGTTTTGCTGAGCGGAAAAGGTCCTCTGCTCATCTTTCCCTGGGCGCATCCGTCACAATTCCAATTCTTCACGGGTTTTGTGTTGATTTTCCAGCTTTGGAGTATTTTTCGCACGTGAGGGACATTTTGGTGCACGAGCCGCTCATGCCACGTCCTGAGTGAGTCGCTCGCGGCGACTTTCGCTTGAGATCGCTGCGATTCGTTGTCGTTGACCTTGAACCTCATTTTATATAAATTCTCGTGGCGATCTCCTACAGCAACAACGTCCTTCCCGTTCTTCAATTGGCACTGTTCATTGTCCGATTCGAGTTTCAGCCCTTTGTCGAGTGCTGAAGACATGGAAAGAAGGTTATATTTTAGTTTTGGGACATGGAGCACTGGAGTCAGGTGGTGTTTCTCCCACTTTTCTCCGTTGAAGGATAAAATGTTTATTTTTCCAACACCTTTTGCGTAGATAACCTCTCCGTTCCCAACTGTCACTGGAACTGGCGTTTCGAGCTTTGCATAGCAAACAAACCATTGACGCATCGGCGACATGTACTGGCTGGCTCCGGAATCCAAGAACCAGCTTGTTGATTGCGCTACGGATGTGATTGCACGAACGTGGATTGCTCCAAAAAAAGCACTTCCTTGACTCTCTTTTCTATAGCTCGATGCATTTTGATTTGTCGATTTCCTTTTGCTGCGGCACTCACTTTTCCAGTGGCCGGGTTTTCCACACTTATAGCATGTGCCTGGCTTCTTTCCTTTTGCTCCTCGACCTTGAACAGTCTTCGTTGGGAAAGCGTTGTTCTCTGGCTGGTCGCTCGCGTTGAGCCGAAGCTCCTGCATTGCGAGCCGTGATGTCAAATTTGCCAGCGTGCGTTCCTGTTGGCTCGTCGACTCCCATGCTGTGGCGAAGGTCTGATAGGAAGACGGTAGGGGTCATTAGTATTTTTGTGATAATCATATTATCGGTCACAGGTTCACCAAGCATTTTGAGCCTGCATGCGAGGTCATTAATTTTTGCCAAGTGCATGCTTATATCGTCCTCTGCATCCTTGCCAAGCGAATACCATTTTTGTTGCAAGAAGTGCTTTGAGGTTTCGCTTTTATTTTCATATATGGCGTGCAATTTTTCCCACATCTCATTTGCAGTTGTGCAATTTATTATATGGAGTATACAGAAACGACTTACCGTTTGCACTATAACTTTTTGCGCTGTGCTGTCCATTTTGCTCCATTTTTCAACTCTCTTCTCGAAGGCTGCGGTGGTTTCGGCGTTCATATTTCCCGAAGGCTCTGGTTTTCTTGTCGCACCGGTCACCAAGTCCATTGCTCCACTTGCGGCGATAAAAACGCGCACTTCGAATTTCCATATTGCCCAGTTGTCAAGTCCAGTGAGTTTCTCGATTTTTGCGATCTCGGTGTCCGGCATGGCTATTTTGCACTATTGCACGAGGCGGGCTAACCTGGCTGACACACTCACACTTCGAACGCGCGATTTTTCACAATGTGTCTTTTCACGGCAAAATTATTTCTCGCAACAATCTCCTGGGCCCATAACCTGTTGTTATAATGTCTTTTGAGGCAGGATTTGTTGTTACGAGGAAATAAATAAACTGATGAAATATAAAGAGCAAAGTATTTATTGGCTATATCACACATGTGGCGTCGTTGGCGATGCGATCGAGAGTGCCGGAAGTACTCCGGGATCAAGAGCAGGATACAGGTAAAACTTGCGTACAGCGCTAGTCATTTGACTACTGCTGTTTTGTCGCGCTCGGTCGGCATGTCAGGACAATAAGGCTGACTTTTCAACAGTATGTACCTGCGTAGAAAAAAAGAATCTTGTGAAGAATCTTTTAAAGATTCTTAAGAAAAGTCTTGAAAGAATCTTTACAGGAATCTTGAAAAGCGTCTTTAAGAGAATCGCGAAAAGATTCCGTCCATTAAATAGAAAAATCGTTGAAAAATTTTTAATGAAATTCTTCAGAGGAATCGAGCAAAACGTATTGTTACTTGCCCTTGGTGTCAAGACAGTAAATTTCGGTACGTCAACAAAGGGTAAACCCTTCGTGTATAGTCGAACTCAGAACAGCTTTGCAGTCTTATATACGTTCCGGCTTCAAGTCACTTGCGAGAAACGCTTCGACCGCTCGCCATCTAGCGGAGTATTGAATATAAGTGTTTCGTACGTTGTCACTAGATCTCGACACCAAGGGAAAGTAACAACAGGTTTTGCTCGATTCCTCTGAAGAATTTCATAAAAAATTTGTCAACGATTTTTTTATTTAATAGACAGAATCTTTTCACGATTCTCTTAAAGACGCTTTTCAAGATTCTTTCAAAGATTCTTTAAAAGATTCTCAGAACGCTTTCGGATGGAAAGAATCTTGAAAAGAATACTGGAAAGAATCTTGCTCCGGCTCCTATGCGTGATTCTTTTCAAGATTCCTGTAAAGATTCTTTCAAGACTTTTTTTAAGATTCTTCACAAGATTCTTTTTTTCTACGCGGGTATGTATGTATGTGTGTATGTATCCAACTTCGAAAATTCCAACGCCGATAACTCAAGAACCACTTTTGCTATCGAGCTCAAATGTGGCACACAACTAGAGCAGTAGGCCCTCTTTAATTGTTGCAATTATCGACTGAATGTATGAAAAAATTTAGATTTCGTAGCTTTTTTAATTTTTTGAAGTAGGTCGTGGTCGCTCTAATTTCTTCATAAGAGCATTTGGACTTGTTGTATGGTATTGAATTTGGCTGGAATCGGTAGAGTGGTTCAGATTTTATGGAATTTTGAATTTAAAAAAAATAACATTATATCGTTAACGTTTCAAAAATCTTATCTGATATATCAAGCTCAAATTTGGTATATGAACAGAATAATATTCAGCGATGATAAATATATAATTTAGTGACAAACGATATGAAAATGTTTGTTTTATGGAATTTTGAATAATTGAAAAAACTAACGGTATCGCATTAACTGCGGAAAAACATGAGATACCAATCACAAATTAAATATGTGAACGAATTAACATGCAGCCATGATAGATATGTAATTTAGTGATGAACGGAAAATAATTTTGATTTTATGAAATTTCGGATTATCAAAAATCTAACTTTATCGCTTTAACTTAAAATATCAAGCCCAAATTTGGTATGTAAACGAAATCATATTCAGTCATTATATATATATGTATAATTTAGTGACGAAACGTAAATAATTATGATTTTATGAAATTTCGAATTATTTCAAATATTAACTTTATCGCGTTAACTTTTGAACAACTTGATATAAAGCCCAAATCCAATATATGAACAAAAAAATACTCAGCCATGTTGATCTATTACATAAAACAAAGATGCAAAGTAGACAAACCACGCAAGGTTCCTCCTCCATGAGGCAGCCAAAATCAATCAACATACTTTCTCATAGAGGCAGCTTTGTAGAGAGCGAAATATAATGAGGAAGCAATGTGCAAGATTCTACTTTGCATCTTTTTTTGGCAATGCTTCATACGCCCGTTCACACGTCTGACCTTCAAATTAGTGTTATTATTTATGGAGCTTTTATGTTAGCTTCATAATTATTACAGAAGGTTATAAGGATGCAATGTTGCACCTTGCATATTGCTCCCTAATTATTTTTCATTTTTTTGGCTTTCTCATAGAGGAAGCTTTGTACAAGGGATAGGCAAAATGTATTTAAAGAAAAAAAATAAAAATAATGAATGGTTCTCCACTCATTATTTATTTTCGTTTAAAATAATGAATGGGTTTCGACTCATTATCTTTTCGAGTTCAAATCATGAGTGGTTTTTCATTCATTGTCTTTTCAGGAATACATAATGATTTTTTTTCACTCACAATTTATTTCAAGTTTAAATAATGAATTGACGCATGGAAAATCATCCAGTATTTAAATGGTGTATTTAAATAGTTTTTCATTCGAATGTGCAAATCCCTGCTCTGTACATCATGTAAATTTGCACTCGTGTTTTAAATAAATTTGAAAAACTGAAGTTTTGCGAAATGTTAGTCGTGAAGAAATAAAACGAAAAATGTTTATTCCCATATAATCAGAGCTAGAAGAATTCGATTGCCACTAAATTATATATCTAGCATCACTGAATATTAATCCGTTTACATAGAAAATTTGGGCTCTCTATTTCATGTTTTATAAAACTTGATGCAAGCATTTTAATTTTTTGAAACCTCCATAAAATCGCTTTTTCGATTTCGGCCAAATTTAATACTAACCATTATTAAATATATCTGCACGTACGAAGAACTGTTTAGCAAAATATCGTAATTTTTACGAAAGTTGAAGCGACCACAGCGTTTTTTTTAAACATTCAAAAGCCTGTAAAATTCAAATTTCTGCATACATTTTGTAAAAAAATACAGCAATCAAAGACGGGCTTCACTTATAAGCCCAATATAGGTGATATAAATTTTTAAGCCCTGCACATACACACATACGGATATTTCTTCTGAACCACTCTTCTCGATGTTTCTGACTAATCTCAGCGTCCTGATATAAAAATCTCGAAAAAAGATGTATGACAATAAAGTTTCCTCTATGAGGAAACAAAATGAACAGACAAAAACATTAAATTTATATAAGGTAGCTATACCATTAGAAAATGTAAAGATTAGCGTTTGCCATGAAAGTCTGTTGTTCAACACGATAAAACACGTTTAAAACACGGGTAAAACATGCTTAAAACATTATGCTTTAAAAACATTTCTAAATTTTGTGAGTAAAAACCATTGAGCGCGGCCCTGTTTAATAACCTGTTTAATAACCAATGTTGTACATTCTATATATTTGAAAAAGAAAAAACAAACGTACACGGAAAAAAAAAGATTAGTTACCATAACCAAGAAATGAGTTGACACAACCAATCGATTATTCTATTTATCTTACAACTCAAATGGTAATACCAACGATTCGAATGATAATACCGAAGATTCGAATGGTAGTCCCAACTATTCGAGTGGTAGTCCCAACGATTGGATTAGTTAACCTAACTAATCTCGCCAGAACTAATCGTGAATAGTTGAGATCACTATTCGATATGGTTGAGGCAACTAATTTTTTAGACATTGTGTACGGCAAATCGAATACGTAGTTGCCACAACCAAACATTTTTTTCCGTGTATTCTTAGTATGTAGGGATCTTTTCCGAGGGAGAGTACAAAAATAACGGACAGACAACTTTTACGAATATAAAATAGTTTTAATGAATAAAAAAACGAATACACTCGTAGAGTGGTTGGACGCCGACTGACTAACAAATCTTTTTCTCTCAACCGCCAAGCAGCGGTCACGTGACGCCTCGACTCTAGCGCCAATGCGGGAGCCTCAGGCTCGTGTCACACAGGGCTCGAGGCCCACTCCTACATTCGGCCATCCTGTTACTCTTCGGTCCCTGAAGAGTCATCGTAGAGGTACAGCTTCATATTATCAGCCGCAGTAGTCGTCATCTTCAATCCTTCGCCTTCCCCAACACGAATTACTTCGTAGCGGTTGTTACCGTTGATCTGCGAGACTTTATACAGTCCAAGAAACTTCTTTTTAATCTTTAAGCCTGGACCGAACTGTGTCCTTTTAATAGCGACAAGATCGCCAATCTTGTACTGCGTAGCCTTTTTGAATTTCCGATGGTAAGTTCGTCGATTCTCTTCCTGAATCTTGATCAGATTTTCTTTGGCGAGATTACGGAGCTCTTCGCGATTGTTGTCAAATAATTCAGCTGTCTCTTGCTCAATAGCCTGCATAATTCGGGGGTCTTCTTTTCGTCGCATTTTTACTCCAAACATTACTTCGAACGGAGTCATTCCGACACTTCGTTGATATGAGTTGCGACGTCAATTTGGCTACAACTTCTTTCGCGTTCGTCGTTTTTGTGGGATAAAGCCACACAAACTTTGAAAATCCATCGACAACTACAAACAGATGTTTGTATAATTTCGACGTCGAAGTCATAGGACCTAGGTGATCGACGTGATACGTCGACAATGGCACATCTCCTTTCGGGATGGGTATGAGCTCACCTTCCTTCTTCTCTGCGACAATACACGGTACACAACAACTGATGAACTTTTCGAGCTTTTCCTTGAGCTTGGGTATATAGAAATCTTCCTGGATATTCTCGGTCATCTTCTTGATACCAAAGTGCGCACTTTCATGAGCTCGACGTATGATGTCCGTGTGCATACAACTAGGGAGTGCTATCACAACTTTGTCTGCGACTTTCTTCATTAACAGTCCGTTTTCGATGAGATAATCTTCGTAGGGTTCCTTTTGAAGGATCTGCTTTATCACTCGTAGTCTCTCATCCTCGTCTTGTTGCTTTTGAATTCGTTGAGTAACCGTATCGTCCACAGTTAATACCGGATAGCGACTAAGGGCGTCAACGTGTCGAAGGCGCGTTCCTGCGCGATGCTCCACTTCGTATTTGAAACCTTCCAGAAAAAGTGCCTATCTTGCCACTTTGGCTGCTAAATCGTGCTTGTCCAACGTCTTTCGAGACGCGTCACAATCCGTGACGATTTTGAAGTTAATGCCTTGGAGATAAATCTGAAATTTCTTCAGAGCGTTGATGATGGCGAGTACTTCTAACTCGTAAGAGTGAAGCTTCTTCTCGGCATCAGATGTTTTTCGACTCATATAATGGACTGAATGGAAAGCTTCGTCTGCGGTGTCCTTCTGCAATAAGATAGCCCCATACCCCAGTTTACTTGCGTCAGTATGAAGCTCGGTTATTGCGTTCGGCTTATAGATTCGTAACACCGGTTCACTCGTCAATACTTTCTTCAGATCGTTGAACGACTTCTCTTGTTCTACCCCAAAGACAAACTTTTGATTGCCCTTGAGGAGGTCGGATGTGAAAAGAATTCGCATGCTTTCATTCCTTTGCATCTTTTTTATCCTTACTCCATTCAGCTTTTGACTCTACCTGTTGGTTTCTTTCGACCGGATTTCTCGTGCATACGATCGTAAAGCTCCAGATTTTTCTTCACCTCATTGATCGTTCGTGAATTGTACAAAATCTGCTTATTCGCTTCATCATCTGGAATACCGTCGATAATGTACTGGATCAGAGCCTCATCTTGTACATAACCTTGATTTGCGGTGGTTTGCATCGCGTAAACGTATTGACGCGGAGTTTCGTTTGTTTGCCGTTTACGTTTCTGTAACTGCGTGTGGATAACTGCGCTGTTGACTTCTACTTCAAATTCTCGAACGAGACAGTCCTTGAAAGTCCTCCATGTTGTCAGACCTCGCTGGAGAGCGATGAATTGTTTCGCCGATCCGCAAAGCATCTTCTTCCCGTATATTACTTTCTGCAGGTCGCTCCAGCCCAGCAGGACACTCGTATCTTCGAACTCGTCTATCCACTTATGAATTGTCATTTTTTCATCGCCAGTAAACACAGGAATACTTCCTTCAACGTCCTTAGTAGTAAACGTATTTCCCATGTGATTTACAGCTGTGCCGTACCCTCGTTCGCTGGGTATATCGTGTCGACGATCTGCTAACGCTCTAGCTTCGTCTTGAGCTTCATCTTCACCACCTGATTGCTGAGCTTGTATTCTTCGTCTGATTGGCTCCTGTGGAGGCGGACTGTCATTTTTTTATCGCCAGTAAACACAGGAATACTTCCTTCAACGTTCTTAGTAGTAAACGTATTTCCCATGTGATTTACAGCTGTGCCGTACCCTCGTTCGCTGGGTATATCGTGTCGACGATCTGCTAACGCTCTAGCTTCGTCTTGAGCTTCATCTTCACCACCTGATTGCTGAGCTTGTATTCTTCGTCTGATTGGCTCCTGTGGAGGCGGACTGCGTAGTCTTAATTGCTGACGTGCGGTGTTTTCACGGGGTGGTGGATCTCCGCGTTGTGCGATGCCTTCCTCATCATCACTGTCTATATTTTGGTTCTCGTCGTCTGATGAATCCGGATCTTCGTCTTCGTCATTATCTTTCATTGCTTCTCGCAATCGTTTTTGCAGAATTTTCTTGTTTCCCTTTATCGATAAATTTTTCTTCTGCAGTTCGTCTCGAAGCTGTGGTACCTTCATTTTCTCGATCGGTATATTCAACGATTGGGAATCCACATTATCGACGATTTCTCCATTCCCGATTACTCGAGTATTGCCACCCACGACTTTCGACGATTCACCGCCATTTTCATTCGTTGCACTAGCTCTTACACTGTCTACGCCATCTTGCACGTCTCCAACGCCACCGGTGGCTCTTTGTTCTCCGTTTTTGCGTGGTGGCGGTGTCATATACATTTTTCTGCACTTGACAATTTCACACGTCACTCAAAAAGTATGTGACAACTTTCACGACTTTTCACTTTTCAGTTCGCTTGATAAGATCGACACGTACTACTTTAACACGGGCCTTTCATATGTCTTTCGATACATGGGACTACGACACTGTCTTTTACGCAACTCGCGACGCACTCTACAAACGACTGTTTTTTTCGCGACTGTATTGTCTACTAACGACACGACTTCCGACGTATAACCTTCAAACAACTGTCTTTTTACGCGACTGTATTTTCGACTAACGACACGACTTCTGACGTATAACCACGAACGACGCGACTTTCTTCGTACAACTGTCTTCTTTATACGATTTTCGATGTACACAACGGACTGTAATCGACACTATGTCACAGGTTCGATCAACACGCACACTACTTCGACAGAGTTGTGCTACACGCAGCGACTTTTGAGATGCACAACGTTTTGTACGTTTGATCCAAACCCGCGCAACCTTTTACAACGTGTTAATCGACTTCAACTTCTCGACCTGTTCGCTAGCCGTGGTGCGACGCGCAATGGCGGACGCGTCCGTGCTCGCTTGCGAGTCGATGTCGCGATGATTATATCGCGCAACTTTACCGTATTTTTGCACTCGGTTATCGGCCTCGATCCCGGACGAGCCCCCAACTGTAGGGATCTTTTCCGAGGGAGAGTACAAAAATAACGGACAGACAACTTTTACGAATATAAAATAGTTTTAATGAATAAAAAACGAATACACTCGTAGAGTGGTTGGACGCCGACTGACTAACAAATCTTTTTCTCTCAACCGCCAAGCAGCGGTCACGTGACGCATCGACTCTAGCGCCAATGCGGGAGCCTCAGACTCGTGTCACACAGGGCTCGGGGCCCACTCCTACAAGTATGTATGATTGTTGTGAGGGTTGATATCTGATTCGCTCGAAATTTTATTTTATGAGACGAGACGAGACGAGAATTCGCTATTTCTCGTCTCGTCTCGTCTCGACGGCATCACTATAGAGTACATACAATTTTCTCATATCAGATATCAACCCTCACAACAATCATACATACTTGTAGGAGCCAATCAGACGAAGAATACAAGCTCAGCAATCAGGTGGTGAAGATGAAGCTCAAGACGAAGCTAGAGCGTTAGCAGATCGTCGACATGATATACCCAGTGAACGAGGGTACGGCACAGCTGTAAATCACATGGGAAATACGTTTACTACTAAGGACGTTGAAGGAAGTATTCCTGTGTTTACTGGCGATGAAAAAATGACAATTCATAAGTGGATAGACGAGTTCGAAGATACGAGTGTCCTGCTGGGCTGGAGCGACCTGCAGAAAGTAATATACGGGAAGAAGATGCTTTGCGGATCGGCGAAACAATTCATCGCTCTCCAGCGAGGTCTGACAACATGGAGGACTTTCAAGGACTGTCTCGTTCGAGAATTTGAAGTAGAAGTCAACAGCGCAGTTATCCACACGCAGTTACAGAAACGTAAACGGCAAACAAACGAAACTCCGCGTCAATACGTTTACGCGATGCAAACCACCGCAAATCAAGGTTATGTACAAGATGAGGCTCTGATCCAGTACATTATCGACGGTATTCCAGATGATGAAGCGAATAAGCAGATTTTGTACAATTCACGAACGATCAATGAGGTGAAGAAAAATCTGGAGCTTTACGATCGTATGCGCGAGAAATCCGGTCGAAAGAAACCAACAGGTAAAGTAGAGTCAAAAGCTGAATGGAGTAAGGATAAAAAAGATGCAAAGGAAAGAAAGGATGCGAAGCAATCGAGGACGAAGAAAGCTCGTTGTTTTGCGTGCGGATCACCAGAACACGAAGTGAAAGAATGTCCCCACAAGGACAAAGGTCCAAAATGTTTCCGATGTGACCAATTTGGACATATCTCGACGAAATGTGAGAGTTCATCCAAACCTGACAAACGGGAAGACAAGGTCAATCGGGTGGCAGCTGACGACGATATAGTGACTGTTCGGATCAACGAGTTGGATATACTGGCAGTATTAGATACAGGCTGTTCCAAGACCCTCCTGCGGGAAGACGAATATCGTAAGATTGGCAGCCCGACACTAAACCCGACAGCACGCATATAAGGATTTGGAAACGCACGAAGTAAGGGGACAGGAGTTTTCCACACGAAGCTCATGATTAATAGTGAAGTCTACGACAATGAAGTGTACGTTATTCCGATTGATGCCATGGATGTGAAGATGCTGCTGGGAAAAGATATCCAAAGGCAAATTGACATCCGTATAATAGGAGGACAAGCGACGATTCGAAAGTTGCCTATAGTAGTTGGTGACGACGGTGGCACACGCGGAACGGAAGATGGAAAAAATCCACAAGGTGATAATATTGTAGACAAAGATGCCGCAGAATGGATAGCAAGTGAGCTCTCGATAATCAACTACGTTAAACCATGCGAGGTTAATGTTCGTGATCCTTACAAAAAGGAAATCAAAAGATTGATGGATAACTACACGCCCGATCAGCAGGTGCAAACGGACGCCGAAATGAAAATTGTGCTAAAAGATCAAAAACCCGTTCGAGCAAAACCACGACGATTGTCAGTGCGAGATAAGCAGATTCTACAACAACAAATTGACGAATGGTTGAACGATGGCACCGTGAGGCCCAGTCGAAGCTCGTACTCGAGTGCTGTGGTTATAGTCACGAAGAAAGACGGATCTCATCGCGTCTGTGTCGACTATCGTCAGCTCAACAAGAAGATCATTCGCGATCAGTTCCCGATGCCACCGATCGAAGACTGCATCGATGGTTTAGCCACGGCACGAGTTTTCTCAGTACTTGATTTGAAAAACGGCTTCTTCCACGTACCAGTCGAAGAAGAAAGTCGAAAATATACTTCATTTGTTACACACGACGGTCAATACGAGTTTACGAAGACTCCGTTTGGTCTGTGCAACAGCCTCACGACGTTCTTGAGATTCGTAGACGAAGTGTTTCGTGATCTCAGCAGACGAGGTGTTGTTATCACCTATATGGACGACCTTGTTATACCTGGCACAGACGAAAAAGAAGCATTCTTGGAACGGGAGGTCGAGTTTCTTGGACATATCATCGGAGGAGGTTTTGTCCGTCCTTCCAATGAAAAGATTAAAGCAGTACGGAAGTTCCCGACGCCAAAATGTCGGAAAGATATTCAGAGTTTTCTCGGCCTGACGGGCTACTTCCGCAAGTTTGTTCTGGACTATGCAATCATCGCTCGTCCCTTATCCGACCTCCTCAAGGGCAATCAAAAGTTTGTCTTTGGGGTAGAACAAGAGAAGTCGTTCAACGATCTGAAGAAAGTATTGACGAGTGAACCGGTGTTACGAATCTATAAGCCGAACGCAATAACCGAGCTTCATACTGACGCAAGTAAACTGGGGTATGGGGCTATCTTATTGCAGAAGGACACCGCAGACGAAGCTTTCCATCCAGTCCATTATATGAGTCGAAAAACATCTGATGCCGAGAAGAAGCTTCACTCGAATGATATCTGATTCGCTCGAAATTTTAGTTTATGAGAAAATTGTATGTACTCTATAGTGATGCCGTCGAGACGAGACGAGACGAGAATTCGCTATTTCTCGTCTCGTCTCGTCTCGACGAGTTCAAGTTCTCGTCTCGTCTTGAACCGACGAGATCAAGTTCTCGTCGCGTCTCGAAAACCATGTCTCGAAAAATTCTCGAGACTCTCGACAAATTCTCGAGAATCTTGAAAAACCCAAGAATCTCGACAAATTCTCGAGAATCTCGAAAAACCCGAGAATCTCGACAAATTCTCGAGAATCTCGAAAAAATTTCGAGAATCTCGAAAAAATTTCGAGAATCTCGAAAAAATTTCGAGAATCTCGAAAAATTCTCGAGCATCTCGAGAAACGCGAGAATCTCGAACATTTTACGAGAATCACAAACATTTTTCGAGAATCTCGAGAATCTCAAACAATTCTCGAGATAAGACGAGTCATTTTTATTTCTCGTCTTGTTTTGTGAAAATAACGCTTGGTCCCTTGCAGTGGCGTAACGAGGAGGGGGGGGGGGGAGGATTGCTTTCGATGGGAGACGAGCCCTCGGGTCCACCCACTCACTACGTCATTGGTCCGTTGGCTACTATTGCAAAAAAATATTTTCACAATCTTGAGGTGAGTAATTCCAGAAAACTGCTTTCTCAAAGTTATCTTTCCAGTCGGAGAGAGATTTTTCAAGACATTTTGCTTCCTCATAGAGGAAGCTTTGTTTTCATGAAAAAAAAAATTTCGAGATTTTTATGTCAGTACACTTAGAATTGTCCAAAACGTCCAGAAAAGTGATCTAGAAAAAATGTCCGTATGTATGTGTATGTATGTGTGTGTGTGTGTGTGTGTGTGTACGTATACAACTCCGAAAATTCGAACGCCCATAACTCAAGAACGGTTTTGTGTATCGCTCTCAAATTTGGCACACAAGTGTAGCAGCAGAACCTCTTCGACTGTAGCAATTTTCGACAAAATCTGTGCGAAAATTTCGATTTTATGCCGTTTTTAATTTTTTGAAAAAAGGACGTGGTCGCTCTAACTTTCGTAAAATTTAGTCTATTTTGCTAAATAGTTGGTTGTAAGAGTAGGTGCACTCAATGCTGTTTGGTATTGAATTTGGTTCGAATCAGTAAAGTGGTTCAGATTTTATGGAATTTTGAATTTTTCAAAAAATTGACATTATCGCTCTATTGTAACTTTTGCAAAACTTGAGATAGCGAGCTCAAATTTTGTATATAAATGAAACAATATTCAGCCATTATATATGTATAATTTAGTGACAAACGGTATGAAATTTGTGAATTTATGGAATGTTGAATTATTTTTAGTAATATACGTTATCACATTTACTTTCGAAAATGCTGTAATAATAACGAAATAACGGAATAACGAAATAGGAAAAGCGAATTCACAGCATATTTATTTATCTAATTTAAAAAGGGATGCAAAGTAGAACCTTGCACATTGCTTCCTCATTATTTTTCGCTTTTTACAAAGCTTCCTCTATGGGGAAACCAAAATTCAATAATATACTTTTTTGCTTGCTCAGAGAGGAAGCTTTGTAAAAAGCGAAAAATAATGAGGAAGCAATATGCAAGATTCTACTTTGCATCCTTTTTTTAATGATTTTTTTTCTATATAATAAAAAATTAATTACGCATTTGTAAATAATGTTTTATTTGTTTACCATTTTTTAAACTAGTTAGTCAAACGTGATATAAATGATGCGATGACAGTGTGATGTCTCCAACACAACACGTAACAATTACATTATATTCGAATTCGCGCGAATAATGGGGCATGTGCTGTGATATCTTAGCGCGCATCGCATGCGCAGCGTGTTACTGCCGTGAAAAGTGACTTCTGCAACACTCGAGTCGCATAAACGAGTTGATGCGTTGCACGATCCGACGATTCGACGCGTGCGTTGGCGTGCGTGTTCAGACGTATCTACTTCTCGGAGTTTCGTTTATTCGTTCTTAAACGCTTTTTTAAATTTCTTTCTTAAGTGGTGCATTGACATCCAGAAACTTTCTAAAAATGTATAAAATGTAAAAAATAATGTGGAAAACAAGTCAATCTGGTGCAGGGCAGGCCAACCCAAGACAGACCGGCGAAGGACAAACCAGTGTTCCTGTTAAGCTGTTGACCAACCGCTATGCTTCCCACCTTCAAGGACCTTTCGTAGTGCTCATCCGTCCATCAACAATCACAGCTTCCACGCTTAGACTTAATGCTACACGCATAGGTAAAATCCTCCTTCAAAAACTAAAGAGAAAGGAAGTTTTACATGTATTTAATTCTGGGAAACACCAGACCTAAGTTATTCTCTCAAATCTAAGCGCAGCAAATTCGATCCTTTCCTTTCCTGCACTCAAAGCAGACCGACTAACTGTCTTCATTCCCGACTCCTTCCTTTCTTGCGAGGGTCTCATCAGGGGTGTCCCTCTCAATGTCACCATGGAAGAGCTTACTCAATCCGCTATCTCCCTGCTCTATCCTACTCGCTCGTCGACAAAACAGGAAAGTTACAGTTGAATCTGTATCGAAACTCATCCTTACTCAAACTGTTAACCTTAAGTTCGAAGGATGTCTTCGCCCTGATCACATCTCACTTTTTCAAGTCCGCCACCCTGTTGTTCCCAGGCACTCCCTTGTTAGGATTTGTTTATCCTGTTTTATTTTCAACCACATTGCTGCCCAATGCAACGGTCACGCCAAGTGCATCCGCTGTGGCATGAAAAAACACCCCACTGGAGAGATTTGCCCAAACCTACTCTCTGCTCCCTGCTGCGCCAATTGCAAAGGAGATCACCTTCCTACCGACCAAAACTGTCCAGCTTTCCTGCTCGAAAAAGCTATCAAAGCCACGGCTGCTGAGAGAAACATCTCGCCTCTCGAAGCTAGACAGATCATTGGCGGCCGTCAGCCCACAAATACTAGGAACGCCGCTTCTATCCCTCATACTGCCTCACACTTCCCTGCTTTGCCTATCCGTGCTTCTACCTTCCGTTGCCCGCTTCCACTCCCTTTAGCTCTTCACTTAGTTTCTACCTCCACCGCCAACGCTTTTCGGGCCACAAGGTTAGCTCATAACAGTGTGCTCACTCCTCATGGACATCTTCCAATATTTGATACCGAAAACCCCCAGCTCCTTCACTCCGCAGTCTCAACCCGCCTCCCAACACCCTCTCGCCTCTCTGATACTATTTTAAAAATCGTTCCAGCTCTCATTCAACTCATTATGGATCACATAGTCCCAGCTCACTTAGGGCTTAATGATAAAATTACTTCTCTCGTCGATTGTCTCAGCTCTCTTCGTGATCCTCCCAGAACTATCCCTCAAAATGTCTCTCAATAATAATTTGAGAATTGTGCAGTGGAATTGTTGTAGTTTTAGCAACAATCAAGGTTTGTTATCAGTTATTGCTCAAGATTACGAAACGTGGCTCACTCCCACATCTATTTCCAAACTTGATGGTTTCTACATTATTACAAAAAATAGATGATTTGCTAGAGGTGGTGGCTTAGCCATCTGCCTTAAGAAGAATATATGTTTCTCTGAAATTAATACAACTTATCATCGTCCAGACTTTCTCGAGACACTCCATTCCTTTATCCACTTCTTTTTGGCCCTTTAACTATCGTTTCCCTATATAGATCGCCTTCCTACACCACTCAAACGGATGAATGGAGACGATTATTTAATTCTTTATTAACATACCAAAACGTGATTATAGCAGGTGATTTTAATTGCCATCACACTTCTTGGGGGCTGTTCAGAAAATAAAGCTTCAGGCTTGATTCTCTCGGATACCCCGCGCAGAAATAATTAGACGCGGCGGCACTCCCGCCGGGACTCCCGGCAGGTCTGGTTGTTGGACCTGCCGGGCGCCCGCGACAGGCCCGCGGGAGCCCCGCATTAGTATTTTTCAAAGATCTTCCGAAATAATATCTCCAGGAAGTATTTGTGGATTAAACGTTACGCACCTTTTTTTCTTTTACATGTATTAAGCCATAAGCGAAGTAGTAGTTACAAATACTACATGTAATTGAAGATTTCGATAATTGTAGAGATCAAAAGAGTATATCTTGCTCGATATTGTTGCATAATGTTTTTCTCTTTGTGGTTGTGGTTATGGTTGTCGTTTTAGTTGTCGTTGTGGTTGTCCTTGTGGTTGTCGTTGTCGTTGTGGTTGACTGTCTTTGTCTTTGTTTTTGTCGTCGTAGTTGTCGTTGTGATTGACTGTCTTCGTTTTCGTCTTTGTCTTTATCTTTGTCGTTGTCGTTGTCGTTGTCGTTGTCGTTGCCGTTGCCGTTGCCGTTGCCGTTTCGTTGTCGTTGTCGTTGCCGTTGCCGTCGCCGTTTCGTTGTCGTTGTCGTCATCGTCGTTGTCGTCGTCGTTGTCGTCGTTGTCGTTGTTGAACGGGCTTATTACGTAACTTTTGTGTTACGTAATATTTCATATTACATATTAAGCTTATAATATTATATAACGGAAGTTACAAAAGTGACAGCTAGGCATGAGATTTTGTTATTCATGGCGTTGTTCACAACCACAACCACAATCACAAAGACAAAGACAACCACAACCACAACCAGAAAGAGAAAAAAATTATGCAACAATATCGAGCAAGATATACTCTTTTGATCTCTACAATTATCGAAATCTTCATTTACATGTAGTATTTGTAACTTCTTCTTCGCTTATGGCTTGATACATGTAAAAGATACGAGGGTGCGCAACGTTTAATTCGCAAATACTTGCTGGAGATAATATTTCGGAATATCTTTGAAAAATATTAATGCGGGTCTCCCGCGGACCTGTCGCGGGCGCCCGGCTTCTTGACTTTGATCTTTCCTGTTTAATTGACGGCTCAGCTACCTAGATAAATGACCATAACATTGTTAACACTGACAACTCTTCCTCAGCTATTGATGTAACTTTGGTCTCGTCTCATTTAGTCCCTATATGCACATGGTGTGTCAATGAAGACTCTATGATTAGTGACCATTATCCCATCTCTATTTCTTTAGGCATTTCTTTCTCCACTATTTATTTTTCTTCTCATCGCTATCCCATCAAAAAAATTGATTGGTCTCCCTTCAAATTATTCCTGGACTCTAAAGCTCCATCCTTATCTAACCCATGCGCGTTATACCAATACGAAAATATCGTTAATGCTATTGGCGACTCTATTGCTTCGTCCACACCTGATTACAAAAACAAAGAAAATAACAACACGCTACCCTCCAAACCTATAACATCTCGTAATGCCGTTTGGTGGAATGAAGATTGTAAAAAGACAAACGATGATCGGAAGCAAGCTTGGGCGACCTTCAGGCCTTCAGCTAACCTTGAAAATCTTTTAAATGCCAAAAAGTTCGAAGATGTTGCAAAAAGAACTTTTAAAAAAGCTAAAAGAGAATCCTGGATTAAGTTTACTAAAACCATCGATTTTAGATCTTCTTCTTACTTCGTCTGGTCAAAAATAAAAAGATTCTGAAATAGAAATATTCCCGATCCTTCGACGCTTCCCACAAACGCAGCCTCTAAAGATAAAATGTTAAATTTAATTCCTTCAATCTTCCCTCCTACCTGCTTTCATCCGAGTTTCCCAAATGTCTTTCAAAATAACCTTCAACTTGAATGCCCCTACACGCTCTCTGAACTGAAAGCAGCAATTACCCTAGGACATCTTAAATCGGCTCCTGGAAACGACAAAATTGACTTTTCTATTATCTCTAACTTTCCAGAATCGATCCAAAATCTCATACTGAATTCTTTTAATGGCTTTTTCTCTCATGGAATTTTTCCCAAGTCATGGAACGAGTTCCTCCTTTTTTTATTCCTAAGTCCATCTTGCCTTCTTAAACTCATGGAAAGACTTGTTCATTCACGTACTTTCTCGCAAATTTTTTGATCCTTCTTTACCGTCAGTCAATATTCAATCAACTGCCGTTACTGGCAGCTTGGACGCCAAATTTTTAAGTTTGACCCTAGATTACCGACTTTCATGGAAACCACACCTTACTCTTCTTATTTCTAAATGCTAAAACCTGCTTAACATAATTAAATGTCTCCGTTCCACATGGTGGGGCGCCGATTCTTCTCTAATTTCGCTCTAGAGAGCATTAATTCGTAGTTCGATTGAATATGGCTCTTCGACCAACCACTATAAATCAAATCCACTTCTGGAAAAACTAGCTATTATTCAACGTAAAGCACTTAGATTGTCTTTGGAACATAGGAATTCCACTCCTAATAACTTAGTCCTGGCAGAGGCTGGTGGGCCCATTTTTCATTTTAGACTTCAAGCCCTCCCAGATAATTTCCTCCTCAGGATTTTCTCTGCTAGTTGGCACCCACTTCTCACCTCGCTGCTTTACCTACAGCAATATCCCATTTCCTATCAAAACCATCGCTCGTTTTTAGATCTCCCGTTGATTCAAGCTTATAATAGGGTTTTCAATTTCAAATCTCTCATTGAACATTTTCCCTTGCCCCCTATATTTACGATTAATCTCGCTCACTCTTTCCCAGCCACCACAATCGATATGTCTTCTGGTAAGATTTTACAAACCTCCGCAAATCCCAGGGCGGAATTCCTATCTCGTTTCCAAAGAGAGCTAAGCGCGGCTACAACTTTTTATACGGATGGATGAAAGAGAGGAGGAGGTACTTATGTTGGCTTTACTATTCATAGCCCTACCCTCAATTTCTCCTTAAAATATCGTATTTCTTCCTCCTCATCTATTTTCTCTGCAGAAGCCTTAGCAATCTCCCACACAATTAAATTTGTAATTACAAACAATATACAAAATTCGCGTATTTTTACGGATTCTCTAAGCGTTCTGCAAGCTCTGCTCTCCCCCACAATTTTTAGCTATTCTCCTATTATATTAGCATTTCGGGATGACTTAACTAACGTCCTAAATTAAAATCTTATTATTCATTTTGCTTGGATTCCCGGTCATACGGGAATTCCTGGCAATGAAGAAGTTAATGCCCTCGCTAAGGAGGCTATCAATGATGGTATCGATTTTAAAACATACCTTCCCCCATCGGAGATTTTTCCAATCTCCCGCAACAAATGCCCCACCTCCACGATTCGGATTTTCCTACTCGCCGGTAATCGCAAGAGAAAAATTTATTTCGACCTCTTTTATAATCACTCTTTAAAACCTTGGTGATTAATTTCAGACGTCTGAATAGGAAATCTATAGTCATTTTAAGGGGATGCTGGAGTAGATTTTGATAATGAGTGTTGGTCGGTAAGTTTTCCTATTAGGACACAGGTGGCGGCGAGTAGTTTGCTTACTTTTGGCAAAAGATACCGAAAGCAAAATGGCCGCAAACCATATGTCAACAGACCTTTGCTGTAAGATATAATTGTTTCTGGAAATTAGATATGTAAAATCAGACCGGACGTCAATTCTGTGATGAATTCTAAATGTTCCAAAACCATCAGAATGTTAACTACACAAGCCAAATCCATATATAGTATATAACTATAGTGTATATGTAACGCCCGAGCGTTTTATTCGCGGGAACTTTAAAATAACACTAACGATGTTCTTCCGGGGTTTTGTTGACTAAGGGTAAAAACCCACCTTGAGAATCGGGAAGTTAATAAATAAATAAAAGAAAAAAGAGATCTGCTTGGTTTGAGTATCAAATTATTCTGCTGTATTATTAAATTCGACTACAAGTAAACACAAGTTAAATATAGCTAGAAACGTTTTAGAAGTGTCTCATTCGACAGTTGTATCTTCAAGATTGTAATATTTTCTCTTCGAAGTCTCGAAGTGTTCTTCCCAAGCGTCGTTGGTTAGGGGTGGATTCTCCCTCCAAGGTGGACGTTGGCCAATCGCTGCTGTTGCTGTTGCGGAGGTTTTCCTTCTCTGAGGGTAGCTTCCCTTGCTTTTCCTCGTTGTGGTGGGAAAGACGCGCTCGCCTGAGCCGGCGCCTCCAGGGCCTGGTGGTCAGAACGTGGCCGGAGTGCGGGGTCCGCACGTGGGCCTGTTTTGTGTCAACTGAAGTGACGAGTGTTTTTGAGCTACAAAACTGACAAAAGTCACGTCGCTGAAAATCTCTGTTGGCCATAAAAATCAATTGGCGACGATAACCAGGTGCACATCCGTGCGTCCTTTGTCCTTCGATGGCTCCGTCGACTTTCCTCAAGGGTCGTAAAAGGGAAAGCTTGTGGGAATGCTATTTTCTCGTGTGACCATTTCAAAACTCTAAGATAAACGTACATGCGTCCGACGTTATATCAATAACGAGGATACGTAACTTAACACATATACAAGATGACGACGATGGCTTTGTATTCATTCGTTCCTTTTAACAAATATTCAATATTATTGCTAATCGTTATTGTTAGTCACCATTTATTAATTTCCAGTCTCTCAGGGTATAATTATTCTGTTTAATTCAACTGATGAATGCTAAATAGATTATTCTTGCAAATTAACTTTTGAATAAGCCGCACTAAAAATATGGTAACGTGACGCATGCGTCACATATAAAAGTAAACAGCGCCACCTGTCTCCTAATGGCGGAACTATATTCATGCTCTTTACCAGCACTGAGCCTGTTCGAAAAGCAAACAGTCTTTGCAATCGTAGTATACACTATTCGTGGATTTGGTTTTTGTAATCGACATTCCGATGGTTTTAAAAGGTTCAGGAATAATCAAAGAATGGGTGTCCGGTCTGTTATAACACATCTCAGTTCTAGAAACGTTTATATCTTACCGTAAAGTACCTGTTGACATTTCGAGCGGCCATATTGGTTTTTGAGAGGTTCAGTAATATACAATTTCTAACATTTCTTGTATGTTGTGAACAGTAATTCGACCGGACACCCAAGCATGAATGTTTTTATTACATCCCTGCAAAATTTGACGTATATTTGTAGCATACTACGAAATCGCCTATTTTTACCGACCAAAGTCGGTAAAAAAATCGACTCCAGCATCCCCTTAAATAGAATGCGATCAAATCACTATAATCTGTCGTCAAGTCTCTTTAGAAAGAACCTAAGAGTTGATCTCCATCCTGTTCGTGTGGATTCGAAAACGAGGATCTTAATCATATTTTCTGAGCATGTCCTCGTTTCGATAACCAGCGCGTTCAAAGAGTTAAATCGTTTATCTAATCAAAAAATTATCCTCCTCATAATATTGAACCTCTTATTACAAATCCTTCTCTACGAACTATAACTCCAATTATTTCATTTTTATCTGCTTGCAAATTGTTAGAACGTAATTGAAACATCTACACGGAGAAAAGAGTCTAGTTGTAGGAACTATGGAATTGATCCGTGCCAACCAACAGGCATGGTAAAATATGGCATTAGCAAGTTATTGCGTGTCAGAACCAACCGATTGGTAATGCCAACCAACCAATTAATGTCAACCAACTGATTGGTAACGCCCACCAATCGATTGGTAGCGCCAACCAACAAATTGATGTTAACCAACCGATTGGTGGCGCCAACCAACCGATTAATAATGCCAACCAAACTACATCTAACGCTCCAAGCATTTAAAGGTTAGTTTTCTCAACTAACCCGTTTTCCCCGTGTAAGTGCTCCACTCAACGGATAATATAGATCATCAACCCGTTATCGACATTTCAACATTGAAGATTAGTCCTGACCCTGCTCGAACTTTCGGATAGAGACATATAGAAGCGTAACAAAACTGTATACGTTTTAATACGTTTTATGTAAGTCCTATCCGAAAGTCAAAATTGCTGATCAAAATTGTATCCGACTTTATATGATACACAGCCGTATCCGCGTTTATCCGAAAAATCATTAAGGAAATAAGTCTGCTTTTATCCGTTTAAGGGATAATACGAATTTTAATAGGTCCTAACCCGCATATGCTCATACAATCTCTATCCGTTGCTATCCGCTTCAGCGGCCTGTAAGATGAAGCGTACGCTTTTATCCGCAGCGATTGTGATTCACCGGCGTATCCGCCTTTATCCGGAAAATCGTAAAGAAAATAAGTCCGCTTTTATCCGCTTAAGCTTAATACAAATTTTAATACATCCCTATCCGCATGTGATGATATAATCTCTATCCGTCGCTATCCGCTTCAGCGGCTTGTAAGATAGAACGTACGTTTTTATCCGCAACGATTGTTGCTTATTTTCTTTACGCTAATAATTGTCGTCATATGATAAACGGGTGTATCCGCATTTATGCGGAAAATCGCAAAGAAAATAAGTCTGCTTTGTCTTGCTAGTCTTGTTATACAAAACAAACAGACAAACGTATAACTTTCTAATATCTCTCTATAATATAAAAATTAAGATTTCGCCGCCGCCGCCGTGTAGGATAGTCCATATAGGGCATTCCATGTCAGATGGCCACTTTTGGCAGGATTATTCTAAGTCCCTAATCAGGCCCTGGCCGAGATTATTTTAAGTCCCTAATAAGGCCCTGACCCGGATTATTCTAAGTCCCTCAATGCCCTCCAAGCCTGAATTTTCCTAACGAAGAATTTTGAAAAGGGGTTTCCCAGAGATAGAGGAGTGGTTCTCGAGAATTTGCGAGCGCGCGAGCCACAATAACCTCTAGTATATATATATATTAGAAAGTTATGTTCGTTTTTTGTCCCACTACCCAAAGATAACCCAAATAAGTCGCCAAAATTCAGAATTTTGTTAAAATCGAGGTTTTAAAAAAAAATTCGAGACATCTGAAAAATTCTAAAAGTTAAAAAAATTCCTACATTTTCGAAAATCCAGAAAAGGCAAACCTATGTGCAAACCGAAGTGTGAGATTCGGAGATTTTCAGAGAGAATTTCAAACGTTTCTCAATGGAATAAAAATTTGAAAAAAATCAAGCATGTGGGAGGCATTCGAAGGATTGATTTCGCGTAATAATAATTGCAAAAAGTTATCAACAAATTGATTTTTTTTAAATTTGCTTAACAAATGAACCGGCGACCCAACTTTTTTTTGTGATAAAAATACTTTGTTCATTTTTCTTAAAGCGTATAAATATTTTCAGATTTATACGTTTTAGTTAAAAAAACCGTTAAAAAAAACCAGCTGCGCTGCAGCGCTCTAATCCCGAGTAAAAAGGTTACGGGCGCTGATGCGCTAACACGTTCCTATAGGCAGTAGCAATCAGCTGTGCCATGCGTATCATTTGCGTATTAGCGCGGATCAAATTATGTTGTTTCAATATAGAATTAATCCCGCTTCTTTATGGCTATTGCATATAGAAACATATAAAAATTGGTCTGGCAGATAGAAGCGTATACAAAATGTTTCAGTGTCTGCGTATAACGGCGTATACGGAAACGAAGTCTACGATCCACGATTTTTTCCGCATTCGGAAATAATTGTTTTCGGATAGATACGGACAGAAAGGTTCAGACTTCTTATGGCTATTGCATATAGAAACATATAAAAATTGGTCTGACGGATAGAAGCGTATTCAAAATTGTTCAGTGTCTGCGTATAAAGGCGGATGCGGCACCGTATTCTACGATTCACTATTCTTTCCGCATCTATCCGAAGAACATAATTCGATCCGCATCAATACGAAGCCGATCCGCAAACGCGGATGAAAAGTTGCAGAAAACACATAAAAAACGGAAAGAAATATTTTTCTATCCGCATCTATCCGAAAATTCGAGCAGGGGAAGTTGCGTCGCCAGCCCAACGACGTAGTTCACGTTATACTTGGCCGCATGGCGTATTTGAATTAGTACGACTGCCGGAGCCAGGCCAAAGGCAAAAGAAGAAGAAGAGTCGCATACACTCGAATTGACAGTTTTATTTTTCATTTATATTATGCTATTAGTTTAGTTCCGTTGGCCATTTATGGTTTATTTTCAATTAATAGTGTTTAAAACAGAATCAACAATCATCAGAAGTGATCAGATGTGTATCATTTGTTATGAAGAGATGATTTAATGCTTGTGCAGCACATTTGGGAATATGTCAACAACGGATAATTTGCCAGTGATGTTGTCAATGAAATTAATCATTCTAATATTATTTCCAGGTTTTTTTAAAGATTATGCATTCATTTTCTTATTTATTTGTAAAAAAAAATTATTAATAACATAATTACTAATACTCTGTAATCTGACTTGCAAATAATATGTTTATTTTGTTCATTAAAGGTACTACGGTGTCCCAAAGGTGAAAGCAGTGTAAACAATTTTTTTTAGTGATAAACTTTAGATGCCATTAGCAGAAACTTGGTTTTAAACCTATTCTGCGAGTGATTCGGACCAAACTGCTAGGCAGATTGGAATAGTTGAGGTCTCATGTTCTTCCTCATGAAAAGATACACCGGCTAAGCGGAGCAAATGTTAATAAAAGGTAATATTTTTTAAGTGACATAATTATTACTAAATAAGTTTTATGCTATTTTCTAAAGCTATTACAATGTTCTCTAAAACGGTTAAAGATGTCTTAAGGTTCTTTAAGTTCACAGGTTCATGTGTCTTGTTCATAGATTATATGTATTCGGTGCGATTTCCGAAAGATATAAGCGTTTAAACAAAGATCCTGCTTGTCTGTTTAAATATAACGATATGCCACAAGATAAACGATTAAATATAACGATGACGACCATGATTGCGTATTCTGTAACGCACTTCACAGCGCTTATGGTAAAGTATTAGAAAAAATTAGTCTAATTAATAAAAAAATTTAGTAAATGAAAAATTGGTAAATAAGAATCATTCGCATATTATAGTCGGGAGATTAATTTGGCAAGGGTGTAGTAATCTTTCATTGTCTGAGGTTTGACATAAGATTTCGTAAAATTTTTCGGGATAGCATAAGATTTCAAAGGTTACTCAATATTTCTTGCAATCTCAAAGATTTCAGAAATTTTTGGATATGTCTTAGGTTTCCTCAAAGTATTTTCAGATTTCTTCGGATTTCACAAGATTTCTAGGATTTTTAAGATTGTCCCTCGTCTAAAACTTAGTTTTTCTCATAAATGCTCTGAGTCAATAAGTGCGTCACCTATTTCAGGTTATGTCGTAGTTTCTGACAATATATAACCTATGTCGAAGTGTCAGAAGCTGGGGACTAGTTGGTATCACAAACTGCGGCATACCCTGAAACTGGGACAGAAACTGAGTCCGCGCAGATGTCAGAAACTGTGGCATGGATGATTCAACAGTATCAGTAACCCCGGCAGTAGACAACCATAATTAAAACAATCATTTAATTATTATTTCTTAATGATTTAACTTTTAAACCGAGTGAATCTTATTGAGAACGTCTCGATGTACGCGTTAATGTAGTTTTTTTTTCAGTTTCATAATATAACGCGCTTGTAATCAATAGTTAATCGAGACCTTGGCTCTAAAGATGTCAGAAACTGGACCGTTTCTGGATACATCCGTCCGTCGTTTCATGGACACCGCTGATTACCCAGAATTCCGAGTACCTAGAATTTCCTGATCATCCAGAATTCCCTGATTACCCAGAATTTCTGAATAGAGGCTTCCTGAGGGATACGGGGTTCCCGTGTGATAACGATTCCCGAAGGATAGGGTGTTCCCGAGGGAGGGATCCAAATACACAACAACCGTTTCCATAGCGAACGTCGGCATGGCAACCGTCGTCATCGCAACCTATATCAGTCGGCGCCATAGCAACCGTTGCTGTAGCAATTTGTTCCACAACAACCGTTGCTATAGCAATTTGTTTCACAACAACCGTTCCTATAGTATTTTTGACTCATCCACCGTTACCATAGTAAGGGTTTTCATGGCTATTGTTGCTATAATGTGAAGTGCTATGGCACAGCGCGATATTTTTTTAATGATAGATTGAGAGACCTCAGTAAAGTATTTGAAATATCGGGGGATTGGCGGGATAAGCGGCAGAGGGGACAAACAAAAGGCAATCGGGAGGTGAAACAAAAGACAAGCAAGAGGGGAAACAAAGAACGATCTGGAAGTGAAATAAAATGCAATCGTAAGTTAAAACAAAAAACGATCGGGAAGTATAGTCGTAAAACGACTGATCAAGCATGAAATAAGGTCGGTCGTTTTGCAGTCGTTTTTTCGTCAACTAGCCGGAAAACGATCGATCGAGTATGAAATAATATCGGTCGTTTTGCAGTGATTTGCCGTAACATTTTTGCACAAAACGACGTCAGTCATTTTTTGGTGAACTAGGGGTTAATTGCGGTAAAATTGCGGTGACACAACTTGCTAGGGCTAGTATATATGTAAGGCAACCGTCTCACTCTGCCCATGTAAAACCGTAGGGTAAACGAGGACCTGACGAGCATCGCAGTTTGTGATGCCACCATTTACGAATTACTATTGGCTGTTTCTGGAATGGTGGGGGAAGCCGCCTATGCTAAAGTAGCGCGTCAGGAACTGGATCAGCGTCAGAAACAGGGCCGCTTACCTTATGTGACGAAAATTTAATTTATTACCTGACCAACTCAGTAAACGTCCAACCCTGATGCCTTTCAATTCGCTTCATAATTTTTTATACTATTCTGTATGCTCGAAAAAACACTTTTAATTAATTTTTTTTTTACCGAACCTGTTTTTCATGAATTTTGTAAATAGAAATTTTTGCTTGAATGAGAAAATTTGAAATTATTCTCAAGAGTCCTGCATTAGATATCATATTTTTCAGCTATGACTTAGAGCGGCCAAACGTTTGTGTCGATTTTTTAAGCTATTTTACCGAAAAAAGCCGTTAAAAATGGAAAGAAATGGAACAAGATGACAGTTCATGGTCCGTTGTTCCGTAAACATTTTATACATAACGCAAGATAATTTTCGAATTCAGCTGAAGGTTTTTTATCGATATAAAAAAATTATCATGTATTAAATAATGAATTGTTGAAATATAAAATGAAGTGAGACATTTTTAACTCTCGATTTGTAAATTTCTCAAATCCAATCCATCAACTTAGGCGTGATGAAACGTTGGCTTACGGTAGAATTAGACAGAATAATCATAATTTTAACCCTGAGCTGAATACAGCGGTGGTTGGCTTTTGGTTGATTTTCCAATACCAACCATTGGTGGTTACCTTAGACTAATAGTTTATGGTCGGTTCTGAAAAATCAACCAAAAGCCAACCATCGTTGGACTCATCTCAGGGTTGGAATTATGATTATTTTGACTTATTCAACCTTAAACCAACGATTCATTATTTAATACATGATTTCTTTTATATCGATAAAGAAAAGCTTCAACACAGTTCTAAAATTATCCCGAGCAGAAATTGAGGTCAGACTGCCTGATACCTTATCAGGCCCTGTTCGGGCATGGCCAAGGCGTGCCCGATCTAGCGAACCTGATGTAGCTCTGGTGAGGCCCTAATAAGGTTCAGGTAGTGAAGCCTGACTAATTCAGATAAGGCAAGCTCCATGCTAACCTAATCGGGGCCTTATCAGTTGAAAATATTGCATACCTGCAGAGGGTTAGCCTGATTTTACCGCTTCAGGGCCCTATATGGTTGCCCCGAAGGAAACCTTAACTACTATTATATTAAGTATTATAAATAATGGAGGCGAATTGTCTTGCAAAATAATTGCTACAATGTTCTGGTAAAATATTAAAGTGTCAGAATACCGGAAATAATCACGTATGCCTGCGAAACTCTTAAAAAAATGATTTTTAGTTGACCTTCAAAATCATCGACGTGATACCTTTGGTTTGAGTAAATAACTTACAGCTGTTGATTTCAAATCGTGTATATTAATTAAGGGACAAAACATGATTCATTTTTGGTATCAAACTTGTCGTAAATCGTCTAGTGTTTTATAACACTACGAAGTGTTTTATTTTACGAACAAGTGTGCATAAAAGCTCTTACACTAACACATATTCAGCTCACAGGCTGGAATTTGTCACACGTGTTAAAAAATTTAGGATTTATGGAACTCTATCCCCATAACATAACATAAGGCGATCACCCATCTACGTATCGAACGCTAGTGTCAGCAAATCGGTCACCCATCTAAGTATCGAGTGGTCATCCATTTAAATATAGACCGCTAGGATAAACTGGGCGGTCACCCAACCAAGTACTGATAGAGTCAGCCAGACGGCCACCCATCCAGGTAGTGACTTTTAGGGTCAACTCGGTGGTGACCTGTCCATCTACTGATCAACAGAGTCAGCCAGGTGGTTACCCACTCAAATACTGACGAACTAATTCGCGCAGACAATGCAACAAGCACCTTCTTTGAATATCTTAATAGATGGTAATAACGATAAAATAATATAGTCGATGATCGTGAAAAGTAACTGAATTACTTTTCATTTTCAGCACGTCAAATGCAATCAAATAAGTCTATAAAGTACTGACAGTCATTCATACAGACAAAAAAATTGTATAATCGCATGATCTGAATGGCCGAGTGAGCTAAGGAGCAGTGGAACATCATCCGGAGGGTTCCAGGTTCGATTCCCGTCAATGTAAAAAAAAATTACAAATGTTTTTTTTCAGCGTCTAATATGTACCATGATGTAGAGATAGACGCAATATGTAATTAAAGGTGCACGATTACTCGTTTGATTAACACTAATTAATATTTTTAAATTAAATTTCTTTATTATTCTTGTAGGGTTTTAATAGGGCAACCTTTATAAGCCCTATCAAGTTGGGATGAGGGGCAGCAGGATTGACCGAATTATATCAGGCCGCGTCAGGCTGGACAGCAGGGTCCTATCCGCCTACTTCTTCAGTACCTTACAGGGCCACTGCGTTACAATACTGATTAGGGCCTGATATGGTACGTTATCAGAACCTGATGATAAATAAGGCCATGCCTTATAGGGACCTGACGTCAGCCCGACGGCAATTTCTGCTCGGGATCTTACGTTATGTATAAAATGTTTACGCAACAACCGACCATGAAAGTAAAAAAAAAATTTTAAAGTCAAAAGAATCTTAATAAAATTTTAAGTGTCTTTTAAGCATATCGAATAGTATAAACAAATATGGAGCGAATTGGAAAGGGTCTGGGTTGAATGTTTACTGAGTTGGCCAGGGATACCTCAAATATAGGGAAGAACGGGGGAATACGGACATCAGGCAATCCCGGTCACCGTAATTTTACATAAACTAGTGATTATATCGAACGTTTTTTTGCTCTGACAGCTTACGTCCATGATGATGAACTATTTTTATTTTTATTCTTTCCATGGTATGGCTTCAATCGCCTTTTACCGTCCTTCTCACCCTTACTCCTATCACTCCCTATCCGCACTTCACTAAGCTAACCTAACTTTCCAATGCGTCCGCAGCCGACTTTAGCTACACTGTACCACATTTGCCATGGGCACGGGGAATGTGCGGAAAACCCGTACCGGTACAGGCGGCCGTATATTTTTCTGATTTCCCGGTGCATTCACGAAAGTAACTTACTTAAATGTAAACACCGAGGTCTCAGAAAAACTGACCTACCGCTCACTGATTGATGTGCTAACCGGTGCACGGCTAAACGGTCACCCATCCAAGTTATGACCGCAAACAATGCTGCTTAACTCGGCGGACCGCCGGAGCCGCACACCGACCGCACAACCACCAGTGTCGGTTACATGATGATCAACTGATTTAATACTCCGTGCTGTCCAAGACAAATAAAAAATCTAATGATTTTTAGATTATACACTCTTTTGCTTATAAAAAAAGGAGTATTTGAAATAAGAGTTTTGTGAAAGTTATAGTCGTTAAACTTACATCTACATTTGATAATTTCTTTTTGGCAGAACAGCCGGTTCGTTTACAGAAAATAGGAAATAATCATTAGTGACTGCGATTCCCCCGTTCTCCCCTGACGTTCTGTCTGTCTGGTGTCAAAAACTGCGACAGTGGCAGAATTACAAACTTATATATTGATTCGCCATTCTTAGAAAAATGTCATACATCTTCCTATGCGTGGAGCTAAAATTCAGGAACATACTTCCTCATAGAGGTGACTTTGTAGAAATATTCAAGTTTCCACTTTCCATCCTTTTTTTCCCTTTCCTTTTGTCGATTCTTGTCTAAAACTTGTTACTTACGTCATAAACAGGTGCATATCTGATACGTATTTATCATGGAATCACCGCGAAGCGAAAATAATGAAGAAGTAGGAGTAACGAATAAGAAAAAAAAACGTAATAATAAGTAATTGTTGTTAACCTTGGCATCGATTCTCCTGCGAATAAAATCGGAGTGATAGTGAGACGCATTGTCAATGAGATTCTCCGCGATCAAGCCGTTGCTGTGTAATTCCGCGCCTCTTTGCAGTTCAGCATACAGCAGCATGCATTTGCCTGAATATATATTCACAGTTGACTCGAACATTCCGCTTGTCGAGCCCCTTCGCTGCACGTGCTGTAGCGGTCTTACACGCGCGCAGAGGCTCGATCGTTTTAATTAAAACCGAAAGAGTTTATGAATGAAAGCAATTGGCCGGTAGTGCTTTAACGATACACAATAATTACGCACCACAATGATAAGCTTCCGCGTAAATGTTTTCACTGGATTATTTTTTTAACTAAAGAGATTACGTGACTTCCGGAGGGGCTATTCATATCAGGGATGGGCATTTATTCAATGAAAATGTATTTGAAATATTTTTTGCATAAAATAACTATGATTGATTATTATGAAAAACTTAAAATTTGCATATTTCTGCAATAATTATGAATAATTTAGATCATTCTCTTACAATGAATTCTATTATTTAATAGACTTAATAATCCTTAATCATTTAGTCATGAAAGTACTTTAAATACCTTTATTTCACTCAGTGCGTAGAACGCGGTTTTACGCACGTCAAACATCGTTTACACACCTCGTGAAATAAAATTTTGTACGATACTCATGCGAAAAACGTTTTCTTAACTCGTGTGATTGCAACACTCGCCTTCGGCTCGTCCTGCAAATTCACACTCGTCAGAAAAAGTTTTTTCGCATTCGTATCGTAATGTACTATTTCATTGAATGAATGCACATATCTGATCAATAACGCGTAGTACTTCACAAATTCAGCCATTCCATAAGTTTTCACTCAGAGAATTTAATTAATGTATCCAAACTATTATTATTATGGCTTGAGATTGATTCAATATGCAAAAAGTTATACATATGTAGGAGTGCGTTTATACGCTCGAGGTCGCGTAATACTGCAGTTGAGTTCTTTCGAACTGAAGCTAAAATCACAGTTCGCACTATCTGGAGCCCTCTGGTAGTAGCCAAAGTAAAAGGATGGGAGGGTTTAAACTACTAAACACGGTCGATTTATCGGTACTCATGTACGCTGCTGCTATCTGGAGCTTAAAACACACAGAGGTATTCAACCAAGAAATTCATTACAATGCGAAAAAAAATTTCATTGTTTCCTAAGAAATGGATGGATTGAATTTTTTTCATTGATTTTAAGAAAATGTTTCTTTGCTTTCAAAGAAAGGGTTTCCTTGATTCAAAGAAAGGGATTCATTAATTCAAATCGCGCGACTAACACGCGATCGTATTGGTCGTGCTGAGTCATTAATCGACAAAAATGGATAGGCATGTATCGGTGTTCATTGAAATAAATTATTTCTATAACCTTTTTGCATCTAGTACTGCATGGAAAAACATGTTTATAAAGCAACCTCTGCTGTGCTTTCATGCCTTTAGCGACATGTTATTTTATTTATTTATTTATTTATTTTGGTAAACGGGGCAAGCCCCTTGACAACTACGGCGCGATGGATATTCAGGACCTACAGTTTTAGGTGGGTTCCGAACCACCGGGGATTACAGAAAAAGCACATAAAAAAATTCCATTGGTGCCCGGCCAGGAATCGAACCCGGGCCCCCTGCTTGCCACTGCGCCACTGCCTTCCCCTATAGGCTACGTTTTTCTTTTAGTGCCTCGAAGACGATTTCTTTGAAATCAATGAAAAATGGTACCTTGTTTCAAGGACAATTTTCATTAATTGAATGTCAATACATTTCATGAAAACCGGTGCGATGGTCTAGTGGTCAGTGTACTGGCCTCTAGTCCAGAGCATCGTTAGGTCGCGGGTTCGATTCCCGGTGCCGTCGATTTTCGTCGGAAATATAAATACGGGCGCGATGAAGCTCCAGATGTATACATGAGACCCACACAGGTATTTCTACCTGTGGGCGTCACATGTATACAGCTGTAGTCCGTGCTTACGTTCTCGACGAAACGTGACGTAGCTCCGGTGCCGGGAGACGAATTCGAGACCGGCTATTGGCTTCGTGCGTGACCTTCATTCGCGGCCATTTTGGACAGCCAGCGCTCGAAGCGGCGAAATTGTGCAACAGTTGATAAAAAATTATCACAATAAAGCATGCTAGCGTACGTTAATTAACGATATTATTAATATTTCTTTAATAAATCGACACTATGAGTGCGCTAAAAGGGAAGGCCTCAATGCCGTGTTGCGTCGTGTATTGTAAAAACACCTCTGTTAATTCACCGGGTGTACATTTCTACAGTTTCCCTACAGGAAAGATCCAAGTTTTCAAGCAGAAAAGGCGTGAGGACTGGATTGCCTCCGTTAAACGAAAAAAAAGTTTCAGAGTTACTGTACGAACTAAATGTTCTCTAATCAATAAAAAGTTATAGATTACAATACTGTTACTAGGATTTAAACTTTACAATACTTACTTCCAACTTCGCCTTGTACGGTGTAGTAGTGGAAATGTCACTGATGTTTGGCGAATAACGCTGCAATTTATTAAGAAACATTTGTCTGAATCTGTTAACTCCTCCATTCGACGCACATGGCATACAGATAACGCCTTTCCTTTTATCTTGTATTTTTTTTTTTTTCTTTATATTTCCTTTACCTTGAATCCCGTTCTGATTATCAATTCCATCTTTCAATGCTGTTTTAATGCTGCTGTCAGCTGTCATAAACATAAACACCGGCGAAAAGTGTAGATGACACCGGGCACATGAAAATTTATGTACCCTTTTTACGAAATAAATCGAATAACAAAAAAGCTATTACCATAACCAAAATTACAAAAAAATAAATTAAACCTATTTTTTATTTATAAGAATACTTTTCAGTTGATCATTTAGAATAATCGGAAAATTTTCTGTGAATTATATTCTACCATAAGAATCAATGCTTTTTTTATATCAACTGTTGCCGAGGTGTGCCACAAGCGGCGCTGGCATCTTAACGCACTAAGCCAATATCGGCATAGGTTTTCCGCAGTTTCCCTATGCCCATAGCAGAAATGCTATGGCAAATGCGATATAGCGGGGGAAGTCGGATGCGGCCGCATGGGGGCCTGGTTACTGATCCGGACCAGAGCCCCAGGGGGGACTGGCTACTGATCCGGGCCGACCCTGTAATAGGCGTAATGCCTGCAGACGGGGGGAAATGCAACCTAAAAAAAATTTATAAAAATAAAAAATACATTTCATTGAGATTCTGATCATTCAAAGAAAATATAATATTAGCTTAAGTATATTATTTTATTGATTTCAAAGAAATGTTTCATAGGTTGGTATTTTAATGAAAACTCTTTGAATCAAGGAAACTTTTTCTCTTGGTGTACTAGTACTCTAGTTTATTTCTCAAGGGATTTACACTACTGATACATTGTTTTATTATACACGGTAATTAGGTGTCTACTTTTTAGGATTTTTCGCATCCAGGGTTGTCCTGCCCCTGTTTCACTCAGTACGTCTAACAGGCTAGTTACTGTTCGAACTCTTTCTGTGCACGTTTCCATCATGTAGATCAGCGTTTCTGGTCGTATCTTGCAGGCCCTGTTAAATGCGTTTTCAGCCCTCCCAGACTCAATCGTACTGAAAAATAATATTCATCACTCGAGAGAAATTTTATTTTTCCCTAGTGTTGAAATGTACTATATCCTCTCCTTCCTAGTAACCATTTGTTTGTTCTTTGTTCTCACGTCTAAATTTTGCGATTCGTTTCTGGTTTCATTTACGTTTTATCAAGGTAGATATCTACTCCATCAGATGCTGCACAATTATATGTTTGATTGTTCTGCTTTGTTTAGTAATTTGCATATTGTTCTGTCTGTTGTGCTAAACTAGCTTTTTCTTCTGTTCGTCTATTCCACGTTTGTCCGTCGATTCCGTTTCCACTTAGTTTTTCTCGCTGTACCGTGTCTATTTCTCGAACAACTTCTTTTCAAATCTTTAAGGCGATAACTATTTTGTACAAGATCACGAGGCGAATAATTTTATCTCGCTTTCTTTCATCTATGAAGATATAACCTGGGGTGCATCTGTCTATCTCTAATGTCCATTTGAGGTACGTCCCTTCCACAGATCCGAATTTCTTATGTTTCATCAAAATCCATATTCCTGAAACATAAATAGCTATATACTTTACACCAAATTGTCAAAAATCATTATTCTCCATTAAACTGCTATCACGTTTCATTGAAACGCTAAGTATACGATATTAAGGAGGTTCATAAAAAAAATCAAATCCAAGATAAAATTGTAAAAAAAAATCGTATAACAGCGGTAATGATAACGGACAATTTTTAAGGGATTCACCGTGTAGTTTCCGAGATATTAAATAACAAAGTTGCGACTATTTACATGTAAAGAAAAGAAAAGTGAGTCGAATTTTGAACTTTTTACGTCTTTGCAAGAGCTAAATCCAAGATAGAATAGTCAAAAAAATATGCAGACGTCCGGAAAAGTATTCTGAATAGGGCACGAGCTTGAAATTTGAAGGTCACCGCGAAATTGACAGAGAAATCGTTAATTTTTTGCCTCTACGCTTAACGCGGCTCACATGGTGTCTCGCTCACACAGCGTCAGCCCCTTACCGCGCAGCACAACAGTGCCTATCCCCACCCTGCCGCCATCACCGAACCTCCTTAAAGTATCACCGAAGGCGCCACGCTGCGGCGGCTGTGCGAACAAGCAGGATGCGACAGTTACATGGTGTTTGTAAATCGCTACATTTTTATTTATGCATTCGCAAAAATATACATAAATAATATCGTTTCGTGAAGAGGTTAAGTTGGGTTCAGAAAGAAATATTTTGTTTCTTGAACTAAATGCTATTTATTCTGAATGAAGGAAAACTCGATTCAGCCATCCGTTGGTTCATTCAACCAAGTATTCCTTTCAATTATCCAAATATTTCTTTCACCATCCGTAACCGCACATTCGTTGATGTGCGGAGGCCACATTAATTATATTTTAATACTTGGCGTCGAGACGTTACCGCGTCTCTTAAGGGGGGGGAGTCAGGTCAAAAATTAAAAAAAATCGATTATTTTTTTTTCTGTGAAAACATTCATTTCCATGTAATCTATCTATTAGTAAAGTTATAAGCCGGAATTCGCAAAAATGGCTAAGTTTCTACGGTACCATTCATATTTAATTTTCTCAAAAGTCGTAAAAATTACCAGAATATTATATTTGAATTTTAAATTATTTTATTTATTTATTTTTGTTATATGCAGACATTATGGCCGATTTTTTGTTCACACAAAATAATTAAGGATATTGAAAAAAAAAAAAATCAAATATTTTTTTTTTTTCTCTTCGGCAGTTTCGTTTAGTTAAGTACACCCTCTGAACCTGCAAAATCTTAGACCTGAATGCGAAAAAATGGCCGATTTCTGCAATATACCTGTTTTTTAATGATTTTTTTTCTATATAATAAAAAGTTTATTACGTATTTGTAAATAAATTTTTATTTGTTTACCATTTTTTAAATCAGTTAGCGAAACGCGATACAAATGACGCGATGAGAGTGTAATGTCTTCAACGCAACACGTAACACTTACATTATATTCGAATTCGCGCGAATAATGGGACATGCGCTGTGATATCTTAGCACGTATCGCATGCGCAGCGTGTTACTGCCTCGAGAAGTTACTTCTGCTACTTGCGAGACGCATAACCTCGGATTGACGTTTTTATTTTTCGTTCATATTATGTTATTAGTTTGATTCCGTTGGCCATTTACGGTTTTTTTTTCAATCAATAGTGTTTAAAGCAGAATCATCAATCATCAGAAGTGATCAGATATGTAAATTTGTTATCAAGTGATGATTTAATGTTCGTGCAGCACATTTGTGAATGTGTCAACATTGGATACATTTTCAGTGATGTTGTCAATAAAAGTGATCATCCCCATATTATTTACAGGTTTTTTTTTCAAATTATGCATTCATTTACTTATTTATTTGTAAAAAAAAAAAAACATTTATTAATAACATTATTAATAATATTCTGTAATCTGACTTACAAATAATATTTTTATTTTGTTCATTAAAGGTACTAAGGTGCCCCAAAGGTGAAAACAGCATAAACATTTTTATTTGAGTGGTAAGCTTTAGATGCCATTTGCCGAAACTTGGTTTTAAACCTATTCTGCGCGTGATTCAGACCAAACTGCTAGGCAGATTGGGCTGGTTGACATCTCATTTTCTTCTTCATGAAAAGATACACCGGCTAAATGGAGCAAAAGTTAATAAAAGGTAATATTTTTCACGTGACATAATTATTACTAAATAAATTTTATGCTATTTTCTAAATCAGTTATTAATTTTGCTTTCAGAATTTAAAAAAAAATATTTTGCTCCATTTAGCCGGTGTATCTTTTTATGAAGAAGAAAATGAGACATCAACTAGCCCAATCTGCCTAGCAGTTTGGTCTGAATCACGCGCAGAGTGGAAAACCTAAGACCTTTGCTTAAGATAATATGGAAAGGCATACGCAAGTCAGATGGCAGTAAAAAATCCTTTCATCGAGTACCAACAATATAGTTCATTGATCATTTTTATATGCAAGAGAATTTGGATGATATTGAATTTACAAATTTAATTATTTTGACCTGACTCCCTCCCCTTAAGGAAAGTTAACGTTAACTCCTAATCGAGCACTTATTCCCTGCTTGGCGGGTGGAGGCCTTTTTATTTTACTATATCAAGAGACGCGGTAGCGTCTCGACGCCAAGTATTAAAAGAAAATTTGTAATGCCTTACGAGACTTCTCACGACCGAGAGGCTAGCGCTACTCTTATTATTTGGACGTTCGCCCTTTTTCGTCTGCTACGAAATTCTAACTGGAATTATCTCAGTCGAAACATTGCGGACGCTAAATGTATCAGGCTCAATATTTTTTATTTATTTTTTTCTTTCCAATGAGCCCCGGTTGAATCAAATCGGTGCCCGCAATGCTAATATCTGGCCACTTACAATTTGGATTCTGTCGAAATTTTTCATTCTGCCGCACTCACACATCGAATTTGTCCGACGATATACGTGCATGGCGCGTACCAGGACACTCACATGTCATCTGTAACTCTAATTATCTCAGGCAATACATCGCGGACGCTAAATATTTCAGCCCCAATATTTTTTATTTTTCCTCCCTTTTTAATGAGACCGGTTGTGATAAAATCGGTTCCCGAAGTGCTAATATCTGGCCAATATTTCACATTTGTCCGAACTCACACATCGAAACAGATTTGTCCGATCGCATATACGTGTGCATACGTGTGAATAAAAACGTACACATAACACAACTGGTGGCGCCGGGCGCCCGCAGCGGCAGCCCGAAGAAGTTGCGGCTATCGTCTGCTGACCGGCTCGCAATTATAGTAGACACAAGAACAGTCTGCTAAAGACTTGTATTTTTGTTTTGAATTAGTATTTTTGTTCTCAATTAGGAACTAATTGCAATTATTATAATATTTATAATGTTTGGTATCGTCGTCTCGAGCCGAATATATATAGATATTGAGACGATATCAAAGTGCCACGACCACCAAAATTGAGAAGTGCATCAAGAAAACCGCTACACGCGGTCTCCAGGAACTTCCAGCAACATGAAACCGCCACACGCGGCCTCCAGAAACTTGAAATCTACCGCCGCGACGACGCCGACATCTACCAGGAACCAAATGGACAAATAAAGCGACCGACATTACCGGCCGTCTCAGGAGGGAGTCCAGGGAGACGCCGTCCATCACCGGCGCTACACGACAACAAGAGTGGGGCGAGATGACCCCACCAACGACCAACATTGCATCAGCCCGGATTTCGGGTATAAAAGGGGCTGCGGAGCAGCCAAAATCACCATTCGTCGGCTCCCTTACGGAGCACACAGCCCTAGCGAAAGCTCTGATGGTCTGCTGTCTTAAAATAGGTTTCTATTAGTCTCTGACTACGAAACTCTGCTGAAATTCCTAAAGATTTCCTTACTCCAGCATCGGGCAACTGCTAGTGGAGACGCTAGCGACCGCTCCTGTCTGGTCACCAATACCTCACCATAAATTAGTTTTCTCCTTATTAAAAATAGAATCATTTTCCTTTTCCGAACGCCAGCATCGGGCAACTGCTAGTGGAGACGCTAGCGACCGCTCCTGTCTGGGTTACCTTTTCCTTTAAAAATACTGGTTAACAAACCATTTGGTCCATACCATATTTGATATTTAACTATTGTAATAAACAAAAGCAGCAGATCTTCAATGAGCTCTTAGCGTTAAAATCTTCCTTTGGTCACGTCCAGCGGGACAAATAAGAATAAAATAAAAGATAAGACGGTTGTATTTTGCAAATAATTTTGGTTTATTGAATAAAGTAAGAATTTTCTATTTTTATAATAATCTTCTTCTGATCCACCTGTCCCAAGAACTCACGACGTTTCACACACACGGCGTATCCGACCGATTTGGCGGAGCGCAAAAAGTGTGAACGTTACAATATAGTAGCGTATGCTCATTCATAATAATTTTGACGGTTTGTGCTACATGGATAACCTTACAATAAATCGTGAGGTAACGACAATAATTATCGATAAGTACAAAATACAAATACACTATTTACTTTTAAATTTTACATTACACATAAGTGGAACGTTCAGTCAAAAAAAGTATTTTTTTACATGAAGACCACTCTCGCTCTCACCGAAGGAAAAATAAAACAAACTACCCTCCCTTCAGAATAAACCCGAAGGATTTTTTTGTAAATGGACCAACCGATTAGGCTGTCATTTACAAATTCATTGTCCGGCTTGCTCTGAAAGCCTTTACGAGTGCTTGTTTATTCCATGCTGCAGCCAAAAAGTATTTTTTTATTAAAAGGATCACTCTCCCCTTCAGCAAAGAAAAGATAAAAAATAATGACTTCCTTTCAGGATAAACCTGAAGGATTTTTTATAACTGGACCAACCAATTGGTTCAACTGGCCGGTTAGAAACCAAATTTATGAGTTTTTACACTCTGTCCATGATGCAGAGAACACTGCTCCAAGGATTGGTATTCGCTAGGTCACATACTCTTCACAGTTACACTACACATCACTCAAGCGGAGCACTTTTTTTCAATGGTCCTTAAGGAGGTTCGTAAAAAAAATCAAATCCAAGATAAAATTGTAAAAAAAATCGTATAACAGCTGTAATGATAACGGACACGTACGCAAAATTTTTAAGGGATTCACCGTGTAGTTTCCGAGATATTAAATAACAAAGTTGCGACTATTTACATGTAAAGAAAACAAAAGCGAGTCGAATATTGAACTTTTTACGTCTTTGCAAGAGCTAAATCCAAGATAGAATAATCAAAAAAATATGTAGACGTCCGGAAAAGTATTTTGAATAGAGCACGAGCTTGAAATTTGAAGGTCACCGCGAAATTGACAGAGAAATCGTTAATTTTTTGCCTCTACGCTTAACGCGGCTCGCATGGTGTCTCGCTCACACAGCGTCAGCCCCTTACCGCGCAGCACAACAGTGCCTATCCTCACCATGCCGCCATCACCGAACCTCCTTAAGGGGGACGAGTCAGTAAAAAAAGTTTTATTTGCTCATAAGGACACCGTTTTCCCTCAGCGAAGAAAAAATTCTAAATAATGTCCTCCCTTCATGATGACACCAAAGGATTTTGTTGAAAATTGACCAACCAATTAGGTCAACCAGTTACTTTGAAACCAGATTAATGAGTTTTACACAGTGCGCATGATCCAGAGAACACTGCTTCGAGGATTGGCCTTCGCTAGATCTCATTCTATTTGCAGTTGCACTGCACAACAAGTAAAAGCAGCAATTTTTTTAAAAGATCCTTATAACAGAGTCTACAGACAACAACGTGAAATGTCAGAATAATACTGACATAGATCTTTAAAAAAATTTAAACATTTTTGCTTCCTCATAGAGGAAGCTTTGTTTTCGTGAAATTTTTTTTCGAGATTTTCATGTCAGTACACACAGAATGCGTGCGTGCGTGCGTGCCGTGCGTGCGTGCGTGCGTGCGTGCCGTGCGTGCGTGCGTGCGTGCGTGCGTGCGTGCGTGCGTGCGTGCGTGCGTGCGTGCGTGCGTGCGTGCGTGCGTGCGTGCGTGCGTGCGTGCGTGCGTGCGTGCGTGCGTGCGTGCGTGCGTGCGTGCGTGCGTGCGTGCGTGCGTGCGTGCGTGCGTGCGTGCGTGTGAGTGTGTGTGTGTGTGTGTGTGTGTGTGTGTGTGTGCGTGCGTGCGTGCGTGTGTGTGTGTGTGTGTGTGTGTGTGTGTGTGTGTGTGTGTGTGTGTGTGTGTGTGTGTGTGTGTGTGTGTGTGTGTGTGTGTGTGTGTGTGTGTGTGTGTGTGTGTGTGTGTGTGTGTGTGTGTGTGTGTGTGTGTGTGTGTGTGTGTGTGTGTGTGTGTGTGTGTGTGTGTGTGTGTGTGTGTGTGTGTGTGTGTGTGTGTGTGTGTGTGTGTGTGTGTGTGTGTGTGTGTGTGTGTGTGTGTGTGTGTGTGTGTGTGTGTGTGTGTGTGTGTGTGTGTGTGTGTGTGTGTGTGTGTGTGTGTGTGTGTGTGTGTGTGTGTGTGTGTGTGTGTGTGTGTGTGTGTGTGTGTGTGTGTGTGTGTGTGTGTGTGTGTGTGTGTGTGTGTGTGTGTGTGTGTGTGTGTGTGTGTGTGTGTGTGTGTGTGTGTGTGTGTGTGTGTGTGTGTGTGTGTGTGTGTGTGTGTGTGTGTGTGTGTGTGTGTGTGTGTGTGTGTGTGTGTGTGTGTGTGTGTGTGTGTGTGTGTGTGTGTGTGTGTGTGTGTGTGTGTGTGTGTGTGTGTGTGTGTGTGTGTGTGTGTGTGTGTGTGTGTGTGTGTGTGTGTGTGTGTGTGTGTGTGTGTGTGTGTGTGTGTGTGTGTGTGTGTGTGTGTGTGTGTGTGTGTGTGTGTGTGTGTGTGTGTGTGTGTGTGTGTGTGTGTGTGTGTGTGTGTGTGTGTGTGTGTGTGTGTGTGTGTGTGTGTGTGTGTGTGTGTGTGTGTGTGTGTGTGTGTGTGTGTGTGTGTGTGTGTGTGTGTGTGTGTGTGTGTGTGTGTGTGTGTGTGTGTGTGTGTGTGTGTGTGTGTGTGTGTGTGTGTGTGTGTGTGTGTGTGTGTGTGTGTGTGTGTGTGTGTGTACACGTTACACGATCGAAAAATGTAAACCTTTATAACTCGGGAATGCCTTGAAATATCTACCTGAAATTTGAACCATAGATAGAGGGATCAAGCCTCATCGTTCATACAAATTTTTGTTAAAATCCACTTCATCGTTAAATTATTACGCGTTTTTTAATTTTTTGAAAAATGTCTGTTTACACGATAACTCTTTCAATTTTAGATATTGATCTTAAAATTGGTATGAATGTGAGCTTTCATTTTTGATTTTGATGAATTTGGTTAAGATCGGTTGAACCGTTAAAATTTTATGATGTTTTGAATTTTTTTTTAAATTGACATTATCGCTCTATTGTAACTTTTGCAAAACTTAAGATAGCGAGCTCAAATTTTGTATATAAATGAAACAATATTCAACCATTATATATGTATAATTTAGTAATGAACGGTATGAAATTTTTGATTTTATGGAATGTTGAATTAATTAAAAAATATACATTATCACATTCACTTTCGGAAACGCTCTAATAATCACGAAACAACGTAATAACGAAAGAACAAAAGCGAATCCACAACATGTATATTTATCTAATTAAAACAAAGATGCAAAGTAGAACCTTGCACATTGCTTCCTCATTATTTTTCGCGATTTACAAAGCTTCCTCTATGAGGAAGCCAAAAATTGAATAACATACTTCCTCATAGAGGTAGCTTTGTAAATCGCGAAAAATAATGAGGAAGCAATGTGCAAGGTTCTACTTTGCATCCTTGTTTTAAAAATTGCTCTGCTTAATTGGTGTGCAGTGTAACTGCGAGGAGAATGAGACTTAGCAAAGGCCAATTCCCAAAGCAGTGTCCTCTAGATCACACCCAGAGTGTGAAATATCATGAACTTGGTTTTGAAGCAACCAGTTGACCCAATCAGCTGGTCCGTTTACATAAAACCATTTGGCTCCATCGTGAAAGCAGAGAATTATTTTTAAAAATTTCTTCTATGAAGAGGAGAATTGTCCGTATAATAAAAAAAGATTTTCTTAACTGCAGCGTTTAATTTAAAAACTACTCGTAGTGACTTTCAGACCAAGCTGGTCAATGAATTATAGTTATTGATGCAGGGAATATATAATTATAGTTATTGGTGCAGTGAGTCGAACACCAAAATCCATTGACCGGCTTGATCTGAAAGCCGCTTCTAGTGCTTTTTCATTTGACGCTGCTTGTGATTTTAGAAAACAAATGGAATAACGACCACAGTGACTTTCAAATCATGCTGGGAAATGCAATATAAATGTTGATGCAGAGAATATGCAGTTAGTCGAGAACAAAAATCCATTAACCAGCTTGATCCGAATGCTACTACAAGTGCTTTACCATATGACTCCACTTGTGCTTACACCGATCAATGGATTTTAGTTTTTGACTCACTACATATTCTTTGCCTCGACAACTGAAATCCACTGCTTGCGGTTGGACCAGTAACTGGATTTGGCTTATCGATTTAAGGAATGTGCATTGAGTCTAAAACCAAAATACTAGAATGATACCTAGCAAAGACCAATCCTTGAAGCAGTGTTCTTTGGATTACGCACAGAGTGTAACACTCATAAATCTGGTTTCAAAGCAACCGGTTGGTCCATTTACAAAAACATTCTTTGGGTTTATTCTGAAGGGGGGAATTGTTGTTTATTTTTCCTTGAGTGAGGGAGAGAGTGGTCTTCATAATGAAAAAAAAATTGTCCTGCCTGACCGTCCTCTTATGTATAATTGAAAATAAAACGAAGCGCTTTAAAAGTAAATAGTGTCTTTGCATTGTACTTACTTATTGGTGATTTATTGCGCCTCTGGAGTAGATCTTCAATCAAACTCGTATTGATTACAAATTAAATGACAAATATTTGAAATAAATGAAGCAGAAATAATAAACAAAACTATCAGCATTGAATCAGTGCCTACATCTTCAGAGAAAGTCAACGATCATAATTATAAAGATACGAGTGTGATATCGATCATGGTGAGAATGAAAATAAAATGAATTCACATTGATTCACTTGGATACTCATCGACGATTTAACAGTTGAACAGGGGAATTGGCCTCGTAATTCTAAAGACGCGTAGATATAATTTTTAGAACGAACGAAAAAGTCGAAACGTTGCTTAACATTTTTTTTAAATGCAACGTTATCACTTTTCAGCGCCTATACTAAGGCTGTTGTCAGTCGTTCCAATTATTAGACAAAGCATTTTTTTAAATTCCTCTTGCAGCCTATATACATTTAGTATATAGGCTTGTCCATGTACACATTTAGTAGAGTCTAGTGAACTTTATTTACTGATTACTGTAAATGAACTTAACAGTTTGTTTTTTTTTCATCACGTTTTGACTTTCAAAAAGACAGCGAATCCACCCAAAAATGTTTTTTCAAAACAAAAATGGTACGTCAAGTATTAAAAGTGTAACCATCCCATAAAAAAATCACTTGAAAACAAAAAGTTCTTCGCTGTCTCGAATAATCATAATTGGAGACACGCTGTCCTCCCGTCCTGATTTCAATGGACTATATACGGGAGCTAGTCGCAACCACGCCAAGTTTTTTGTAGAAAAACATCTTCATCTGTTGAATATCTACCAAGGGGTTTGATTTGGGTAATAGGATTCGGGTAAATATTTTTGAAAGACATTTTTTTTTGCGAAAGATTCTTCAGCGAAGTACTTTTTGTTTTCAAGTGATTTTTTTTATGGCGTACCATTTTTGTTTTGAAAAAACATTTTTGGGTGGATACCTGCCTTGAAAACTGTTGCTTCTGCAATAGTGACGGCCTCCCCTAAAAATCTAATAAAATTACAATCATTGAATCTGAAAACTACTTTGCATACATTTTAATTTGAAAGCCCATATTCGCCCAAAAAGTGTAGAAAATGTGCCAATTGTTAAGGCCACGTGACTTTTGTTTGCACCACTTGCATATTAGAATCACTTTTTTTTTTCAAGAATCCCTCTCACTATCTCATCTATGCGAATACGTAACGGTGAACGTTCGGGCGAACCGGTCGATTATGCATTGCCTCCGGAACCAATCTTACAACTACACCAGACGTCAATTATTCTTCCAACTTGCCGCGGCAGGCACTCCCCTAGAAGGATCCCGCGTATTCTTTTAATGGCGACACACTCGAAGCAGAAGATAAAATTTCAGCATAAGCAATGGCAATGCCGACGAGTCAATCGGCGATTCAACTTGCTGTTTCAAATTATTGTAGAGATCGTTATCCATATCTATCTAAACCGGTATATGCATAATCGAATTTAAGTACGGATCGAGACACTGATAAATAGTCTTATGTGATCGTTGTCATTTTTCACTGTTATTAAGGTTATTGCATTAGAGCCGGGCGAACGTACGTAACGCCTTTCGTCGATTATATCTCGATAAGCGGTTAAGTGGCCGATTACACGTATCTCCGTGAGGCGACAGGCCGCACACGTGACACACACACCGGAGAGCTCTTACTTGTCACTCACTTCTCACCTCCTGCGTATCGTCAACCATCTGCGACAATCATTCGCTCCTACAAAACAGGCACGCGCGTGTGCTGCATCAATGAGTCGTCACGTCGAAGAAAAAGTGTTTTCTCGCGCCACCAGACGTGGCGTGTGCTGCTCAGCAGCATACTCGCGATCTCGCGATCTCAAGGGGCAAACCTAGAGTCGTGGAAGAGCTTATAGCGAAGTGTCCGCTTCGTTGGTGGTCCTTCGGTTAATTCCTGGCTGCTATAAAAAAAACTCCGTGTCAGTTTTATTGAAATATAATACAGCTAATCGTGTCTTTCCATAATTGCTCGATTATCATCGACGCTTTATTTGATTCTTACAAATGCATAACATATTATGTACCACGTGTTGGGTCATTTTCGTATCAAATAATCGCATTTGAATATTCAGAATATGTAATTGTTCTATGGAGCCATATACATTATCTGCCTGCGCTGATAACTGTATTATTTTTTTCTCACTAGTTTTTCTTCATTATTCACAACGGCAATGAATACATTTTGCATAACTTTAATCGATCATTTTAATATAGACTCCTTATTACGGCATCTCATTTAAATAAAGACTGATAACCATTGCGAACTAGTCAGATCTCGATAAATATCAGTTGAGTTTTCAGTGTGTTTAGTGTTTTACCATAACGACTGCGATGCACTTTTTGGGTTGTTTAACACGTTAATGTTAAGTTTGCTTTTTTAGTTTTTAAAAAAAATTAATCCAATTAGAAAGATCGAAATATTTTTGTTTGTTCACTGAAAAAATATGACAGGATACGCTAAACGTTAAAAAGTACAGGGTGGAAACAAATGTTTGGTCGAGAATTCGGCATGTGAATCTCCAGCTCATGTCCAGCCCAGATCACCTCCAAACATGGTGCCGCAAAATTGATTTTGACCTTGAAATTCAAGGTCAAACTTTTTTTTCACGGCGAGAAATTCTGTGAGTTACGACGAACAAAAGTCTCTGAGGGACCATGGGTCGGAGATGAGGCCTTCAGCTTGAAAAATCGACTTGAAGATGAAAAAAATATTCTGTGTGTGTGTGTGTGTGTGTGTGTGTGTGTGTGTGTGTGTGTGCGTGCGTGCGTGCGTGCGTGCGTGCGTGCGTGCGTGCGTGCGTGCGTGCGTGCGTGCGTGCGTGCGTGCGTGCGTGCGTGCGTGCGTGCGTGCGTGCGTGCGTGCGTGCGTGCGTGCGTGCGTGCGTGCGTGCGTGCGTGCGTGCGTGCGTGCGTGCGTGCGTGCGTGCGTGCGTGCGTGCGTGCGTGCGTGCGTGCGTGCGTGCGTGCGTGCGTGCGTGCGTGCGTGCGTGCGTGCGTGCGTGCGTGCGTGCGTGCGTGCGTGCGTGCGTGCGTGCGTGCGTGCGTGCGTGCGTGCGTGCGTGCGTGCGTGCGTGCGTGCGTGCGTGCGTGCGTGCGTGCGTGCGTGCGTGCGTGCGTGCGTGCGTGCGTGCGTGCGTGCGTGCGTGCGTGCGTGCGTGCGTGCGTGCGTGCGTGCGTGCGTGCGTGCGTGCGTGCGTGCGTGCGTGCGTGCGTGCGTGCGTGCGTGCGTGCGTGCGTGCGTGCGTGCGTGCGTGCGTGCGTGCGTGCGTGCGTGCGTGCGTGCGTGCGTGCGTGCGTGCGTGCGTGCGTGCGTGCGTGCGTGCGTGCGTGCGTGCGTGCGTGCGTGCGTGCGTGCGTGCGTGCGTGCGTGCGTGCGTGCGTGCGTGCGTGCGTGCGTGCGTCCGTCCGTGCGTGCGTGCGTGCGTGCGTGCGTGCGTGCGTGCGTGCGTGCGTCCGTCCGTGCGTGCGTGCGTGCGTGCGTGCGTGCGTGCGTGCGTGCGTGCGTCCGTGCGTGCGTGCGTGCGTGCGTGCGTCCGTCCGTGCGTGCGTGCGTGCGTGCGTGCGTGCGTGCGTGCGTGCGTGCGTGCGTGCGTGCGTGCGTGCGTGCGTGCGTGCGTGCGTGCGTGCGTGCGTGCGTCCGTGCGTGCGTGCGTGCGTGCGTGCGTGCGTGCGTGCGTGCGTGCGTGCGTGCGTGCGTGCGTCCGTGCGTGCGTGCGTGCGTCCGTGCGTGCGTGCGTGCGTGCGTGCGTGCGTGCGTGCGTGCGTGCGTGCGTGCGTGCGTGCGTCCGTGCGTGCGTGCGTGCGTGCGTGCGTGCGTGCGTGCGTGCGTGCGTGCGTGCGTGCGTGCGTGCGTGCGTGCGTGCGTGCGTGCGTGCGTGCGTGCGTGCGTGCGTGCGTGCGTGCGTGCGTCCGTGCGTGCGTCCGTGCGTGCGTGCGTGCGTGCGTGCGTGCGTGCGTGCGTGCGTGCGTGCGTGCGTGCGTGCGTGCGTGCGTGCGTGCGTGCGTGCGTGCGTGCGTGCGTGCGTGCGTGCGTGCGTGCGTGCGTGCGTGCGTGCGTGCGTGCGTGCGTGCGTGCGTGCGTGCGTGCGTGCGTGCGTGCGTGCGTGCGTGCGTGCGTGCGTGCGTGCGTGCGTGCGTGCGTGCGTGCGTGCGTGCGTGCGTGCGTGCGTGCGTGCGTGCGTGCGTGCGTGCGTGCGTGCGTGCGTGCGTGTGTCGCCATCATGGTTGTCGCCTTTCGCGACGCTTCGTCATCGTTTTCGTCGATTTAATCGCCGTTTGCGCTGTTCTTCTCACTTTGTTCGTCGACTTGGTCACAGTCTTCGTCAACTTGGTCACTTTGTTCGTCAACTTGGTCACTGTCTCCGTCAATTCGGTCAACCGTCTTTGTCGCCGATATTGTGGTCTTTGTTGCCGTACAACGTCTTAGAGTTTCGTCGTCATTCTAATTTTCGTTTTTGTTTTATTTGTCGTTACCATCTTCGCCGTCTAAATCATTATCTCCTCTTGGTTTTGGCGTCCGTCCGCTATATCGTTGTCGTCTCAATCATTTTCGTCGCCATAAACCTTCATGGCACGGATATTTTTTTCATTTGAAAAAAAAAAAAATCATGGAGCGACGTCGTGTTGTGCGGGATGGTCGTGATCATCAATTGATACTACGCACAATTGACGAGGCTTTCGGCAATTATGCTCGAGCTCGAGGAATTTATGCCGATATAGTGCGGAATCGCGCTAGTCGTCAGCGATTACCCCGTGGCGCGATTCCCGCCAGACGCGAATTTCAACGTCTCGACCAACGATTCGCAGATCAGGAACGCTTTGAAATGCTCCGTGCCGGATACCGCCGAACCGGACGCCCGCGAATTCATTGGAGGATCGAGGTACGTGTTATCGCGTTGGCACCACATTTTCCGGTCATGGGTCTGCGTCGCATAGCCGCTCGCGTAGGAACATCCCACACGACCGTGAGTCGCATAATTCGAGAGGAAGGCTTGAGGCCTTACCGTGTGCAATATGTGCAGGCTTTGCACCCTGGAGATCGACATGCGCGCAAGAGATTTTACAGGTGGATGCTTCAAAAGTTGGGAGGAAATCCTAGGTTTCTCGAGAATATCTTGTTTACTGATGAAGCAAGCTTCTTCAGTACTGGAATTATGAATAGGCAAAACCTTCGTATCTGGGTAGATAGAAATCCCCATGTAATGGTGCAACGGGTCGTGCAAGGTCGTTTCGCAACCAATGTCTGGGCTGGTATCATCGGAAATCAGGTAATTGCACCCATCTTTCTTCCGTTGCGATTGAATGCAGCTCATTATCTGAGATTTCTTAGACAAGATCTGCTGCATCGGCTCCACCAAATGATTCCCAGGGACCGTCGGAACCATATTTATTTTATGCACGATGACCCTTCTCACTGGGGTCTTCTAGTGCGCGCTGTCTCCCGATCTCAATCTATTGGATTTCTTTTTCTGGGGGGCCCTGATAGCCATAGTTTATCGATCTTGCAGGGCAATCAGGACGGTGGCCGATCTTAGACACCGGATAGAGTAAGGTCTAACGAGACTGATTAGAAACGGAAATGTGCTCGCTCGTGTTAGGGCGAATTTGGAAGAAAGACTCCGTAATGGAGGCCGGCACATAGAAGCTGGAGAACAAGCGCGCATGCTGAGAGCCATCAGAGGAAATGGATCCATTCTATGGATTCCTCGTCAGCGCCGGCGACGGCCACCCAATGAAGGAATTGGAGTGTGATCGGGCCCAACACACACACGCGGTTTGGAGTCGATAAACACCGGGGAAATGACGAGCCCTGAGGTCCACACACACACCCGCACAGAAGATTTTTTTCATCTTCAAGTCGATTTTTCAAGCTGAAAGGCTCATCTCCGACCCATGGTCCCTCAGAGACTTTTGTTCGTCGTGACTCACAGAATTTGATGCCGTGAAAAAAAAGTTTGACCTTGAATTTCAAGGTCAAGATCAATTTTGCGGCACCATGTTTGGGGGTGATCTGGGCCGGACATGAGCTTGAGATTCACATGCCGAAGTCTCGACCAAACATTTCTTTCCACCTTGTACATTACGTTACAAGGGAGGGAAGAATCCTTCACAGTTCGTCCCAAAGTCAAAACTCCCTAGAGGGCTCACCAGGCATCCCACCACTGGTGATCCCGCCAAACCGTCATTGCGCTTTTCTGTGCGATCCGAGCATAGTCAACCGCACGTATTTATAACAGATTTTAATAAAAAAGAAGCACACGTGAGTAAAAATGTCAGGAACAAGAGGAAAAGTTCACAGCAACTCACAAGAAAGCAACAGGAGCATTAGTACCAGCGAGCTGTGGAAAAAACTGGAGGAACTAACAGCAGAGGTTAGGAAGCGAGGTCGTAGCGAACGGCGTTCTCGAAGTCGTAGCCGTTACAATAAGCGATGACGCAATCACCGCTATTCACATTCTAGACGTCGAGACACACGAAGCTCGTCTTCTAGAAGTCTGTCATCGAGCCGTAACAGCCAATATTATCAGATATAGTCGCAATTCGCGACGTCGGGATTCGAGACATCGAGATTCTAGACGGGACACACGAAGCTAATCTAGATCTTCTCGAGATGTACGGTCCACGACACACACGAAGCTCGTCGAGACGTTTCCGAGACGTACGGGCCGTACTTGACGATTCCCAGAGAAAAGTACCGTCTCCAGATAAAGAAGATCGTTTAGATCAACCAGACAAAGCGGAACCTTCTATTGATACAGAAACGCTGTTACTTTTGGGCGAAGTGCCAAAGGATGAAAAAGGCGCGAAGATACATTCGCAGTTGGCGGAACGTTGGGAAATTATTTTCAAAAAGGGTCTCGATAAGGACGCTCGTCAAGAGCTGTTAAAGAAATACCCGCCGAGTGAAAATTGCTTGCAGATGAAAGCGCCGCTGTTGAATGCGGAGGGTAAGTCGACTCGATCGCCACATTTAGTCAAAAAAGAATATTATCAAGTAGCAGCTCAAACCCAACTAGCAGCAGCTGCTACAGGCTCGTTGCTTACAAATGTTCTGATTCAAGCACCGGTACACAAGGAGAAGGAAATTCAGCTTCTAAGTGGCACTGGCAGAATTTTAACCGATCTTCAGCACACACTATCGATCGCAAGACAGGCTGGAATAATTCCTACAGTCAATCCGTCGCAGATGAATGTCCTATCGACTCATGGCTTTTGGGATCAGGGTTTTCACAACAGTTTAAAGCTGCAGAAGACTTGGAAAAATCATCCAAGTAAGTAGCGAAACCTTCGAATCAAAAATATTAGACGTCAGCATCGAAGGCTTCATAATCGACAATCAGAGATTTTGTGTCGAGCCAAACGAGGAAAAAAAGAGAGAAAACTATGAAGTTAGCTCTGTCATACCGCGCAAAACGAGAGTGTAGGATCAGAGACCTAGCTCAATTTATAGGCGTGTTGGTTTCGACCGCTCGAGGAGTTAGATACGGGTTTTTATACACGAAGCGATTGGAATGCGAAAAGTTTCTTGCATTAGAAGCTGCTCAGGGAAATTTCGATGCGAAGATGTCTCTCCCGAAAGCGGTACTTCCGGATATAGCCTGGTCGATTTGGAATATTAAGACCGCGAAAAATCCAATCGACGAAGGTTTTTTCAAAATTACAATTTTCACGGATGCCCCTCGTACTGGCTGGGGAGCTTTTTCCGAAGACGCCGGAGCGAACGGCTGGTGGTCTCCTCAGCAACAGAAAGAGCATATTAATTTTTTAGAGTTACAAGCCGTGTTGTTTGGTCTGAAGTGTTTTGCGAATCACTTAAAAAACTGTAGTATTCTCCTGAGGATCGATAACAGAACGGCAATAGCGTATGTCAACAGGATGGGTGGAATACAGTATCCAAAGCTCTCGAATCTTAGTACGGAAATATGGCAATGGTGCGAGGGCCGAGGTCTATGGTTATATGCATCATATATTTGCTCGAAAAAAAACATTGAGGCAGACAGAGAATCATGTCGTCTACCCTCGGAGACAGAGTAGGAACTGTCGGAAGGCGCGTTTAATAGAATTACAAGCGAATTCGGAAGCTTTGATACAGACTTATTCGCCTCGGCGGCGAATACGAAATGCCCTAAATTTATATCATGGGGTCGAGATCCGGACTCTGTCGCGGTAGATGCTTTTACGGTGGATTGGTCGCGTTTTTTCTTTTATGCTTTCCCGCCTTTCGCGATAGTTGCGCGGGTTCTTAGGAAAATTATAGCAGATCAAGCAAAAGGAGTACTGGTGATCCCTTTATGGGCCACTCAATCCTGGTTTCCGTTATTTCGGTCTTTAATTGTTGCCGAACCGGTTTATTTTCAACCTCAAGAAAAGTTATTGCTATCTCCTTGCAGGAAGTCTCATCCGCTCCAGAAGAGCTTTACCCTGGTGGACGGGCTCTTATCTGGGAAGCCTTCGGAAGGCAAGGAATATCGGAGACAGCAGAACCGATGATCATCGCGTCAATATCAGAGGGAACATTGAAACAATACGAAAAACCATTAAAACTTTGATGGTCTTACTGTCAAGAGAATGGTATTTCCGTCTTCGAAGCTCCAGTGGCTCAAGTTCTAACTTTCCTGGGTGGTTTTTTTGCGGTACGAAGATTTTTTAAAGGAGTAGGGAACATGCGACCCCAAAAGCCAAAGTACGCTTACATGTGGGACCCAACCCCAGTTTTAACACTCTTAGAGTCCTGGAGTACGGACGCAGAGATGTCGTTAGAAAGATTATCAAGAAAGTTAGTTACGCTTCTCGCTTTAGTAACAGCACAACGAGTCCAAACTTTGGCAAAAATCCGGATGGAGAACATTATCATTTCTCGAGAGAGAATTCAAATAAAAATTACGGACAAGATGAAGACAACAGCACGAAACAGGAATCAACCACTCTTGAGCTTGCTATTTTTTAATGAGAAATCTCTCCTCTGCGCAGCCTCAGCTTTAATAGCTTACTTAGATCGAACTAAGGATTTAAACTCAGACGTCGTAGAGACGGTGATACTAACTTATAAAAAACCACACCATGCGGCTACATCTCAGACCATGAGTCGGTGGATTAAGAGTGTGCTCGCGGAAAGCGGCATAAACACCGAAATATTTTCGACACACAGTACAAGGCATGCGTCGACTTCAACGGCAGCGTTGAAAGGAGTAGATTTGGAGACAATAAGGAAAACGGCCGGGTAGACGGAACGATCATCTGTGTTTGCACGATTCTACCAGCAGCCTATTATCGACGATAGGGACTTTGCTTCCGCGGTATTAAATCAGACATTAAAAAAAAAGTTTTGTTTCCATTGTTTTCATAATAAGATGTATTTTAAGTCATACAAAAGAGTTACCTTTCATATTCTTAAAATGTTATAACTATGTTTTACGGCTACAAATAAACAGATAGTCAAATTCGCCACCGCTTTAAATAACTACCATTTGATCTACGAGGACGAGACGGCGAAATACAATTGAATGATTGAACGAACCTTGTGAAGTTCAATCACAATTGTGTGAGCTGTCTCGTCCGAAGTAGATCAAACCCGCCCAGAGGCCATTATATGGCCGACCCTACCTGATGGTGCCCAGTAACCAGCGTAATAGTGAATGCTGAGTCTTGTGGCGATTTGAAAGCTTGGGGAATAATGACCTTTATTGATTACCTCCCGAGGAAGGTAATGAAAGCGGACTGCGCATGCGTACGTCATTCGTAACAAATGAGCGATTTCCCGCCCGCGTTGTGGACACGAAATGGGGTTATTTTAGCAGAGTCAGGAGAAAAAGTGGATTAGTATAATATTCAAATATTCGCTGCTCACCACAAAGCTGTAATATTGATATCAATCCAAAATCGATTAATTTAGTAGGTGAATGATAAATAATTGAGCCTCATCAGCCATGTAGATAGCGTGAGGTACCCCAAAACATCTAAAATTTATAAAAATTTAAGGAGGGTCTTCTATTACTTGTGGTGGGGAGGCCGAAGAGCGGTGAGACGTGAGACGGAGGTCGCTAGCCGTGCAACAATGTTGCGTCGGAGGCGGCAAACTCGTGCAACACGAGTTATACTTATCGCTTTAATTTCAACAAAACGGTACAGACGAATGTTTCGGTAATTGGATATGTAGTTCTGGAAAGTACGTCGTTTCAAGCGGTATACGTTTCCAAAAGATGACATCACTCCTTCTATTTATTTTACACGATCGAAAATGCCCTATTTTCCATAAGCCCAATGTTAAATCTCTTAACTTTCAGAATTAATATATTTAAAACGGTGCAGACAACCTCATGAAAGCTCCACAGTTTGATGAGAGGATTACTCGTGAACATGCTGTCCAAATTTCAAAACTCTGGCATCACTTCGAGATAACAGAAGACCCTCCTTAATGGAGCTGCAATCGCATATGTGCACACGTAATACAATATTGTGTGATAAGGGCCGAAAGTTGACTATTGTGACCAGTTTGTTGTACTAGCGAAGCGAGAGCTGCACCACATCAGTCGCAAATGCCAATTCTGTCCCGTGATGCACACTATTTTTGTTATAACGTGCATGCATGAAAAAATGTCTTGTTCGGGGCTGCACAGCGCGGATCATTGTGTAATTTTTTGATATTTGATCGCCATCGTTTTTATGGCCAGACAAGCTATGCGCACAACGGACTGCGTACATCTAGTGTGCGAAAAAAACTCTTGTTCGCACGGCCTGCTTTCAAAGTCCTTGTTCGCACGGCATGCTTGAAAAGTCCTTTTGCGCACAGCTCCGCGCCCCGTACAAAGAAACATTTTCATGCATTTTTTCGCATGTATCGGCTCGTGCTGCAAACTCACACTCGTCAGGAAAATATTGATTGGACTAGTATCGTAAAGTACTGTTATGTAACGCATGCGTGAGAAGTGTCCGAAAGTATCTTCGGGATACATTTTTCGAAACAGAATTTCGTTTCTTTTCGAAGTCTAATTCAAACAAAAAAAATTTTAAAAGCTATTAAAATATTTATAAACATACTATTATTTAGTTTTGTCAATTATTATTTGACGATGGAATTATTCGTATTCATGTAAATGTGCAGTAATGGTTAAAAATTAAGAACAAAAGGTTAATATGAAATATAATAATTGTACTGTACGCAATCTGACACAGAATTACGAAACAAATATTACAAAAAAAAAGTCCATTCTCAAGATAATTCAGATTTGGTTATATAAAATTCGTTAATGCTAGTATGTAAGTATGTTACGTCCGGGTATATTTTTCTTATTTAATTAGATAACAAATGAATAAATAACAAGAGTAATGTTGTACAATTGATATTATTTTAATTGTTTATTTTTTTATTTTAAGAAAAAAATTCAATAATAATAATGATATCAATATTTTATTTTTGTACCACCCAGTAGCGCTTCCCGCTACTGGGCTGATTAAAAATAAAATTTTCCTGTGCATTACGCGCGTCTCAGACGCGGGTCTGCTTTCGCTGCCCTTATCAGCGCAGCGTCAGCGGTCCCACGGCGATTAGCAGGGCACCGCACACCTATGAGATGTGGGATGTCCTGCATCTTCATTTTGTATATCAATGCGCTGTGCCTTCAGCGCCACTTTTAATTTGTCATATAGTCAGTCCTGTACGGCGACCCGACCACGCGAGGTCGAGTTCGCCAAATATTTTGAAAATTTAGTTTTTTACTCAGGGGGCCGACCAGCCTGGTCGCCCCTCGTCAAACGTTAATAAATCTTAAACACTGTTTAAATAAATACCTAAACAAATAAAACAAATAAAAAATGCGTTAAACTACGTTTATCAATTAATAATAATTGTTAACATTACGAAATTAAATATTTTTATTACACAACCAAATAAAAATTGTGAAATCTCGACTCATCCACATATTTTCAATAAAATTTATTGTTTATCGTTAAAAAAAAGTGTATTTTTTTTCAATAACACTATTCAATCACCCAGTACACACCTCCAACCCCTGAGGCGGTGAATACCGCCCTAAAATGGAGGAAATAATAAATCTATTTTTGTTGCGTCATTATATAAATAATAATAGCCATGACGTAACAGAAATAATTTGTGGTGGCAGCGGTACCGGGATCAGTATCTGGTGATTCGAAAATAAATAAAATTTAGCATTTGGAAAAAAGAAATTTTCAAGTGATCATTTTAAAACAGAGAATTCCAAGTGAACACTCGAATATGAAAAAAATCAAAGTGAACGGTTCGAAGTGAACATAAAATCAAAATAAAAATAAAATTTCTAAGAGAACATTTAAACACAAATGTTGAACATTTGCTAAGAAAAATCTGCAAGGGATTGGTGATTGAACAGGACAATTTTTAAGTGAACACTCGCAGATGGAAAAAAAAATCAAAGGGAACAGTTCGAAGTGAACATTTACAAAACATAAAAATACAATTTTTAAGAGAACATTTAAACACAAATTTGTGAGTGAAGATTTTAAATATAATAGTTTTCAATTAAATATTTGAAAAGAATAAAATCGAAGTGAACATTTTAAAAATAAATTTTTTTTTTGTGAACATTTGCTAAGAAAAATCTGCAAGTGACTGGTGATTGAACCGGAAAATTTTTAAGTGAACACTCGCAGATGGAAAAAAAATCAAAGTGAAAAGTTCGAAGTGAACATTTAAAAAACATAAAAATACAATTTTTAAGAGAACATTTAAACACAAATTTGTGAGTGAAGATTTTAAATATAATAGTTTTCAATTAAATATTTGAAAAGAATAAAATCGAAGTGAACATTTTAAAAATAAATTTTTTTTTGTGAACATTTGCTAAGAAAAATCTGCAAGTGACTGGTGATTGAACCGGAAAATTTTTAAGTGAACACTCGCAGATGGAAAAAAAAATCAAAGTGAACAGTTCGAAGTGAACATTTAAAAAACATAAAAATACAATTTTTAAGAGAACATTTAAACACAAATTTGTGAGTGAAGATTTTAAATATAATAGTTTTCAATTAAATATTTGAAAAAAAAGTGAAAAAAAATAACATTTAAAAAAAAAATAAATTACTTCCATGTGAACTTTTTTTTAAAAATGTTTTCCACGTGAATATTTTAAAAACAAAACATATTAAGTGAACATTTTAAAAACAAAACATATTAAGTGAACTTTTTAAAACAAAAATGTTCAAATGAATATTTGAACATTTTTTTAATATATTTTATATTAAATGAACATTTTAAAACAAAAAGTTTTCCACGTGAACTTTAAAAAATTATTTCCATGAAAAAAATTTTCACAAATTATTTCCATATGAACTTTTTAAAAAACGATTTCGAAGTGAACATAAAAAAAATTATTTCCAAGTGAAGTTTTTAAAAAATATTTCCAAGAAAAAAATAATTTTCAAAAATTTATTTTCAAGTGAACATTTTTAAAACAAAACATATTAAGTGAACATTTTTAATGGAAAAAATACATTTTCATGTGAACATTTAAAAATAACAAATTAAAAATTTTCAAGTGTCTGGTGAAAAAAAAAAAATAAATAAATAAATCAAAATAAAATAACATTTCGAAACTTATGGATCACTAGTCGAACAAGTTAACTTATAATATATAATATAATATTTATTGCTGCTTTCCAGGGATACAAATCCCCATTCGCAAGGGGGGAGAGAATCAGATTACAATGATCATTCATTTATAATAAAAGCTCTTAACATACAACTATTTATGATATAATAAAATATTTTCTTTAAGGCCGGTTTGTTGTTTACATGTACGGATAGTAGATTTACAAGATCGGTATCTTCGCTTCCGTTGATTAGGTTAGATAAATAATGATTTCTCAGGTCTCTTAGGATTGGGCATACGAGCATAAAGTGGCGCAGTGTTTCGGGTTCTTCCTTGTTGCAAAGGGTGCATAGTTGTTTTGGGTCAATTTTATAGGTGCACCGGTTAAGAGCCATCAAGCGCACGTGACCAACTATTTTTTTCGGGCACCGCCTCTCTCGGCGAGCGCCCGAAGTAGCGACTTTACCGCGGCGTCTCAGGGCTGAGCGTTTTTCCTGAAAACAGCGGGGCCCCGCGCAATTGCTGTTAGTCAGACGATGCTTTCGTTGTCTAGTTCTTGGACGATTGCAACTTTGGCGAAGCTCTGTGATTGGTCCGCCGGTAGGGAATATGTAACATCGCATAAACATCGCAGTACTCTCGAAATAAGATACTGAAAATAAACGGCTCTTCTCAGAGCCACCAAATGAATCTAACGTATACATCTTTTATCGTAAATGTAATTACCTACATAAAGTAACCTATTCATGCATGTTTTTCCGCATTTTTCCACTGATCCTTCAGTAACACAAATATTATTATTCCTTCGCTGTTTTGGAATGAATAACAATATTTCTTATCATCAGTGTGCTTCTCTGAAAATAAAACTTTACTTTCGTCGAGTACCTCGTTTCACGGTAAGTACTCGGATGACTGTAATCTGAATCGTAAATAGCTGTGAACCTCATTGCTGAGTGCGGCGTAGTTTTTTTTTATAAAGAATTAGTCGTATTACCTGTTCAGTTATAGAAAAATGGTAAAAAATAAATTGATAGTAAAAATGAATAGAAGAATGTATCGACTCGTTTCGACATTTGACTATTTGTCGTATAAAAACAAATAATAGATGAAAACGTTTTGATTCGCGATTTCAGACATACGTTATCGTCTGTGTGATCCGTTAGAAGTAAAAATTTCATTTTTGTCGAAAGGCTTCGTTGAGAAGCATCGGTTCCAAGTTCTTGCACGATTGCAACTTTGGCGAAGCTCTGTGATTGGTCCGCTGTTAGAACTCTGTAAAGCACTGGAATAAGCTTGAAAAAGAGCAACGGAACAAACGGTCCTTCTCAGGACCACTAAATCTATCTAACGTAGACATCTCTTGCAATTGTATTGTAATAGTAATCAACAACCTAATAAACATCAAAGACATTATATAGCAAACATTTCATCCTGTTTCCGATGTATTTCAAAGTCTCTGAGAATATGCGAGAACATGAAACATCCTAAACACAAATTAAAAGTATATATATGTTGTATTCGTGATAAACTACCATAAGCTATGGTAAATACATAACAATTCGCCTCAAGAATACCACTCGCATGTGCCACTCAAACGTTCTCGGAATCATTGAGCTTGAAATCTATAGCAGCTTATGATACGATATGAGGAATATACGATTTATTACTTTCAAAACCTCAAGTGGCCGAGGGCGCAGGGCACTTGGTTAGCAATCCTTACGTTGCAGGTTCGAGACCTGTCATGTGCAATTTTTTTTTTTCTATTTTTGTTGACGAAAAGTAAACATTTTTTTTTCAAATAATAAAAATGTTTGTAATGTATATACCTTTTTTAGGTCATTATATTTACAATAAAAGATGTCTACGTTGGGTTTATTTGGTGGCTCTGAGAAGAGCCGTCTGTTTTGAGATGCTTCTTTGGAGTGTACTATGATGTTTTACAGATACACCACCGGCGCACCAATCAGAGCTTCGCTAGAATTGCTATCATCCAAGAACTTGAAAACGATGCTTCTCAACGAAGCATTTCGACGACAACGCAATTTTTACTTCCAAACGATCGACTATGTCTTACACATACGATAAACTATGTCTGAAATCGCGAATAAAAACGTTTTCCTCTATTTGTTTTTATATGACAAATAGACAAATGTCGAAACGAGTCGGAAGATTTTTCGATTCATTATTACTATCAATTTTTTTTTACCATTTTCCTATAACTGAACAGGTAATACGAGAAACTGTTTATAAAAAAAGTACGTCGCACTCAGCAATGAGGTTCAAAGCTGTATTCGATTGAGTTTCAGTCATCCAAGTACTGACTGTGAAACGAGGTACTCGACGAAAATGAAGTCTTATTTCCAGAGAAGCACGATAAGAAATATTGTTATTCATTCCAAAACAGCAAAGGAATAAAAATATTTGTGTTACTGCAGGTTCAGTGGAAAAATGCGGAAAAACATACATGAATGAATTACTTTCTATAGGTAATTACATTTACGATAAAAGATGTCTACGTTGGGTTTATTTGGTGGCTCTGAGAAGAGCCGTCTGTTTTCAGTTGCTTCTTGAAAAGAAGCCATCCTACGAGTGTAACACAGCACCTCGATGCAGATTCGTAACAAGCTGAGAACTTGAAAATGCTGCATTTTGCTGAAAAAGAAACATTCGTTTTGCAAAAATGTCATTGACGAAAATATATATATATATATATATATATATATATTCGCTTTGCAAGAATGTCATTGACGATTATATATATATATATATATATATATATATATATATATATATGTAATCGTCAATATATATATATATATATATATATATATATATATATATATATATATATATATATATATATATATATATAATCGTCAATGACATTTTTGCAAAACGAATGTTTCTTTTTCAGCAAAATGCAGCATTTTCAAGTTCTCAGCTTGTTACGAATCTGCATCGAGGTGCTGTGTTACACTCGTAGGATGGCTACAGGACAAGCTCTGTGATTAGTCCGCTTGAGTTTCTTGGATGCTCTAGTAAAATATACGAAGAAAATAAAGAATAAATTCTAACGAAAAATGCATCGACATGTTTAGAAATTTCGCTACTATTTTTACTCTATAAAAGCAAATAATAAATAACAACGTTTTTATTCGCGATTTCAGACATATTCTATCGTCACTGGTATCCAGAAAACGTAAAAATTACGTTTTCGTCGAAAGGCTTCGTTGAGAAACATCGTTTTCAAGTTCTGCGATGATAGCAGTTCCAGCGAAGCTCTGATTGGTGCGCCGGTGGTGCGTCTCTAAAACATTACACTACGATCCAAAGAAGCAACTGAAAACAGACGGCTCTTCTCAGAGCCACCAAATAAACCCAACGTAGACATCTTTTATCGTAAATGTAATTACCTATAGAAAGTAATTCATTCATGTATGTTTTTCCGCATTTTTCCACTGAACCTGCAGTAACACAAATATTTTTATTCCTTCGCTGTTTTGGAATGAATAACAATATTTCTTATCGTGCTTCTCTGGAAATAAGACTTCACTTTCGTCGAGTACCTCGTTTCACAGTCAGTACTTGGATGACTGAAACTCAATCGAATACAGCTTTGAACCTCATTGCTGAGTGCGACGTACTTTTTTTATAAACAGTTTCTCGTATTACCTGTTCAGTTATAGGAAAATGGTAAAAAAAAATTGATAGTAATAATGAATCGAAAAATCTTCCGACTCGTTTCGACATTTGTCTATTTGTCATATAAAAACAAATAGAGGAAAACGTTTTTATTCGCGATTTCAGACATAGTTTATCGTATGTGTAAGACATAGTCGATCGTTTGGAAGTAAAAATTGCGTTGTCGTCGAAATGCTTCGTTGAGAAGCATCGTTTTCAAGTTCTTGGATGATAGCAATTCTAGCGAAGCTCTGATTGGTGCGCCGGTGGTGTATCTGTAAAACATCATAGTACACTCCAAAGAAGCATCTCAAAACAGACGGCTCTTCTCAGAGCCACCAAATAAACCCAACGTAGACATCTTTTATTGTAAATATAATGACCTAAAAAAGGTATATACATTACAAACATTTTTATTATTTAAAAAAAATATGTTTACTTTTCGTCAACAAAAATAGAAAAAAAAAAAATTGCACATGACAGGTCTCGAACCTGCAACCTAAGGATTACTAACCAAGTGCCCTACGCCCTCGGCCACTTGAGGTTTTGAAAGTTATAAATCGTATATTCCTCATATCGTATCATAAGCTACTATAGATTTCAAGCTCAATGATTCCGAGAACGTTTCACTGGCACATGCGAGTGGTATTCTTGAGGCGAATTGTTATGTATTTACCGTTACTTATGGTACTTTATCACGAATATATGTACATATTTGTGAACTTCTGTGTTTTACGTTTCAAAAAATGTGGTGGCCCTGAAAAGGGCCGTTTTGTTTTTTTGACGTTTTATTGTCGAAAGTCACCAAATTTTCGGAAAAGCGTCGCGAACGCTCCGAAAATTTGCTGACTTTCTCTTCGGCCGCGTCCCCGGTCAGTACTTTGAGCGGCTGCCCTACCGCGATTTCTGGCAGTCACCCAACGTCCTGCTCGGGGGCGCGCATTGCCATCGGTGACGCTTCGGCTGGGTGAATGATGACAGGATGAATGCCGATGGGGTGAACGATGACGGGATGAATGGTGATGGGGTGAACGATGACGGGATGAATGACGATGGGGTGAATGATGTTGGGATGAATGACGATGGGGTGAACGATGATGGGATGAATGACGATGGGATGAATGGCGATGGGGTGAACGATGGTGTGATGAATGGCGATGGTGCGAACGATGATGGGATGAATGGCGATGGGGTGAACGATGGCGATGGTGCAAATGTTGTATCGGCCTCGGTGAATACCGACCCGGTAGTTGACGGGGGGGAGAAAGATCCGGGGAAGGTGGACGGTCTCTCCCAACCGTCAAGTCGATCGGGCCCGCAGGCACCTGGTCCTCTTCGTCATGTTGCTGTGCAGAAATGATAATGAGCATCGAAAAGAAAGAAAAAGAAACAATAAGAATGATAAATATTTACCATGTCTCTATTGTTCCTCAATCTCGCTTTGGAAACCCAATTATCTCTGATTGGTTTCAGGACGAGCTTTTAGAATTTATACTCACTCTGGAACTCCCACCCAGTCGAGCACGCACAAGGCGCCTGCGTGACAAAGCAATGCACCAATCACAGAGCTCCGCCCGAGTTGCAACCATCTAACAACTTAGAAACGATGCTTCTCAACGATGACTTTCGACGAAACGAAAGCTTCATATTTACAGGATCGCACGAAACATAAACTGTATCTGAAATGTGGCATGCAAATATTTTGATGTGTTGTTTCAAACTTATCTATAAATGTTTCGTTACAATTTCTTTTTTACTTGCTACTACGCGTGTCTTGCTGTTACGTATAAGAGAAAACGAGAAACTATCTTGCTCTGAACAGTGACAATCACCAAACATGAAACAAACATTTCATGACTTTCCTAGCATGTTGTGACAGCGATATACGAACGACGTCGTTTCTTTTGTTCAATGTACGGAAGAAGACAGACAAGATTTCTCTTCTTCTCTGAACATGAAACTTTATATTATCGAATTGGATACTACTCGGATAGCGGAAATGTTACCCTAGCAAGTCGAGTCAACGCAATATCGAAAAAAAAAATAAAAAAATTTGAACCTCAGGTCTCGAACCCGCAATGTACGGTTACCAGTCGAGCGCACTGTTAGCTGTGTCACTCAGTTCGTTGTCATGAATTACACATATATTCTTGATAAGTTACAATAAGTTACTGCAGATGCAAAACAACTCGTCGCGGCAATACCACTCGCTCGCGCCACTGAAACTTCCGAGAAACGTTCAGTTTATAAAATCTACATTACTTTATGATAACTTATGAGGAATATATGTTATACTTGTTTATAACGAGTCAAGTGGCCGAGGGCGCATTGCACTCGACTGGTAACCTGTACATTGCAGGTTCGAGACCAGCTATTTTCAACTTTTTTTTCACTGAATATTGAGTTGACACAAGAGGCAACGGTAAGATTTGAGCCATCCGAGTAGTGAGGTACGCGACGAAAATGAAAGGTTCATATTGAGAGAAGCACACTGACGAGATAACAGTTGGCCGAAACAGAGAATGAATGAAATGTTTCTTGTAGCATATATGTTTGAAAGACGAGTGGAGTAATGCGAAAACCACTGTCTAAATGTAGATCGTTTTTCGGGAACATTATAAAACGATTAGAGTTTCTTACGTTAGATATATTTGGTGGCCCTGAGAAGGGCCGTTCATTTTGGTATCGCACCTCACCTGTAACTAGAAAATCAGAATTACAATCTTTATAAAATTTTAACAGACAGTTGCATGCAACTGAAACAAATAAATTACCTTTTATCGATAGCTCCGTAAATCTTGTATACTGGAGAGCGCGGCTTATCGTAGCCTTGACCAATGTCAGCGCATTCAATGGAAAGCTCCGTGATGAGCCAAACAGTTCCTTCAAACCTTGATACTGGAGAGCGCGGCTCATTGCAGCCTTGACCAAAGTCAGCGCTTTTCATCCAGATTTTTCGAACAATGTTGACAGTCAATGTGATTGCTTCATTTATGGACATTGAAAAGCGCGGCTCATCGCAGCCTTGACCACTGTCAGCGCTTTTCATCCACAGATAGTCACCATTGGATCCATGCACGACAGCTGATGAATGTGTTGTAATATATATATAATACTTATCCAAAGATTATTCATGTTGCAGTTTTCACTCATCAGCTTCAGATCCTGGAGCCGTTTTCCTCCTTTTGGGTTGACGTCGGCTCTCGTGCTCCACAATTGCTTCCAATATATGCACAGGATCTCTGATAGGCATCGATCGAGTATATCGTGGATCCACGAGCTCTGGAATCATGCAATCCTCGTAGAATTTGATTAGAAGTTTCTCCATTTTCGTTTTCCAGAAGTCATCATCTCGTTCTATACAAATAACAACCGAATCCTTCGGCGTCCATACCATGAAGAAACAGTGCTGCCTTCTCGTAATATGCAGCTGCCCTTGTATTTGATAGTGATACTCGTGTTCACTGTTTATTCTACTGGTGTCTTTTTTATCGAAGATCCTTTGCACGTTACCCTTTTTTTGACTGATTGCGTCGGCTACTGTTCCGTTTCTTGCCGCATAAGGACATTTGATTTCGACAATAGCATTATCCCCAATAATTCCATCTGGCGTTGCTCCCAATCCGATAATTTCGGAATCGACAAACAAACCGCATTGTTGAATCTCACATTTCAGATAGTGCTGCAGTTCTTTCCGTGCTCTATCTTCATTTTGACGCCCATATTGGATCGAAGGAATGTGACCCAAATCCTTAGGGTACAGAATCTGTTGGACAATATTTGAGCATGAAGTATGTTTCCTCATGTGACAGACAGCACCAAATTTGGATGCAGTGAGAAGCTTTCGACGAGCAGTCTGCCAGAGTGTGCTGTCACCTTGTCGCAAAGTTTCTCTTTCAAGTTCTTCTCGTGTTCGCTGAAACTCGTGCAACTTTTCTGTCAGTCTTGTCAACTCAGCTGCATAGGTGTGTTCGTCTAAGTCAGGTTGTTCAGCCTCCGGTCCGTAGTCCTTATCCGGAGCCTGTATCGACGGGGCCCTTTTCTTTGGTTCATTTCTCGCAGCATGAAGCCTTTCCTTGGTTTGTTCATTCAAGCGGGCCCTTCGTGTTTCCAGCGACACGACGACATCAGTTGGTTTCTTACCAACAGCTTTAGAGAAACCAGTCATCACGCTTTTCGTATTGAACTGCGAGACTGCTCCAGAAACACGTGCATTGTAGGAACCGCGTTTTCCCCAGTGCACCCGCTTTCCACCGATAAACTTGGCGATAACATTGTGAAATATCTCCACTGTGTTATTGTTGAGGTCGCGCATTACGCTGTCCGCATTGTCGGCCATGCGACGAAGACAATTCTCGATACCATCGAACATACCGATGTTTTTGAAGGCTGGCACGTAATTTCTCTCACCGATTGCACCCTTTGAATCGCAATAGCCAGTCCCCGAACACTTTTCGTGGTCACCCAAAACATGGCTTGGAATATTCAAAATGTCCTTTCTCAGGATATCTTTCTTCTCCTCCCAAGTCGTAGATTGGCTCAACCTATGTTGGGTAGCCGTGTGGATATCGTCTATCATACTCTTGATGCGACTTTTCAGAACTGCTTTCAAAGAACCCAACTTACCTGAATCAACAATTTTCGTAAGATTTCTTCGTGTCGTTCGCTCCATGTGATTGCAACATTCAATCTTCTTCACGTATACATCGTAGGCTCGGTATGGTGCCAACGCGCTGATTCTGTTGAAAACACTGCTATCACCGTCCGCGATCAACACAGAGTAAATAAGCCCATGCTGCTCGATGCTACATTTAAAACCTTCGCAAATAGCATCTGCCTCCATACTTGATGAACTTTGATTACGGCCCCAGTTCTTGTAACATACGTGGCTTGACGGGTCCCTACCTTTACTCGCGGCTAAGTCACACGCGGAACAATACTTGTTTCGTACACCAAAGAAAAGAACCTTTCCCGTGTGTACGCCCGTGATGGTACCAGTGCCGGATGGGGAAGCGAATTGCTTTCCATACGACCTTTGCATCCAACTACCATCAGCAATCACGGAGATATGAGGAATCCCGTTGATGACGTCACCTCGTGCTATGGCCATTTCGCGTTCCTCGTCTCCAGCTTTCTTCATCTCGTGTATAGCATTTTCCCACAAACCATTCAACACGGAATCGTGGTATCGCTGATACGTCGATTCGGCCATGCACGGGATGTCCATAGCTGCGAGGAAACTTTCTACCTGAAAAAATCCTATCCCATTGACTACGGCACCGAGGACCATCGCAGTATTTACGTCCAAGCGGTCGTTACTCGGTGGCTCACTGTCAATTGTTGCATGAAAATCGCACAAGGAACATCGGAATCGGAAAATCGTTTTCAGTCCTTTCCTCTGTTGATTCAAAAGAGTGATATTTTGAAAGCCACATGAGAATGGAGAGTGATTGTCAAAGACTTCATGTAGCCGACCCAACAACCAGACAATATCGACGATTCGTCTGCTCGACGAGTCGACGACTTTCACTTCCTTACTGGGCGAACTGCTGTAAGTCAATTGATGTTCCTCAATAGACCGATTTTCTTCGTCCGTTTTAGTCGAGTGGTCAATACTGAGAGATTTTTCATTTGTTATAATCGGTTGAGGGTCAAGTTTGGTTACTTTTGTATCCGAACATACTGCAGTATCTACGTCGATGTTTACGTCTTCGCACGCTTCTGTCGGCTCAGACATTGACAGATCCGATATCTTGTATATGTCGTTTACCTCGGGCTTGATAGAGTTTACAGCTAACAGCGTTAGCGTGTATTGATTCTCGTAACCGCGTGTTTCGATGAGGGTCGAGATGTTTATTTTGATCAGTTCCAACAGAGGCTCCAATCTATGAGAACCGACTAGACAGGCCTTGCCGTCGGGTGTCGATTTCCCAGATGGATCTCTTGAATGAGAATCGAAAACCCACACCATGCCACCTGCCTCGAAGATAGCTATGGAAAATCCGTTACACGTCATAATTGCCGCAGATTGGCGGGATCTTTTATCGTCAACAGAATTTTCGAAGTGCAGTGTGAGTGCATTTCTCAGATTTGGAAAGCCATCTTCTGACAAGTCTCTCGTCATGTGGCCAATCTCTGCGACTTCTAATCCGAACGTACATCTTCGTGTGAGTACGGTAACATCACGCGCAAGATCCTCAGGTGCCAAATAATCGGCATTCTCCTCATCGGGATGTACGACACCACGCTGCAGCAAACTATTGGCGTAAAGATCATCGCCTGCAAGCATCACACTGTCGACAGTATTCGTCGTCCATTCAATTGGATGGAGGACTTGCGATGCTGCAATAGCCGCCGCGGCCATTGCCGTACATTGTTTTCCCCGCGAAGATGGTCCGAATATTGGTTCGCCTTGATGGAAAGAGCCACGGATGATAATTGGGTTTACTTTCAGCGGCAGGCTGTTAGTAATTCCAGACTGATCGCGAAATATGGGGACGTAGGGAATTTTTTCCTCTTTGGTTTCAATAGCCTCTGTAATTATCGCTGAATCTACAGAATTTACAAGCGAACCACGGTGGTCGTTTGCTACATCATTCACCGAAATCGCATCAGATTTACAAGCATTGAGACGCCTGTTTGAAAGAAATAAGAAAGCGTTTAATATCGGAAATGAATGTTTAAAATAAGAACATACTGTAAAAGTCGCGCGGTCGGTGTGGGCTAACATACATCTCGACTTACAGTCAGTACCTACATGAGTGACCACTTGGCCATGTACTGGACGAAGTTACGTTCTCTGGTCAGGAACGTAACTCCGAAGATAGCGAAAAATGGACAAATATTGACTATTTGTCATTGTATGGAAGCGGTAGTAAAATCGTGTAGTGGGGAAAATGAAACTAGATACGATATGTAGTTTTTTCGAAAAAAGAAAAAGTTTCGCAAAAATATTATCACAAAAACGAATTAAAAAAATATATACACTTGCATCGCAGTTCGATCATTTTCGCACATCAATGTCCGAAATGTCACTACATTTCATTGCAATGAGGTGTCATACTTACCGATTCTTCGCTGCTTTCTTCTTACTCAATCTCTTGCCTGCAGTTCGCAAATGTTTCGATTCGCCTCTACGTCTGAACCGAAAATCGACCTTCGATTTGGTATCCATCACGAACTCACAAAGTCACTCACTGTCACTTGCTAAACACGCAGGAATTGTGAAAAAACAGAAGAGCGATAACAAAAAATTGTATACCGGATTTTCTGAATTCTATGATCTGGTGTCCAAAGACGACAAGATAAGAATGATTGGTTCAGCGACAGTGGCTCTGCCCTATCATCGTAATTGTCATATATATGTGTTTATATATATAGTAGTACAGATGTATATAATAAACACATAAAAATAATAAAAACTAACGAAACATTTATCTGTTCGTTTTGGAATTTTCATCTTTCTCCGTGCTACAAAACCGAAGGAAAAAAGGAACTATCTTCATAAGGGATTTAGCATATGGATTATCGTCAGTGATGTCCGTACGAAGCGAATCTTTCGTTTTCATCAAAATGCAGTATTTCTAAGATCACAGTTTGTTACAAATCTGAATTGAGGTGCTGCGTTACAATCGTAGGATGGCTACGGACAAGCTCTGTGATTGGTCCGCTGTTAGAACTCTGTAAAGCACTGGAATAAGCTTGAAAAAGAGCAACAGAACAAACGGTCCTTCTCAGGACCACTAAATCTATCTAACGTAGACATCTCTTGCAATTGTATTGTAATAGTAATCAAAAACCTAATAAACATCAAAGACATTATATAGCAAACATTTCATCCTGTTTCCGATGTATTTCAAAGTCTCTGAGAATATGCGAGAACATGAAACATCCTAAACACAACCTAAAAGTATATATATGTTATATTCGTGATAAACTACCATAAGCTATGGTAAATACATAACAATTCGCCTCAAGAATACCACTCGCATGTGCCACTCAAACGTTCTCGGAATCATTGAGCTTGAAATCTATAGTAGCTTATGATAGGATATGAGGAATATACGATTTATTACTTTCAAAACCTCAAGTGGCCGAGGGCGCAGGGCACTTGGTTAGTAATCCTTAGGTTGCAGGTTCGATACCTGTCATGTGCAATTTTTTTTTTTTCTATTTTTGTTGACAAAAAGTAAACATTTTTTTTCCAAGTAATAAAAATGTTTGTAATGTACATACTTTTTTTAGGTCATTACGTTTACAATAAAAGATGTCTACGTTGGGTTTATTTGGTGGCTCTGAGAAGAGCCGTCTGTTTTGAGATGCTTCTTTGGAGTGTACTATGATGTTTTACAGATACACCACCGGCGCACCAATCAGAGCTTCGCTGGAATTGCTATCATCCAAGAACTTGAAAACGATGCTTCTCAAGTCTTATAGACGAAAATAAAGTCTTATTTCCAGAGAAGCACGATAAGAAATATTGTTATTCATTCCAAAACAGCGAAGGAATAAAAATATTTGTGTTACTGAAGGTTCAGTGGAAAAATGCGGAAAAACATACATGAATGAATTACTTTCTATAGGTAATTACATTTACGATAAAAGATGTCTACGTTGGGTTTATTTGGTGGCTCTGAGAAGAGCCGTCTGTTTTGAGTTGCTTCTTTGGATTGTAGTGTAATGTTTTAGTGACGCACCACCGGCGCACCAATCAGAGCTTCGCTGGAACTGCTATCATCGCAGAACTTGAAAACGATGCTTCTCAACGAAACCTTTCGACGAAAACGTAATTTTTACGTTTTCTGGATACCAGTGACGATAAAATATGTCAGAAATCGCGAATAAAAACGTTGTTATTTATTATTTGCTTTTATAGAGTAAAAATAGTAGCGAAATTTCTAAACATGTCGATGCATTTTTCGTTAGAATTTATTCTTTATTTTCTTCGTATATTTTACTAGAGCATACAAGAAACTCAAGCGGACCAATCACAGAGCTTGTCCCGTAGCCATCCTACGAGTGTAACACAGCACCTCGATGCAGATTCGTAACAAGCTGAGAACTTGAAAATACATTTGCTGAAAAAGAAACATTCGCTTTGTAAGAATTTATATTATATTATGTTATGTTTATATTATATTATGTCATTGACGATAATATATATATATATATATATATATATATATATATATATTATCGTCAATGACATAATAATCACATCTCTAGTAAAATATACGAAGAAAATAAAGAATAAATTCTAACGAAAAATGCATCGACATGTTTAGAAATTTCGCTACTATTATATATATATACTAGGATTTTATTGTGGCTCGCGCGCTGCGCGCGCTCGCAATCGCCCCCTACCCAAGGGTGCCACCCCCCTCCCCCCCCCCCCATCCCCCTCCCCCTCCCCCCTTCCGCCAAGCCCTGAGCCCGAATTATTCGAAGTCCCTCGATTCTTGACACGGCGGCGGCGGCGGCGGCGGCGGCGGCGGCGGCGGCGGCGAGATCTTTTTATAATATAGAGAGATATATATATATATATATATTATCGTCAATGACATTCTTACAAAGCGAATGTTTCTTTTTCAGCAAAATGTAGCATTTTATGAGATCCCTGATGAAAAGTGTTTCTTTTTTCATTCGGTTTTATAGCACGGGGAAAGGTACAAATCCCAAAACAAATTCATAAATGCTTCGTTAGTTGTTATTATTTTTGCCGTTGTGCTTGAAAGTATACGGGAAACTGTAAATGCTCTCTTTCTAGCACCGTTGTGACGCATAATAGATTCAATAAATGAGCGGTCACCCATCCAAGTACTGATCGCCGTGAGCCAATCAGCTCGACGACAACGAAACATTTTATTTTCTCACATTCTCAGTAACGATAAAGGAAACAGGGGATAAATAAAATGTTTCTTTTAAAACGTGTCTTTGAAGGATCAGTAAAGAAATGCAAAAACAAATCGATAAATATAACATATTTGAGTATTATTGCAATACGATTGCAAGAGATGGCCTTCGTTAGATAAATTTGGTGGTCCTAAGAAGGACCGTTTGATCCGTAACTCTTATTCGAGCATATTATGTTGCTTTACGAAGTCTTGTCTGTGCACCAATCACAGAGCTTAGCCCGTCGACGAACTATGATTGTAATATAGCCCTCAATTTAGATTTGTAACGATCTGAGAACTTGGAAACAATGCTTTCTCGTGAAAACGAAAGATTCGCTTTCCAAGAACGTCACTGAACTACTGGACTAAGAACGTCTTTGAAGGATGAGTGAAAAAATACGAAAACGAAAGTTTCTTTTTCACAATTTCTTTTTCTAGAATATGAAGTGGAGAAATGTCCAAACAAATCGGAAAATGCAGTTACATTTTATTTATTATAATATCTATTGATGTATATTGGATTGAATATATATTGCGCGTTACTTGCAATGTATCGTCTTATCGATAGAGAAAAAGCATCAACTCTGAAAACCTTCTTCAATACAATGCTTTCTCGCTCAGAAAAATATTGCATGAAGTTTCATGTGCACGATGCCCAGGGCCCCGTGAGTTCATGCGGCATGCCTGTAGCATCGTTTCACGGTCCTCCAATATAGCGGATATCATCTCAAATTTTTGTGCCCAAAATATGACTCGATGAAACATCCGAATTGCATGAAATTTTTTTCATAAATGCAGAGCGGTAGTATGCATGGGTCTCAACTACGGTATTTGATACACGGTGCTTGTAAAGTATTAAATAAAATTAATTCTATAATCGCAGTAAAATGGGGTGGGGGGCAGCGTTCGGCCGTCCCAGAGTTTTTCACTTATTGTGCTTTTTATAATAATTTCCTGCAAAAATACCTAGTTGACACCCATGGTACATTAATCAAGGAATTCATTTTTGCTATTTGTTTATGCGATATTTTCTTTATTTAGCCGTATTTTGGGCACAAAAATTTACTGTTTATTTTAGTTTCTTTTTTTGCCACTGGCGCTGCGTATGCATGCGCTTGATGGCTCTTAAAGGTGATATTACAGGTGAACGAGTTTGCCAGCCTAACTTGGGCTATGACACGGGTAATTTGTAACGCTTCCGGGATTTGCAAGTAGGCGGCAGGAAGTCCCTCTGTCGGCGAAGATAGTTGTAATTGTAGTGATCGCGTATTTTGGTGTTGATATAGGTCTTGTACCCGAAGATAATTTGCATAAGCTCGGAAAATTTCCTCTTTTTTGCTGTTCCAGAGGGCAGTGTCTAGGTGGTTCAAAAGGAAGCCGTGGTCGGAGAGTTCTAAAAATTTCCGAATTCGGGAGGCCCAGTTGTATTTACTCTCTATGTTGGGAAGTAGGAGTTGTATCTGCCTTTTAAAGCAAATCTTTGGGTATCTATCCTCACTCATTGCAATTATCTTTAGGATCCAGTTCCATGTGGCTTGCATGACTTTGTAAGCGGTCTTTTGTCTGTTTACCTCGAGCCTAAGGGACGCGCTGGTGGTGTTTCGTGGAAACAGTAATATTCTCTTGAAGAAGTCGGTTTGTGCAGTTTCTAACAAGTCAATATAACGCAGACCCCACGCTGGGACTGCGTACAGTAGGGTCGTCGAAACAATGCTATCGTACAGTTTCGTTATGCATTTCCAGGAGTTAGCTTGAGATTTGGAAAGGATCGATAGTACCGTGCCTGATGCCACCTTCGTTTTAGTTAGAGCATAATGTGTAGATTGCAGTCCGAGCGATGAGCTCGCTATATTAACTCCCAGGTATGTGTAACTGCTGACGATCTCGACGACCCTGTTCGCATAAGTAAATTTCGGAAGGTGTTCGGTATTTCCGCCGGCCCTAAACGGGACGATTTTCGTCTTGTCTGTGTTAATTGTGAGACCGTTTAGGTCGCAATATTCTTGGAGTGTTCTCATTTTTTTCTGGAGGTCGATGGGAGAATATGCGAAGAGTATCATATCGTCTGCGTATAGCAGCATTAAGAGATCGCGGGTACTATTTAGGTCTATGACTCTGTGTCCCTTGGTTCGAAAAAATTGCTCAATGTCGGCGAGGTAGAGTACAAACAAAATAGGACTTAAGATTTCACCTTGCAGCACTCCTTCAGTCACATCTACACTATCTGAGAGTCCTCCGATCGTTTTAACCTTCATATTAGCCCTACTGTAAAGTTGACGCATGATTCTGATTAGCTTTGTGCTGACGCCGCTTAAGAAGAGCTTTTCCCAGAGCCTGTCGTGAGGGATTGAGTCAAATGCTCTGCGGAAGTCGATAAACAGCCCGAAGACCGTTCTTTTTCCTAGGCGTAACTGAAGCTGCACTGCTGAGGTTAAGGTAAATATGTGGTCTAAGCACCCTCTCTTGGCTCTGAAACCCGCTTGGCATTCCGGGATAACTGCGGCAGTGTCTGTCCACCTGACCAATCTGTCGTGTAATATTTGAGTGAAAAGTTTCGTGAGGCTGTTTACCAGGGCTATTCCTCGGTAATTTGCTGGATTCTTTTTGTCGCCTTTTTTGTGTATCATGGTGAGCGCCACACTCGACCAGGCAGCTGGGACCGATTCCTCTCTCAGAATTTTGTTGAACAGGTTTAGAATGGACAGTTGTGCGTTTTCAGGTACCGCTTTGATAAACTCGTTTGTAATTTGGTCCGTGCCGGCAGCCTTGCCGTTCTTCAGGTTGTTTGTACATTTTTTAAATTCTTGGTGAGTAATTACAGTGTTGAGAAAATCGTTTGCAAGCCTTGGGTAGAAGGAATTGACAGGGCGTCTAGGTGGATATAAGTTTACAAAGTATTCGTGCCATTCGCGTTGCGATATTTGCGGAGATTGAAAGGCTTTTCTCTTAAACTTTCTTACTGTATCCCAGAATGTGCGTGAGTTTGCCGTGTTTGCTAAGTTGTTAATTATGTTAGAACTATAGTCTTTTTTTTTTTACAGTGGACCTGTATAGCTTTTTCGCGCGTAGGAAGACGATTTTTTCGGTGACGTCGTAGTTTGACTGCGTATAGTTAGAGAAGGCGGTTTGGGTATTTATTTTCTCGCGGATACAATCACTATCGTACCACGGTTTATTTTGATGGGCTGCGTTACTTTTTTGGCCTACGGTTACGGACTTCACCATGGACGCGTTGGTCGCTGCGTGTGTTATGGCTTCGCACAGCCTCGCGTATTGTTCGTTCGTGGTCAGCGTTCCGGTGTCCGGCAAGGGAAGTAGCGTTCTCTCTAAGGCACTTGTGTGGTTCACGGTGGTCTTGTGACCATTTCAACGTATTTGTCCTAGGCAGATGGTCTTTGGTTTCAACTGGAGCATTCGTTGTAATTTTTAGTATAACTGGAAAGTGGTCGGACAGGGAGACGTTTTGACAAACTACCAGATCTTCGATTATGTCGATGTGGGTGATATTGGCCCAGACAAGGTCGATTGTGCTGTTTCCTGCGGTACCACAGAAGGTAAACTCTGCAGGCGAGTCTCCCGTGGTGCGTCCGTTTATTTGGATGAAGCCATTTGTTTCCATGAGTTCGAGCGGCTCCTCTAGCGTTGACAACTTTATCACATGATTTTATTTGGTTGAAGAGATTTGTGCCTTCGAAGAATTCTGAGGGAAGCTCTTTGCTTTCACCCGTTCTTGCGTTAAAGTCGCCGCCGATTATAAAAGGCGTGTTTTCGCAGTTGCCCTGAATATCGTCTATCACAGTCTGCATCATTTCCAACAGAACCTTCGAGTCTAAACTGGGTTTCAAGTACACAAAGCCTAATATCAACCACTGATCCTGAAAGTTCACGTTTGCGAACACCCACCATTCTGCCGTTTCTAACAATTCCACTTTGATGGAGTCTTTTCTAGTCAGGAGGACCAAACCCCCGCTAGCTCTTCCTCTGTTTTTTTTCTTTCGTTGCGTTTATCCACGTGGCGTTGAATTTGCTCCATTGTGTTCCTATCGCGTGGGATTCCTGGGTAAGCCAGGTTTCGGACGCGCAGATGATGTCGGCGTCGGCAATCTCCGACAGAGTGTTGAGGTTTTTGGCTCCTTGTATATTCCAGAAGGCTATCTTCAGTAGTGCTGGGGTTGACCGTTTTTTGGATCGCTCGAAAGTTGTTGATTGTGCGCTTGGGTTCCAGGAGCTTGTGCCTCCTCGTTTGGTTGAGGGTTGAAAGTGTCTGTTTGTCCGTTCCACAGAAACCACGTACCGTCCATCTGCAGATTTTGATACGCAGTTCTAACGTTTTTTTCCGCTTCCCCTCTCAGCTTTCGCGCGATCACGGAGCTTTTTGGCGATGAATCTTTCTCTCGGAGTCATGTCACTGTCTATATAGATTTGTTCCCCTCTGAGTTTACTGCTCTTCGATTTCAGGATGTACGTTTTGTCTTGAACATCGTCCAGCTCCACTAAGATTATTTTTTGATCCCTGCCGATGGTTCTGGTGTCGACAACTGTTTCTCCGCAACCGAAGTGCGATTGTAAAAAGTCTTTCACTCCCTCGAAGACGTTTTCGTTTGTCAGCCGGAGGCCTTTGATTATTATGTTCATAAATCGAACAAGTTAACTTATGGATCACTAGTTGAACAAGTCAACTTATGAATCGTTAGTGGAACAAGTTTTTAACACTTCTGAATCGCTAACCGATCAAGTTCTTATGAATCACTAGTCGAACAAGTGCACTTATGGATCACTAGTCGAACAAGTTTTCAACAGTTCTGAATCACCATTCCAAGTGAACATTTTTAAACAAAAAGTTTTTCACGTGAACATTTAAAATTAAAATAAAAACTTACAAGTGAACATTTTAAAACAAAAAGTTTCCCATGTGAACTTTAAAAAAAAAAAAAAGAAAAAAAAAAAAAACGATTTCGCAAGTGAACATTTACGAATCAATTTCCAAGTGAACTTTTTAAAAATATTTCCAAGAAAAAACCAATTTTCAAACATTATTTCCGCGTGAATATTTTAAAAACAAAACATATTAAGTGAACATTTTAAAACAAAAATGTTCAAGTAAATATTTGAACATAAAATATATTAAATGAACATTTTTAAACAAAAAGTTTTCTACGTGAACTTTAAAAAATTATTTCCATGAAAAAAAAAATTTCAAAAATTATTTCCATGTGAACTTTTTAAAAAACGATTTCAAAGTGATCATATTTTTTTAAAAAAATTTTAAAAAATTTCGAAGTGCATATTTCAAATCGAAAATGTCGAATGAACATTTTAAATATAAAATTGCAAGTGAACATTTACGAGAAAAATCAACAAAATAAATAGAAGAGCCATCATCCCTATCAACTAGTGTGATTGGCCGTGATTGGCTCCAATACCGTAATTAGAATCGGCTGGATTAAGCTACGTTTAATCCAACATGATTAATGTACAAAACTATGTGCAAACAAAAAAAAAAAAAAGAAAATATACGCGCGCGAGTGACAGGGAAGTGAAGTTGCCGGACAGCGACACGATTGACTACAACCCGGGTGTTCAACGAAAAACATCCTGCACGGTGCCGGAGTTAACGCCTTTGGAATATAAATTTTCGGACCTCTAGTCTTGTCTGATAAAGCTAAGTCAGCGAGACAAGTCCTCGATTTCAGGTGCGTGTCGGGAAACAGCCCTCGTACCGTTTTATTCGGACCTCTGAACTGCCGGCCAAGCGCAGGAGCCTCTGAGTCGGCTAGGGTCACGTCCATACTCGTTGATTGGCATTTTCACTGGGCATCCCCCATGCAACGAAGCCTTCAACATAACGGAGATCGGTCAGGAGACCGCCCCATTTTTCCAATATCTCGAGGCCGGTCAGGAGACCGCCTCATTATCCAACTTCTCGAGCTTGGTCAGGAGACCACCTCGATCTTTAATATTACCGGCCGGTCAGGTGACCGCTTCCCTCTTCAACATCAATTGCAGCAGGCCAGGAAACCACTGCATTTTCATCATCGCCGAAGCCGGCCAGGGTGCCGAGCCGCCCAAACCAGCGCCGATGACATCACTCACGATATTTTAATTATTGTTATTTTTCTTTTCTTCTTTTTCCGTAACCTACACCAGTGATTGAATGTTGCAGGAATTAAGTAAATAAATAATTTCACGATGCAGTAATTATTCGATCACGGTCTAACTGTAAATTGTTTGAAAAAATCACTCGATCGCTGTTAATTGAATTATTTAATTCTTGTTTAATTGTAATTATTTGAACATCAGAATTTGCTCGAACCATTTAGTGACAAAACGAAGTCCAGGATATGGCTCATCATTGGTCTGCGGTCATAGTCTGAATTCACAAGGGGCACCACCCCGTGAATTCTCTATCAACTTCTCGTCCTGACCGACATGTTAAAGTCGGCGGTCAGTGCACCATTTAAAGTGCGTGATGGAAATCATCCCGCGCACTTTTTTTTTTTATTTACTCAAACTCTGAGCCCCGTTGGACAAGCCCAAAAACGCCTCTGAGTCAACGGAGGACAAGTTCACCGTACGCACGAACCAATAGATGTCTGTTTTGATTTGAATACTTCACCTTGTTTCGGTTTTTGCATGGGTGGTTCGGGCTCACGACCCTTATAAATTCACCAAGAAAATGTTAAAGCTCTAGAAAACTTGATTCTCAACCAAAGTTGCAAGTTCAACTAATTTAAGTCCAAAAGAAAATGCGAAAAATTAAAGATCTACAAATTTTATTTGCCAAAGTGTGAATTGTAATGCGGGTCATGCCTTCCGGGCTGTCTGGCGAAGGACTGGAGTCAACGAGTTGGTGGCATCATCGTTGGTTGGCGGATCATACGGATTTTCACGCCCCCATTAATCAAGTTTACCGGACCTCTAGTTTGACGGGAGGACGTGCCGGATCTATTGGGACCTCTGAGCCACCGCCGAACAAGTCTACCAGACCTCTGAGTCGGCGGGGACATGTCTTCTGCGCTTCACCACGATGGCGTCCACTCAGGGGCTCTTGCACTGTCGCATGGACTATCCGAGTGTGCGAGATTCGAAAACATGTGATGCAAATCACGAGTTTAAATTCTAAAAAAAAATCCCGGACTTCATCCGCGGCTTGTTGCCTCCCGGACGCAGAGTCTCAACACTGGGTTCCGCTAAACGGGGGAGGTGTTACGTCCGGGTATATTTTTCTTATTTAATTAGATAACAAATGAATAAATAACAAGATTAATGTTGTACAATTGATATTATTTTAATTGTTTATTTTTTTTTATGTTAAGAAAAAAATTCAATAATAATAATGATATCAATATTTTATTTTTGTACCACCCAGTAGCGCTTCCCGCTACTGGGCTGATTAAAAATAAAATTTTCTTGTGCATTACGCGCGTCTCAGACGCGGGTCTACTTTCGCTGCCCTTATCAGCGCAGCGTCAGCGGTCCCACGGCGATTAGCAGGGCACCGCACACCTATGAGATGTGGGATGTCCTGCATCTTCATTTTGTATATTAATGCGCTGTGCCTTCAGTACCACTTTTAATTTGTCATATAGTCAGTCCTGTACGGCGACCCGACCACGCGAGGTCAAGTTCGCCAAATATTTTGAAAAATTAGTTTTTTACTCAGGGGGCCGACCAGCCTGGTCGCCCCTCGTCAAACGTTAATAAATCTTAAACACTGTTTAAATAAATACCTAAACAAATAAAACAAATAAAAAATGCGTTAAACTACGTTTATCAATTAATAATAATTGTTAACATTACGAAATTAAATATTTTTATTACACAACCAAATAAAAATTGTGAAATTTCGACTCATCCACATATTTTCAATAAAATTTATTGTTTATCGTTAAAAAAAAGTGTATTTTTTTTCAATAACACTATTCAATCACCCAGTACACACCTCCAACCCCTGAGGCGGTGAATACCGCCCTAAAATGGAGGAAATAATAAATCTATTTTTGTTGCGTCATTATATAAATAATAATAGCCATGACGTAACAAAGTAAAATTCTATTTTTCTATACAAATTCAGGATCAAAGATTATCGTTCTGATAGAAAAACGGATAGGATTTACCAAAAGCCCAGACATGTGAGGTAAACGGCCCAGTTTCTAACACCGACAATACATTTCTACCTGTAGTAAATACATTTTTTGTCAAATATAAAAAAATCTGAGCTGGGCAGTATTTGAAATACATGGAGTATTTTAAGTATTTTAAATACATATTTGAATACGTAAAAACGTATTTAAAATACTCAAATCCTTTTATGGCCTTTAAAGTACTTTTTGGTACTTTAAGTACAAAATACTTTTTACTCCATCTCCATATTCGGAGATTTTCTTTACAGAAAATAATGATGCCATTATCCGAAACAAAATGGCTTCGATAATGTTAACTGTATAGAACGTTTTGAAAATACTTTTAGCTTTGTGCTCAAGGCGTCGTTCCACAACAACATTTGCGCGTCGCATATGATGTGAGAATGATGTAAACAATGTACAGGTATACATAAACACTGTCCTCTCAATGACCTCTCCGCGCCGCACCGACGTTGCCTAGGTCACTCTGAATTTTTGTCATTGCGTCCAAGTGTCGCGTAGTGGACAGATCGTATGCTGTACGTTCAATTTATTAAACGTACGCAATAAATCGAATACGAGCATCTTACGATGAACGAAATGAGAGAAAGATGGGACGAAGTTGAGCACGATGAACACATCAAGGTAAGAATAATGATTCCTTGAGAGAGAAAAGAGGTTATTTACCACGTGAAAACACTCGATATTACCGATTAATCATGTGTGGTTTTGTCGTCCTTTTAGACGTCCATATTTTTTTGGTACAAAACGTGAAGAAGATAAATACAGATCGTGAACAATCGCCGACGAGAAACACTGCGCCAAAGAAGATATCTTTACAATTGAATCGTAAAAATGTGAGAAACACATCGATTCGTGCACCAAATTAACAACCCGTTCATCGGCATGAAGATTATTGTGAGGATGCTGAAAATGGAAACGCAGATACATCGATCACATTAGATGTGACCGATCTCGTATTATAGTTACCAAGTGCCTCTCCAGATGATGAGGAAATAAGTCTATCTCCCTTCTCAGGTAATGGATAGCAGATGTGCATTTGAAAATTCGATGCAAATCTATGGAGTCGATTACGTAAACGTCATTATCTACAAATTACATAACATCGAATTGTTTTTAAACTATAGGGACGCCGATATGGCAGGAACGAAGACACAAGGGCCGCACTATGGTTTTGTCGAGTGATAACGAATCAGAAGATGAATGTTTAGGAGTTCGTCTAGAAAATCATTCGTTGTACTCAACGAATGGCTGTGTGCTTCAACTTCACATCGCCATCAGCCTAATAGAGCTGAATCACTGGCAAGAATCCGTGCAAATGAAGATAGTTCAAAATTATTGACAACAACGCGTAATTACGGCAGATCGAGAAAAGAGGCTCCGGATCATAATCGCGATGAGCATCAGCCGCCGGGATTGTCAGCTATCGAGCAGTTGGCCGATCCAAAAATTTTTGACAAAATTTAATATTGTGCTATTCTGGACAGTAAATATTTCGCACTGTGTGCGAAAGTCTCCAATACGGAGCATATGCAGGTATCTTGTCAAACGTGTCCAAAGAAAACGATTATAATGATTCTGTGCGATCCAAGACAGTCGTGATAAAAGTTAGAGACATATATTTTACAGTTTGAGTGTTTTTAGATGAGTAAGAATGAGCTCATTATCTAAAGAATCCGTGAGGAGGTCACGGAATCGAAGAAGTTCGTCGGGGGACAGCTTCCTGGAGAAATTACGGCGCCTGGAAGCCGAATACAAAAGTGACAGGCGAGCGCGTTCTCGGGGCGGACGTGCGCGTTGTCGCGGCCGCTCGCATTCTTACAGCCGCTCGCGTTCCGGGGACGAGCGTACTCGACATCGTGGAGAACGTTCGTGGTCTCCTCGAGAAAAACGCGCAAGAAGAGATGATTTGGATAAAGAAAATGGCGAGCGTATCGCTGCTACGACCAGACGAACGTCACATTTTAGTCCAAGGCGAGATAATTCGGACAAAGAAAATGGCGAGCGTATCGCTGGTAGGACCAGACGAACGTCACATTTTAGTCCACGACGCCCAACCTCAACTAGGCAGAAGATAAACGTTGCAGACAAAGACGGCAGAAGGGGCGGTGAGCGTTATCTGCGAGATGTGTCACGCTCCAGGCCGGCACATGCGATCTCCAGCGAACGCGAAGCATCGGTGTCAACAAATGAGTTCGACGGAGAGGACGGCGAGCGTAACCTACGAGGCGCGTCACGTTCTAGTCACTCGTCAGGGGCGTCGGTAAAGCAGGCTGCCGGCGATGGTAACGACACGGCGATGGAACTCGACGAATCGACGTTGTGCTTGCTGGACGACGACCCATCAAAGGACGGTAAGGTAGGCCCTGACATTCACGTGGCAGTAGTGGAACGATGGACGAAAATACTGCAGAACGGACTGCCGAAAGATCTGAAGCGGGATCTCCAAGAAAAATAACCGACAATAGGGAATTGCCGTCTCACTGAAGTACCAAAGCTTAACCCTGATATCAAAACCGTTTTGTCGGCGCTGACGATTAAAAAAGATTCTTTTCAGTACAAGGCTCAAAATCAGCTGGGAGCTGGCATCAATGCCATTGGGGCGGCACTAACGGAAGTGCTTAAGGCCGAGAAGAGTACCGAGCAAACATTGGATGGGTCAAAATTTATCGAACAGCTGGCCGACGCAGGGAGGATCTTGTCGGACTTACACCACGATATGTCCAAAACGAGAAAATCGTTTATTGTTCCGGGGTCAAAACCTATTGTGAAAAATAGCGAGCGATACGCTGTTGTTCGGCGAAAAATTCGCTGAAAACTTCAAAGCGGCAAAAGCCATGGAGAACTCGTCGAAGGATTTGACAAAAAAGGGGGTCGGATATCGGAAGATTTTCGGGAAGAGTCCCGAGATAATAATCGCAAGTTCCAGTCATCACAACCGAGGCAGAGCGGATACTGGAACCAACGCCAGCCCAAGAAGTCAAACTGGCGACGTCCCTCCGGGAGTTACCGGAGCACTCAGCGGAAGGGACAGAAAGCGAGGGACTTCCAATCGAAGGAGAACCGTCAACACAATGACTAGACTCGGTGAGAATTGCGGGAAGAGTGCGACACTTTTTATCCGCGTGGGAAGAATTGACTTCCGACTCGTTTATTTTACAATGCGTAAAAGGTTATATAATTCCGTTTGAGAATCAGCCATACTCACGGAAAAGCATGAAGCCGAGATTAACAGCGCAAGAAATGGTTGCGTGTGAAACCGAGATACGTACGTTGCTCGCGAAGAGCGCGATCTCCAGATGTAATTCTTGCAAGGATCAGTTTATCTCAACATATTTTTTAATTCCGAAGCTGAACGGTGACATGCGATTTATTCTTAACTTGAAAGAGCTAAATAAATTTATCTCAGCGCCTCACTTTAAGATGGAAGATAAAAAGACGGCTAAGCGATTGATGCGAAAAGGCTCGTTCATGTCGTCGATAGATCTCAAAGATTCATATTTTTTGATTCCCGTGGAAAAGTCGTACAGGAAATACCTGAGATTCAGTTTTAGAAACCAATTGTACGAATTCAACTGCGTCCCATTTGGTTTGTGCACGGCACCATTTGTTTTCACTAAAATCAACTAAAATAATGAAACCTATAATAAGGTAAATGTCCCAGTAATCGACCATGCACCAGTAATCGACCAGTCTGTGGTAAAAGAGCGATAAATACGACTGTGAGTGCTTTTCGACGCTTAAATAAATTAACAACACTTCCTCCGATTTATGTACAATATTATATGAAAATTTGAGGCTTGTAAAATCACAACAGTGATAATAAGAAAATCGTAAACTTGCAGTGACCGAGCCGAGCGTGATTTCGTCGAAATCCTTGATATGGAGGTTAAGGTGCGTCTCGTGACATTTAGTTAAATTCTGCGATGCACGAAGACTTTGGCTGAGTAAGTTTAATTTGATATTACATATGAAGAATCTGGTATTACTAAATGAATATGATTTTATCGTGAAATTGTTGTTTGTGCAAAAAATCGCGGAGGTTGATAACTGGTTCAGAAAAACACATAAATGTCTGGGTAATCGACCTACTGTCGATCACTAGGACAAAATTGTGGATAGAAAATTAGTGTAAATCGCGTATTGTTTTTATGAATTAGATGATAAAAAATAATGTAACAATTCATTCATCGATCGAACTGTACGAGGAGTAGTTATGGACAGGGGTATTGGGCTCTCTATAAATAATTAAACAGCAAAATAAATCATGTCGATAACTGGGCCATGCATATGTCCATGACTGGGTCATGTCATGTCATGGGTCGATTACTGGGCAAACCGTCACTTTAATATGTCCATGACTGGGACATTTGCATACCTCAAGTTTTATGTTAATTTTTTATTACAAGAAGATAAGGTAGACCAAAAGTTAAGCGTTCTATTTGTTGACAAGATTATACTGATTCTTTATAACCTACAATGACAGTTATTGACGTCTTAATTTCTGACTTTTCTTAACGTGTCGATTACTAGGACATATAACGGTCGATGACTGGACCAACTATAACTTTAGTATGTCGATGACTGGTACATTTGCACTTCTGAAGCTTTAGAATAAGTTTTCTCTACAATAAGATAAGTTACGAAAATTTTTGAGGTTGTTATTTTTTCATACGACTATTCTGATTCATTATTACCTATAATGATCATTTTTTGTATCTTAATGTGAAACTTACGTTTTTATAAAGTCGGGCAATTTGGTTAACGTGTCGATCACTGGGACGTTTACCTTACAGCATCTCAGATCGAAGGGATTTTTATCGGTATTTTATCTAGACGACATTCTCCTGCTTGGACAATCGGCGCAGGAATGCCGGATTAATGTACACGAAACGAGAGAGTTATTAGAAACCGTTGGTCTTATACTAAATCTAGAGAAATGCAAGCTTGAGCCGTCGAAAGAAATCAAATTTCTGGGTTTTATTTTTGATTCAGAAAAATTCTGTTTAAAATTACCAAGGGAAAAGAGGACGCAGATATACAATCTAGCAATCAAATTCCGGGAAATTCGCAATTGTAAAATTAGGAAACTTACAGAATTTATTGGAGTTCTAGTAGCCGCGTGCCCTGCTGTTAAGTACGCCACCTTGTACACAAGAGTCTTAGAAAGGGAAAAATATTTGGCATTGGAAAAATCGAACGGAAATTACGATGGTGATATGACGATTTCAAGCAAAATAATTCCGGATTTAGAATGGTGGGTAAAAAATGTAATGACAGTAGAAAATCCGATCAGAGAAGACCACTTTGTAATGGAAATATTTAGTGATGCTTCCCTCACGGGCTGGGGGGTCGCATGCAACGGTGAGCGAGCACACGGGTTTTGGAGCAAAGACGGAAGAGAGGAGCATATTAATCTTCTCGAGTTGAGGGCTGTTTTTTTTACGGGCTAAAATGCTTCGCTAAAGATAAAATCTCGTGTGAAATATTGCTACGCATTGACAACACAACGGCGTTGTCGTATATAAACCGCATGGGCAGTGTTCAATATCCAAAATTGTCAAGTTTAACCAAAGAAATTTGGCAGTTTTGTGAAGCCCGAAACTTGTGGATCTTTGCTTCTTACATTAGCTCTAGCGATAATAAGGAGGCGGATGAAGAATCGCGAGTCCAATAAAGTGAAACCGAGTGGGAATTAGGAAATTGGGCTTACAAAAAAGTAGAGTCGGCGTTCGGAAAATTCGATATCGACTTGTTCACATCCAACGTAAATGCGAAATGTAAAAAGTTTATGTCCTGGCACAGAGATCCGGAGGCTTGGGCGGTAGACGCGTTTACTGCGCGGTGGACAAATCTATATTTTTATGCGTTTCCTCCGTTTGCAGTGATTTTGAGAACGATTCAGAAAATAATTTCGGAAAAGGCAGAAGGAGTTGTAATTGTACCCTTTTGGCCTACTCAGTCGTGGTATCCCTTGTTTGAAAGATTACAGGTATCAGAACCAATTATGTTTACCCCAAAAAATGATTTATTAATCGATAATTGCAGGCAACAACATCCTCTACGAGCGTCACTTGCCCTGGTTGCCGGGAAATTATCGGGCAAGCATTTGGCTTAAAAGGCGTCCCGCAGGAATCCATCCCGGTCATGATGGCTTCAGTATCAGACGGAACGATCAAGCAATACCGAAAACCATTAAATTTATGGTGGACTTTTTGCCGGGAGCAGAAAATTTGCCCGTTTATGGCTCCGGTCGCGAGGGTACTTGAATTTTTAACGCGTTGCTTAGATCAAGTAAAAAAGTACGGCACGCTAAATTCGTATCGGTCAGCCTTCGCGTTAATCGTTGTAGAGGATATAGGGCAACATCCGATTATTAAACGGTTTTTTCGGGGTGTCGCTCGTTTACGGCCTCAGAATCCGAAATACGTGGAAATCTGGGATCCCGACCCCGTGTTATGTTATTTAAAGACGCTATGGCCCCATGATACGCTATCGTTTGAGTTGTTAACCAAAAAACTTGTTATGCTGTTAGCGTTAGTTACAGCACAAAGGGTACAAACACTCACTAAAATAAGAATAAGTAATATTAAGAAAGTTGATACAGAAGTACGAATAAAAATAATAGATAGAATTAAAACGTCGGGCCCGGGAAGAAATCAGCCTTTGTTACAACTGCCTTTCTTCCGGGAGGAGCCGCGTTTATGCATAGCAACGATGTTATGCGATTATATAAAACGCTCGGCACCGTTAAGGTCTGAGAACGAGGATTTCTTGATACTGACGTATAAGAAACCTCATCGCGTGGCGACGTCGCAACCCATAAGTAGATGGCTCAAATTTGTAATGGCCGAAAGCGGAATAGACATAAGCATTTTCGGCTCGCATAGCACGAGACATTCCTCTACTTCGACGGCGTTTCGAAGAGGCGTTGATATCGATACGATTCGAAAAGCCGCAGGCTGGACGCCGAGATCGAGTGTATTTGCAAGGTTTTATAACCGACCTGTAATAACAAATACGAGTGTGGCAAGATCAGTTATAAACTCAATCACTTAAGTTCTAAGAGTTCTATGTTTACGTGGAAATACAAATTGCACTAAGCTTTAAACAACTACCATTGATCTAGAGGACAAGACGACGAAGCATAATTATACGATCAAACGAACTTACCTTAAGTGAAGTTCGATCGTGATTATGCTAGACGTCTTGTCCGAATAGATCAAACCCACCCACTTATCCCAAACCCATTTTGATCTATTCGTTGTGCAATTTGTGAGCTTTAAAATGTAATGGCGTCACGTAGCGAGGAAGGAACAGGCCTGCCCTCTACAGCTGGGGGCGCGAAGTTTGGCGGGGTTTTAAAACTGTGATGGATCGAGCAACTGGCGTTACTACCATTGATCTATTCGCACAAGACGTCTAGCATAATCACGATCGAACTTCACTTAAGGTAAGTTCGTTTGATCGTATAATTATGCGAAAAGGGCCGAAAGTTGGCCATTGCCACGAGTGGGAGGATTGCTGCCCGAGCGAAGCGAGGACTGCAATCACACGAGTTGCAAACGCCAATTTTGACCCGGGTTGCTCACTATATTTTTTGTATCAGGTGTATGAATAGTGATGCTTTGAATGGTAGTTTTACGAGACGGACAGTGAAAAGTGAAGGTACAAACTTTCGTCACTAGGAACGAAAGTGAAACATCCAAGGGACGAAAGTGAAGAATCGTGAACTGCGCTTGCGCCAACCTATCGTTTCAACACTGCTATGATATTAGCCACTTTACCACAAACTTTACCGTTTAACAAAAAAGTTTTTTGAAGATGGGAATATCTTTTGTATGAGTATACTGCAGAAAAGCGAATAATTGACAAAGCAAATGCGGAAACGACATTCTTAGGAGATGTTTGAATATGTATTCGGTTTAAGTAGCCAAAGGAAAATAAATGGTACACCTTATACCACAATACATTGATTCTGCCAGATCCTATTCATCGGCAATAGTCATAACATTCATTTTTACAAAGTATTTTAAAAAGTACTTAAACGAAGTACTTATCAATGTATTTTAAATATATAAAGTATTTTGTATTGTGACTATTGGACTGGACGAAGATGTTGAAAGAAACGTCACCAACGGCAAGCTGGTAAGCTGGACGAAGGGTCGTGAAGGCAGTAGGTAGCACCAACATCAAGCTGATAAACTGGACGGAGGGTCGTTGAACCAAAGTCTCCAAGGTCAAGCTGGTAAGCTGGGCGAAGAGTCGTAAAGATAATACACAGCACCAACGTCATGATGGTAAGTGGTTTTCGGGAGGATTTTGAAAGAAATAACTTTGAGGGCTTTTGTTGTGAACTGAGACGGTGAAACCCCTTAATTAAGATTGTTTAATACAACCATAATGACCGCATACAACGGATCTCGATAATTTTGGTCAAAATTCAATTGAAGCGGCGTTTAGTTAATGGTCAAACAATTCTCGTGTTTACAAATTTGTAATTAAGCAAATCAAAACAGAGTTCGATTAATAATTAGATAATTCATGTGTAAACAATTTTAAATGAACAAAATTGAGACAGAGTTTAATCGATAATAAGATAATTCTCGTGTAAGTAACTTTAATTTAATGAAATTGAGACAGAATCCGATTGAGCAACAAATGCTGATGCAAATGATTCACAATTAAACAATTTTCGGGCATACAATTTATAATGAATGAAATTGAAACAGAGCTTTTAATCGATTGTAAATGAACAATCCTCGTGTAAACAATTTTAATAGCGTGAAATTGTACGATTTATGAAATTAATGATTTAATTAGCAAATATGAAATAATGTCTGCGTTTAAATAATTCAATTTAATAATAATTAAATAATCTCTGTTTAATTAAAAAATCTCATACGCGATTTTTTTTTCTTTAAGGGGGGAGGGATGTTGTGCCCAGAATTATTTAAGGAAATGTTCAGTGCACCGCTTAAGCTTCGCAACCTAGCGAGCTAGAAATACGAAACCACGTTTATTCGTCAGACGTTTTTGGAGCAATTGGGCAATCGAACGATTTCGAAAGAGCTCGCGCTTTGACTCAGCGCGGAGTCGATATCGTTCGATGAAGCAATGTACGCGGAAGCAATAAATGCATACGCACCGATTTTAGGCAAATTGCTGGGAGTTAATCGGGAATGAGTTTAGTCTTCAATCGAACATCAAAGTGACCAGTCGGTCTTGGGTCAGACTCGCCCATAAGTAACAGCATCGAGACGACCTCGATATTGTAATACACTATATTGTTATTTGTTTAAATAAATCTTCTTAACTTTGCGTTATTTACTTGAGTCCAACTCTTTATTGGCAAACGATCCCAATAAATAAAATATATGTTAAATTGACCCCCCTGCGGGCATAACAGTATTCAGAAACTATTGTAATGAAAATTACGAGCTCATGGTCTTACAGTTAGTTTAAGGTCCTAAGTCCCGGTGAAACCTTAATCGAGAGCGATATTGTCACTATGGAACATGCGCTAACTCGGAGTTTGACTTTCGAAAAGACAGCACATTACTTCTTTGAGATGTTTGCTGGTTGCATTCGCGTGGAAAACTGATTTCAATTCTTTTCTTCATTAGCTAGCTCGACCGAAATCTCTAAGTGTGCCTTCGCAATATTCTGCTCAGTAGCAGTTTCCGCGGGGCCTTATCAGAGTTCGCCATAGCGGAGCCCCAGGCTCCAGCGTCTATCTGTGTTTTGTCTCGCATCTTACCCGCTTATCTTATTGCGCACAAAATGAAGATGTTCCCTTATAACAGGAGATTTTTATAAAGCGAACGAAAATATTCATAAGGATATGTTTTGAATAAATATACCCCAAAAAAAACCCTCACGGGTAAAAATTTGAGACGAGTACATTTACGCGACTGGCATTCTGCCCCAAAAATCACAATGGATAAAAAAAACTGGCGGTATACTGTTTATATGTGCAAAAAGTTTTGAAATAAACTGAAAACATCCGCAGCATGTCATCTCCAGTACATGTATGTAGAGTTATAAGTACTGATCCCCAGGACCAATACGTGGATGGTTGGACACCCCCAAGTCCGGGAAAATTCTAGCAACTATAGATAAAAATTGTGTGAAAAAAGCGAGCGGTATTTCTATTTATACGTGCAAAAAGTTTTGACATAAAGAGGATTTGTCATTTAGAGAAATTTATGAAAATAATAATAATAACAACAAAAATAATTACAAAGTTGTTGCATTGAGAGAAAAAGATATATTCAAAAATGGAAATAAATAAAATTGAAAATAATTTGGTAATTTAAGTGCAAAAAAAATTGACCTTAGTACTTAGCGAGTTTGTGAAATGTAGTCAATTGATTCATTATTTAATGTTTATGGTATGTTATCAACTCGCCAAGTACTAAGGTCAATTTCTTACGGTAAAAAAAAAAAAAAGTTCACGAGACGCCGTAGCGTCTCGAGACAAGTACATTTACGAACATCGAAACGCTACAAGTATATATTTCGGAGCCAACTCATTTTAGCCAGGTTTTCAACAGGTTATATCATTGCAGCAACGAATTTCGAATGCTCTGCGAATGGATTATTCTGCAGGCAGATGCATTAGCTCAAAATATTACTATTGAGACTAAAACCAATGCTGTTTGCTGTAGTATTAACAAAGATATGTTCATTTAAACATTTCGTTTTTTAGAATTTATTTCAATTTAACACGGCACGCGTGCAACTTCATGCCGTACATGGCACGCGCCGTTGGTTGGCTCGTCCCCGAGGGGACCTGTGCCACTCTCTTCAGCGTCTCGTGAACTTGTAGCGTCTCGACGATCGTAAATGTACTTGTCTCGAGACGCTACCGCGTCTCGTGATATTCAACAGATTACATAAAAATACAATCATTTTTTTAACATTGATTTCTAATGAAAAAATAAAAAATTTTAAATTTCGCCGTATAAAATCGATTTTTTAAAGTATATATATATATATATATATATATATATATATATATATATATATATATATATATATATATATACTAGGGGGGCTGCGCCCCTATATATATATATATATATATATATATATATATATGCATATACTAGGGGGGCTGCGCCCTCCTGCGTGCTTCGCGCGCCAACCCCCCCCCCCCCCTTTTCCGAACTCAGAATCTTCAAATACGCACTATAAAATATTATCGTTTCTACACTACTAAGAAGTAGATAATACGGTGCCTTTATTTTTAATATCGGAAGACTTTTAATCGAAGTTTTACTTTACGATACCATTACAAAGTAACCTCGGTTGCTTTGCAAACCGCAAAACCTCGGTTAAATGTTTCGAATATATTTTTTACAATTCCACCGCCAACTTGATACCACTCGACTGAAATTCCTCTATCCCTCGGGAACCCCTCCTTTATCCCCCTGGAACCCTTTCTCTATCCCGCGAAAACCCTATTCTACACCTCGGGACCCCCCCCCCCCCCCTGTCCCTCAGGACACCCTCCCCCCACTATCTTTCAGCGATAGGTGGTTTGAGGTCAATTTTTCTAAGTCTCTCGATTCTTCGAAATTTCGAAAATGTTGAGACTTAACATTTTTCAGCTGGGGCTATTATGGCTCGCGCGCCCGTATCGCCGTTCTTCTTATTGGTCTCATAAAGTACTTAGAAAAATAGGGCCTTCGGGCCCCATTAGGGAATTCCGAAAAATCCAGGCCTTGGGGGCACTTGGGGGACATAGAAAAATTCCGGCTTGAGTGCGTCATTTGACTCCAGTCTGCTGAATTCTTGACACGGCGGCGCCGGCGGCGGCGGCGAGATCTTTTTTTTAATATCGTTATCAAAGGGTTATTACGGCTGGCGTGCTCGCAAAACCTCAGCTAAATATGTCGAACCTTTTTTTTTTACAATTCCATCATCAACATGATACTACTCGTTTGAAACTCCTCTATCCCTCGGGAACCCCTCCTCTATTCGACGGGAAACCCTACTCAATCCCTTGGGAACCCCTCTATCCCTCGGGAACCCTTCCTTTATCCCATTGGAACCCTTCCTCTATCCCGTGGAAAACTGGACTTGACATGGAATGCCCTATATGCCTATATACATAAGTATAGGGGGGCTCCGACCCTCTGCACGCTTCGCGCGCCAACCCCCCCATATTTACTACTTATTATAAATATTAATCTTTTGTCTCCTCTATCGACCGTATTTTGTTATCCTCGCAATCGTATTTTCTTTCCTCTGTTGATCCTTTTTTATTTTCCTTTAAAATTGTATTTTATTTCCCTTAGAGTTTGTCATTAGTTTCTCTTCCCAACCGTCTTTTGACAGTCCTCCTGATCATCTCTTAGTGTTCCCCTCTCGATTGCCTTTCGTTTCCCCCTCTCGATAGTGTGTCGTTTACTTCCCGATCGATTTTGTTTCCATTCCAGATCGTCCTTTGTTTCCACTCCTGATCGCCTTTTCTGTTCCCTCCTGACCGTAATTTATTTTGCCTCTTGATCGTCTTTTATTTTCGCGCCTGATCGTCTTTTGTGTCCTCTCCCGATGAACTTTAGTTTCACTCCCGATCACGTTTTGTTTTACCTTACGATTGTACTTTGTTTCCCTTCCAGTTCGTCCTTTGTTTCCCCTCCAGATCATTTTTTGTTTCCCTTTCCGACCGTCTTTTTTTTAACCTTACGATGTATTTTATTTACCCTTCCGATCGCCTTTTGTTTGTCCCCTCTGCCCGCTTAGCCCACCAATTCCCGGATATTTCAAATGGTTTCTTATTTTATTTATTTATTTGGTAAACGGGGCAAGCCCCTTGACAACTACGGCGCCATGGATATTCAGGACCTACAGTTTTAGGTGGGTTCCGAACCACCGGGGATTACAGAAAAAAGCACATAGAAAAATTCCATTGGTGCCCGGCCGGGAATCGAACCCGGGCCCCCTGCTTGAGAGGCCGCGTCTCTATCCACTGCGCCACTGCCTTCCCCCTTTACTGAGATCTTTCAATCTATTATGAAAAAATATCTCGCCGCGCCATAGCACTTGACATTATAACAACAATAGCCATGAAAACTATTACTATGGTAACGGTTGGTGAGTCAAAAAATACTATAGCAACGGTTGCTGTGAAAAGATTGCTATGGCAACGGTTGCTGTGGCGCCGGTCTATAGCGACGGTTGCTATGGCGCCGATTGCTATAGAGACGGTTGCTATGGCGCCGATTGCTATGACAACGGCTGTGATGACAACAGTTGCGAAATTCTGGGTAATCAGAGATTTCTGAGTAATCAGGGAATTCTGGGCAATCAGGGGTGTAACGTGGTAAAATTCCGCTCATCTCCGATTCTTAGCGAGACGACAACAACCGGCAAATCCATACCGTTTCGATATACAATTAGGACATAATTCTAGTTCTTTTTATTTCTTTATTATTTATGTACGCCGAGCGATGAGAGTTTTCCGCATCGATATTAACTACGTGAATATGGAAAATCCCGCTACGCTACGACAAAGAGGAATAGTCGATCTCGAGGCGCATTTCTGCGCTAACATTAATCTTCTCTCCCGAATCTGCAACTGAAAGAAGGAAGGGCAACATCCCGAGCAACATCGTCGCATGAAATAACGCATTATCAACTGTCGTTATCCTGCTGCCCTGCAATTATCGAGCGCGCACAGATTTTGGAGTTCGCGCGCCAGTGCGACAAATATTAAATCGCTAATCGTGGTTGCGAGTAGTTGCGAGAGTCAGAGTTGGCCGCCTGATTGTTCCTTGCCCAATTTATGTAAGAGTAGGGATGAGAGGGCTCGTGCTTCCGCGATCGGCACATCTCTAGGCTGTTCCTGTCCGATCGTCGTCCCGCTAAGTCGCGTGTCGAGGGTAACCATGGGGGCTGAGGAGAGAGAGCGGGAGTCGAAGCAAATTCCCGCATCGAGGTGAGCCCTTGTCGTTCGGCATTTAGAGTCTTTTGTTTTTGTAATTTTTAAATGGTGTTTTCCCGTAAATAATTGAATCGGTGGTGACGAAGGCCTTGCGCGTGGAAGAAGTTGGTGATTCTCAATTTGATCGTTGTTAGTGAGTCTCGCGTAACTTACGGTGAGTCGTTTTTCCGCGGATGTTAATCTGTTAAAATAGTTTTTGGTTTTGCCGGGAGATAGTATCGGCGGGTTCAGTCATTTTAGTGTTAATTATTTGTGCGCGGGAACGATTTGTGTGTTTTTTTGTTTGAGAGTGATTCGCGTTATGTTATGACACTGGTGAACTGAGTAGCTGGTTTTCCCGTTTGAGAGGTTGATTGTCGCGAATAAGTGTCATTCTTTAATTACTGTTCGAGAGTGAGTTTGTTCCCGCTGCACCGTGCGTGTGTGTGCGTGTGAGAGAGAGATACGGGTAGATCGCGTCGTTTGGAAAAGTGAGGTGTTGAAACGCGTAATCTATTTTCTTGAATTCTATATGTTATATTGTAAAATCGGAAATCACCCGGTATCGTCCCACGTCGTTTTGGACCTTGTGGATTTGGTGGGCAACCGGCGAAATATCCGATCGCGGGTGAAGGCTCGAGATCATCCCGTGTATAGAGTCTTAGCGTTGTTTAAAATAAATCGATCAGGGCGGATTATCGATTGTTCGAAACCGTCCCGCAGTAAATCATAGTGTCGTTAGGTTTTCGTTAATTCCCGTTCTCTCGTATGTTGTGTGTGCGTGTGCGTGTGTTAGCCGATCGAGGTCCTTATGTTTAATTTCTAGTCATTTGATTTTAATTAATTCTGAATAAATAGCTATTTTGTGATTCCCGTAATTAAAAACTTGAAATTTATTCTCATTGGTCTGCCCGAGTTCCTGACATAGAATCCCGCCACTCTACATTTCTTGACGGCTGCGGCTAGTCCGGCAAAGCAGCTTGGTCCCTGAACATCGCGAGTTTTTCCCGGCGCGTAAGCGCCTGGCGCCCATTAAAAATAAAAGGGAAAGCTCGGGACTTTAGCTTTGTAGTGCGTTTGGCATTTTTGGGGAAATTTACACTACAGGGGATTTTGGGTAATCAGCGGATTTTGGGTAATCAGCGGATTCTGGGTAATCAGGGGATTCTGGGTAATCAGGGGTGTCCATGAGGGACTTAGAATAATCCAGGCTCGGGGGCCCTTGAGGGACTTAGAATAATCCAGGCTCGGGGCCCATGAGGGGCTTAGAATAATCCAGGCTCGGGGGCCTATAAGGGACTTAGAATAATCCAGGCCCGGGGGCCCATGAGGGACTTAGAATAATCCAGGCTCGGGGGCCTATAAGGGACTTAGAATAATCCAGGCTCGGGGGCCCATGACGGACTTAGAATAATCCAGGCTCGGGGTCCTATAAGGGACTTAGAATAATCCAGGCCCGGGGGCCCATGAGAGACTTAGAATAATCGAGGCTCGGGGGCCTATAAGGGACTTAGAATAATCCGGTCTCGAGGGCCCTTGAGGGACTATCCTACACGGCGGCGGCGATACTAGGATTTTATTGTGGCTCGCGCGGTCGCAATCTCCCCCAAAAAAAGTGCCCCCCACCCAAGGGTGCCCATCGCCCTTGGGGGAGATATGTTTTTGGAAAAGGACTTAGAAAAATACGGGCTTGGGGTCTCACAGACCCCCCTGAAATCGAGGGATTTAGAATAATTCGAGCTCGGGGCTTGGCGGAAGGGGCCGTGGCTAGCCCCAAGCCTTTAGCCCCATCCCCTTCCGCCAAGTCCCGAGCCCGAATTATTCTAAGTCCCTCGATTCTTGACACGGCGGCGGCGGCGAGATCTTTTTATAATATAGAGAGAAGAGATGGGGGGCTGCGCCCCCTGCGCGCTTCGCGCGCCAACTCCCTCCCCCTCCCTGCTGCACTCAGAATCTTCACCGAATCTTCACAGAATCTCACCTTTCCTATCACTACACCGAGAAAAAGTTGTATTGATTCACGGAAATCCTTGCCAATGAAATGAAATACTTGAGTTTCAATACTATCTTTTCTTTGAATGATCTCAAACTCAATGAAAAGTAGTGACATTGAATCAAATGAACATTTCTTTGAAACAATGAGACTCTTTCAGTGATTTCAAAGAAATCGTTTCTTGTTCAATGAAACCTTCTTCTTTAACTTCAAAGAAATGTGTATACCAATGCACGATAAAAGTGACGGCGTATCAGCGTTTCACATAAACGCATAGTCTAGCGGGATTATGTGAAACGCTGATAGGCCAATGGCCTATCAGCTATTGTAATGGTTTCTCGCAAGCGGTTTGCAGCCAAAGTGTTTATAAAAGTGCGAAGATATTTAGGATTCAACTGCACTTAAGCGAGCTATCATGTGAAGGTGATGCTTCTTGGTATTCATTTTTGTATTCCTTTGATGAAAAGAGACACTGGCAGTCTGTCTTTTTTTCCTCAACTCGGGATTTCGAATCTCAAAGCATTAATAAAACTAAAACGGCATGTGATGCTTTCATCATGCCGTCACCGTGCGGGTCACGCCATGCGTTCAAAATTTTTCGATATGGCCTGTCGTGCCGTCACGGTGCTCTCACGGCGTACCGTCATCGTGACAGCACGCCGTGACGTATCGACAAATTTTTCTTTTAATGTGTCTCAAACTTGGCCCTTTATCTTATTGAAAAAAATGATCAAGCAAAATGAATAAATTATTTACCGAACATAAAAAAATTTAGTTGGTTCAATTATATAATGTTTAATGATTACATTTTTTTTAGCCTTTCATGAATGCACGTTTAATCAATCTAATGGACACTTGACGTTGAGATGCCTTTGAACCGCTATGTATCGCCTTGTTGCGAAATAAATGTCGAAAATTAAATATAACCCTAGCAGATCCGGTCACCGAACAAACCACCGTTGAAATCAGCATGGTAGTTTTGTCAAAATTTTGTCGAAATCACCCCGTAAACCACCACTCCGAGATTTGTTTAAATCTCATAGTGGTGGTTTACGTGGTGGTTTTGTCAAAATTCTAAATGAATTTTCTGCACAAAACCGCTATAGTGGAAACGACCGTGATTCTATGATGCTCGACAATCGTAACAAATCTCGATGGAAATGCAGAGGGCCTGTAGGCAGTGCGATCACGCACCACACCGGCCATTTCTGTTACATCGTCTCTATAGCTACTCGCAGGAGGACGTGTAGTGTACTTATAGTTTATTGTATTCTACGCCGTAAATCAAAGAATCGACAGTAAAAAACGCTATGCTCCTAATGCTGAAGAACGATCGGCGGATTTGCATAACGAGAAATGGCGCACAGAATGCAATACAATGCAGTAAATTATCGTGTAGAGACAAGTGAATATTGTTAAACGGTAGATCCTACATCGTGGATCCTATATATCAATCGATACGTGACCCAAGTGCTCACGGGTGCTGTTTATTAAGTTTGTATATTATGTATGACAATACTTGTAAATAGATATGCATATGTTTACGTGTAGGTTTTTGTAGATACGTACACTGTGCCAAAGCAATTACAGAGAATAGAAACAGGAGTGACAATCACTCATTAATAATCAACACCAGGCGCCCGAAGAATCTATATTTGTAGGTAGGTGTGGTAATTCTTGATTAACTCAATGATTAGGTCGGTTAGAATGAAGCCACTGCTGTTGCTATGCTCCAATTATTCACAGTGGAAAAAAGTCGAATGTCGTATTAAAAAAACAGTTTGACAGTTAAATATTTTTTTGTTATAATTTTTTAATTGAATTTATATTAGTTGTATTATAAATCCACCACAATACATTCTTATGTATTAATATATATTCTTATTCTTACAGTATTTCAACTAAAAGAGGACGGGGTTAGTTCCGTTTTAGAAAGAGAACTTGTATGTATTAAAGATTGGCACGAATTAAAGCATTAGGATTACTCCATACCAAGTGGGCCAATCATTTGCCATCACGGCAATTTTTCTATAGTTTTTAAGCATAATAATGAAAATTCTGTGAAATTTTGAGAAAAATCGAAATGGTCTGTCTCAACGAAAAGAATTATTATTACTTTATGATGTCAAAAAATTGCGGTAATTCTTTTTGAGCGGCTATGGAATTTTTTTTGTTAAAAAGTACATTCAAAAACTTGAATTTATAGAGAATCAATTTTTTTGTACGATCGGTAATTTTGAATACATATCGAACTGAAAAAAAAAAAAAAATCGTTATCAAATTTAGGGCAAATCGTAGGTGCTAAAATTCTGAAATAATTTATGGATGTTCATGATACTCTAAACAATTTTTAAAAAAATGTTGAACACTTTTTGCGTCCATGCTAAATTTGGGTGATCGACTTGGTATGGAATAACCCATTAATAAAAGAGTGGATATTTCGAAATCCATCTTGTACATACACGTGCCTAGATTGTGGAATGAAAAGGATTTATAAAAGGCTAAAAAAATAGGAGGATAGTGAGCGTTGGTTGACATGTTTACATATGAATGGCCAGAAATCTCTAAGTGCGGCATTTCTGTATACAAGTAAATAGGCATTTCGAAACTTGTTTTTGTTCATTTTCTTAGTGTTTCAGTATCTACAACCAAGAACGCTAAGGACTTTTTTTTCATTGATGTCGAGAGAAAGAACGACCCTCATTACCGCTGCATCTCCCCATGACATTATAATAAATAAAAATGCAATTGAAGAGAACAGACGCGGGAGTGATGTGTATCAATTGATAACCATCTTGTGTTGACCCCGACAAATTCGACGTAGTACTTATACGCATCTATCCTCATTGACTAAATTGATCAGAAGGAAGTCACGATGTTTCTATGTCACAGTGCAAAAATCCACAAGTTGTAAGTAGAAGTAATTTGAAATATCAAATTATTGCAACACATAATATATTATTTTTCCAAGCAATAATGCTTAGAATCTACTCATAGTAGCGACCAAAGCACTATCTGATACGGTTCATCTCAACTAGGTTTCGAGACTTATGGCAACTTGTCAAGAGTGGGAATGTATAACTTATTGGGGATTAGGCAATCAGAAATCTGAGAAAGCAAGCACAATAGTATATTAAGGCAAATGTCTCAATAGCTGGACATGTTCCATTGGCTGGATGCACCGTGTGTGCAAGAGAGAAGGAAATACGATTTTCTGTGTGTCTCCGATGATTGCGACCTGGCCTTAACCGCCCGATCATTTGTACCTTTACCTTACTATGGAAGTGCGAAAAAAGTTTTTCCGACGAGTGTGAGTTTACAGCAGGAGCCGAAGGTGAGTATTATAATTACGCAAGTTAAGAAAAAGTTTTTCCACCTATTATCTCACCGAGTAAAGTACCGAATTTTAATTGAACTTTAAACTTAATTGAAATTACCGATAATGAACGTTTTACGCACACTTCGCGTGTAAAAATCGCCATCTTTCTACCTTGTAAAGTAAAATTTTGTACAATAGTGGTTGGAAATAGTATATTAGGGAATAAGGGCCAAATGTTGGCGTTTGCAACTCGCGACATTGCAGCCCTCGCTTAGCTCGGGCGGCTAACACCGCGCTCGTTGGTTTCGCCCTTGTTCCACAATATACTATTTCCAACAAGTATTGTACAGAAATTGTACAAAATTTTATTTCAGGGCTGCAATGTCACGAGTTGCAAACGCTATCTATCGGCCCTTGTTCCACAATATACTATTATAGTTTATATTTTATATTCTATAGCTAGGATTTTCGCCTGGAACTTAATTAAACAGTACAAATTTATAACCCATTTTAGCCCTTCGAAATCAGTTCCCGCTTATCCCAGTTATTTCGAGATATTTTATAATGTAAGGTTGTCACGGCTCTTTCAATGACCGTTCATCGTTAATTATCGGTTGAAGTAAGCCATAGTGAGCGTATTACAGATTCAAAAAGCTACGTGTTCCAAAATTATGAATAAATACAGTCCATGTAGTTGTAGGGTCTCATTTGACACGGCCTAATTGAACGATTCTTTCGATCTTCCTCAGGAGAATCAATGTATTGACGATAATAATAAATATTTGCGTTGAAAACCATAAAATGTAGTCAGAAAAGTTTTACCTATTAGCAACAAAGTCCATACATTGTGTTACAAGGTTTCGTGCTCGACATTTTACTTATCAGGAACACGCCATTAAAAGATTGCAGCACCCAAGAATGTTGAGAACATAAAAGATTGCAGCACCCAAGAACGTTACGGGCACTGAATATTGCAGCACCCAAGAACTTTACGAGCATACAACAATCGGCCAAAAACATTATTTGTTTATTCATAAACCAATTCTTCAGAAAGACTGCAAAAGTGTCACATACTACCAGTCGCCACCATATGTGACACTTTGCGACCTCCCTGCAGTATTGATTTTTCAATAATCAAAATAAGCATTTTGACCAGTTATTATATGGTCGTAACGGACCGACAGTAGTGGACGCGCGGTCGGTGTGTGGCTTCGGCGGTCCCCAGAGTTAAGCAGCATTGTTTGCGGCCATAACTTGGATGGGTGACCGCTTAGCCGTACACTCGTTTGCGCGCCAACTGCTGAGCGGGAGGCAGTTTTTCTGAGTTTCTAATGTATTCCCATACAATAAAAACTCAGTAAAAATAAAGCCGTCTGTATCGGCCAGGTTTTCCGCAGTTTCCCTATGCCCCCGTGCAAATGCAATACAGTAGTGCATTAGGATGAGTGGCTGCGGACAACACTCTAGGGGGGGTATCTATGAAGTGAACGGGGAACGGGGTGTCTATGATGGAACGGGGAAAAGGGGAGAGGGGCAACGTAAAAGCCTGAAGAAGGCATACGGAAAAGAAACAAATTTAAAAAAAAAATATATATATATATATATATATGGTCGTAACGTTCTTCAGTACTGCACGCGGACACTTATTAGGATTAATTATAGTAAATGTATCGGAAAAATGAAAATTAACGGTCAGGAAAAAAAAAGTCACAAGGTTGCCGAAACTCCCCTAGGGTAGAAGTACCGGTTGTGGCCACTTTAAGAATTTTCCCTATTTCAAATGCGTTTGGGATCGGGGCCGAATATCATAAAACGATTTTGAACCTATACTTTTCGTATCTGAGAAGAATATAGGTTCAGATTTCTAACATAAAAATCTTCATGTGGGACAAGAAAACTCTGGAAAGTAGAAAAAGTAGGAGTATTGACATTTTACCAGTTCTGGCCGTCTATTCACCGGTTTTGGCCACAGTAATATACCGATTTTGGCCATGCTTAACAATTGAATACCTCAATATTGATTGCCCTTGAAACATTTTTTAAGACATGTTTAATCATCCAAAATCGTATTTTTACGAAAACAACCAATTCTTCTACGCAAAAATTTATTTCTTTAAAGCACAGATGCCACAGATGAACCTAACTAACCTTTTTTGACATTCGTTTCCTTCGTTTTGGACTTTTTCGTAGCAGATTTCTTTGTCAGAAATAGTCAAACCCCATATTAATGTTTTACTCTGTACACTTTTATTTTTATTTTTACCCGCGCTTTTCTTGAAAGCAGATTTTGGCATTGCATAATGATGGGATTCTCCAGCATGAAAGATGTTCCACTATTTTATATTTTTTTACTATACATCTCTTTGGCTATATTTTTCTCAGCGTGTTTTGGTTTTTTTCCTTCTTTATGAATATATGAATTGAATGTGTAATAATTAACGAAAAATAAATGATTATATTATCATGGCCATATTCGGGCAACATGCTTATTCCTTGTACCAGTTGTGGCCATCGTTGTTTTCATAAACGTATAGTTTTATTTCGGACTTTCAGTACATCAAAATTTCCAGTAATGACTTTTAGGATTGATATGTGCAAAACTGCTTGCAATTCGTCAATGATATAACCCGAAAATGTATCTAGAGCTTTCGTCAAAATCTTGTCGAATTACGCAAAGAGTTGAGAATTTGGTAAATTAGCTGATGATATTTTTATTACGATATAACGATAACAATATAACGATAAATGTTGCCAAAATATACAACGTTATGAAAAATCGTGATTAAATGCAAAATTACAATAGCCACAATAAAATGTATTTAACTGTGAGGGATGGCCACAACCGGTACTTCTACCCTATATGAAACACGATTTATGGTGTACGAGACACGGTACACAAAACAGAAGACACGGAAATGGGGTGCAAATCAGTGTTGTAAACCTCCACTTTAAGAAATAAAATTTAAAGTACAATCCGCTGTGCAGCAGATGACTTCGCAGTAATAATCTGCAGCGGTTATGAAATTTTACGTTATCTTTAATATAGCTGTAAAAAAATTTCATTTTCAATCAAATATTCGAAGGAATTGCGGAAAAACGCAAAGCACGGCCCTCCATTACTTTCGCAATGTACAAACTGTATATCTCCATTTTTTCAATAAAATTACCATGACATTTAACTGAAAATTAATATTTTTACGCATCGTATTATAAATTCTGTATGTTAATGTTGTGGAAACATAATCATAAAGCCAATTGTACACGGAGAAAAGGGTGTAGTTGTAGGAACTACGGAATTGATACGTGCCAACCAACAGGCATGGTAAAAAATGGCATTAGCAAGTTATTGCGTGTCAGAACCAACCGATTGGTAAAGCCAACTAACCGATTGATGTCAACCAACCGATTGGTAATGCCCACCAACCGATTGGTGGCGCCAACCAACCGATTGGTAATGCCAACCAAACTACATCTAACGCTCCAAACATTTAAAGGTTAGCTTTCTCAACTAACCCGTTTTCTCCATGTACCATCCACTATCTTCTCTTAAAAAATACATGGCACGTCGAACTCGAAAGACTGAAGCCGCTTTTCAAGTCTTCCGCTTGGTCGGCGACGGCTATTTCAGAGCCAACTTCAGTCTGTCGATGCTGCCGCTGCAAAGTCGCCGCGTATGGCGCGCATTTTAAACTATCGCTTTCGCTCTTTTGCCATGGCTGCTGCAGAATCACGTAGTGACTTCAATAGCTGTCTTTTTCGTAGTTGTGATATTGAATAGAACTATCTCCATAGAAACAAAAAGTAATCAATGAATAGGTAATTATTTTGCCATAGAGGTTTGTAAGGTTCTCTTTTTATGTTTCTAAACAAGTGCGACGCTGATCTTGGTGATGAATAGAGTTGTAAATCCGTAATTCTTTTGGAAATAGGATTTATAATACAAATGACTGTGTTTATTTTTTTTTAAATAATAAGTTGCAGCGATTGTAATATCCTCTCTTAAATACACACCACATCGCAAGTAATTATTTTGTGGGTGGAATAGGAACGCTGTTCATTAGATATATCAGTTCTGAGGAATGTCTAATAAAACTGCCTTTTTATAGCATCTGTAATTGATGGTGATTGGTAGGTTTTAAAGAGGATATGTAATGAGTATATCAAAAGTATGTCATGAAAGTAGCGTGATTTTGACTGCCAGCTATTTTGGATAGACATATACATTGATTCTTCAGGATCGTTTAAGTTTTAAAAAAAGACGCAAAGTTACCAAAGCATATAACGCGCGGAGCACGGACGTTGTTGCTAGTATTTCTAGATGAATTGAAGATTTATAACTCTGGTGTAAATAACTACAGCGAATATTCATAATAGATTATCACGAACATGATTATCGTGATCGATATTACAATACGAGAATCCTGATTGCAGATTGAGATGAGTTAATAAAAGGTAATAAAATTCAATAATAAGATAGATAGCTGCCATTATTGCGTTATATATACATATATATAATACCGATGCTGGTGGCAAATTCAGTGTAAGCGGCACCCTCTCATCACTATCATATTTCATTGGCACCGTATATTGTCAGGATGCTCTACTCTTGCCACCGTAATGCAGATAAATGTGCGTACTTATTATAATAGTGTGCGCTGCGTGTAACGACACTGTACTGATGGGTGCTCTCGTAAAAGGGATAACATGACTATGAAAGCGGCCGGACGATACAATGATCCGCATGCGTTACATCAACAGCATCACAGCTCGTTCTCACAGTGTCGCTGGTGCTTCTGCGGCTGAAGGACTCACAAGGCCGAAAAAAACAACCATTCGTGGCGCAATCGGAATGTAAGTTTGCTGATAATTGTTAATCGTGTTTACCACAATCGAATTTGGTACAAGAATTTTTTTTAAGTGGCTGAAGAAGTGTGAGTGTGACATTAACAAAATCTGCAGCTACCCTATCGGATCATCGCTACCCGAAAAACAACCGTAAAACGACGAGGTCGCAAAACGCCGTGCACAACTGCTTAGCAACCGCGATTCTATCATTTATATCGGTTGATTCATGATCGTTAAGGTAGCTATGTCAGAACGCCGGAGTCATAGTCGTTAAGGTAGCTATGTCAGTACGCCGGAGTCACAGACAGCAGCATCTATATGACGGCGAAAATTGATTATGTATTGCATTTTGACTGTGACAATGTTAATACCAAATAATCGAGATTTTGTGAAAAATGTTGCAATGAGATTGACATAATTATTTTTTCAGTGCGAATTTGTTTCCTTTTACCACGGCATCTTGAAAATCGGATGATAGCTAGGTTAGGTAACGTCATCTGGCTTGGAATCGTGCACTTTAATATTAGATTACTGTAACATGTGTCCTGTGACTTCATGACTTCTTATGATACGCAAAAATTCGCCAGTAATGTTCGAATTCGTCGTACTTTTTATCATATCTCTATCTTTGACCTAAGTATGTTAATTCTCGATTGAAAGATTAATTCCGCTAACACTCCCGTAAGCGCCGTGTAAAGAGATCGATATTCAAGTATTCATTTTTTACTCAATTTTTCGGTAAGAACCATCCAAATTTTGGAGAAGTAAAGCTGAATAGCTCAATTACAATAGGCAAAAATTTCATGAATATCAGTTGGATTTGACTTCCTGACATAACTACCTTAAGGCGAGAGTTTCAGTACGTGCTAGTCATATGATCGATTGAACATTGTAACCAACAAAATAATATTTGAGGCAATTTTTTGCTGCGTGGAAAATAATTTCATTAATTTAGATGTAAAGTTTTCGCGAATAAAGAACATGTCTATTCGTTTGGCAAGGGACCCACTCTACACCTCCCAACTCTGCACAAAGACAAGTCGACACAAAAAGTCGACACGATTGACTGTACACACATTGAGTTGCCTGCGTGTACAGTCAGTCTTTATGCAAAGGTGGAAGGTGTAGAGTCGGTCCCTTGCCTATTCGTTTTGGAAAAAGTTGGACTCCGTTTTGATCTGCTGGCATTCGAGCTCGCAAGCGGAAGACAAATACTTACTTGGCAACGTCGCATTTTATGTCAATGTAGTTTATCTCCATGTTTTTAACAGGCCGGCGTCAAAACGTTTCTAACCTCTTCGTAGTTAACCTGCTTGGGTATTACTGAAAATTTTTCTGATGGAAAAACACGATATTCGTGCCCAATACGGCATTTTCGCCAGCAGATTCATATCGCGTAAGCGGAAGCAATTGCGTGATAATGTGTTGGCTGCCAAAAAGAAAAAATCAAACGCGATCACAAAGACTGACAGAGCTATAAAGGCAGTAGTAGTACTTCAACTACAAACTTTATATACACCTGTATAACCTTTAAAGTAAAATAAAACATAATTTGTTAATGAGCTACTTGCAATTGATAAGTGAATCCTCGCTGCTGTGTGTTATTTCTAGATATAATAAATACACTTATTGTGCGAATAGGAAGTCCAAAAAAAATACAGGTCAACAAATAAAATGAACTCATACATGCTTTTTTTATTTTCGATTTTTTTCCTGTCTTTAAACGGTTAAATTTAAATTATTAAAATTGTGGGATTGAAACCGTGATTAAGGTAATTTCACCACGAACTCCACATAAAGTGTCAAAATTTACCGATTTTCGGAATTTAATTTCTAGCAGATAGAGTCAGTATGAATTTGTATGAAAAGTCTGATGTATAGCATACGAACATCATAGTTTAACAGAAAAAAAAATCAGACCTTTATCTAATCCGTGCCCTAGTGAAACTACTACCTTAAGCGGTAAATTCTACGGCGAAAAGCGACCGATATTAGTCCATGGTTGCCTAATCCGACGGGGTACGTTAACTAAATAAATATTTCACTACAAATTCAGGTAAAGAATCATAATTTCTCTTCATTCACTGGGATCACAGATTTTGGAGATTTACTTATTATCACATTGAAAAAAAATGTCATTGATTCAATAAATCCATCGTTTCCGGGGGCTGCCAAAAACAAGCGTTATAAACTCAATTTGAATTCTAATTCCTCCAATTCCCTACGAGATCGAAACAGTAACTCTAAAAGAAACAAAATAATATTTTGGCATTGATTTTCATTTGAATATCATGATATTCAATTAATATTTTCACAAAATGTATATATATATATATATATATATATATATATATATATATATATATATATTCTATTTAAGATTGAATTTTTTTCATAACCATAGCCTATGATCTGCAACTTGTCTGCCGATTTTTCTGCGCCCTTCTCTTCCTCGTTGCTCATATCTATATCAGATACTTAATTCACGTTTACAAGACTCGAAGCACATAAATAGCTCGGAAACGTATCACGTATCGTTAGGTAAAATAAATTGGTATTGTGTGTTGAAGAATAGGGTGAAGAAAATTCTCTCGCCGTGAATGTTGCATTTCCCGAAGCGAGGATAGCTTATCTCGTGACACAGCAGCAGCACAGCACACACTGCATTTTTTTTTTCAACATAGGACACGACACATGGACAGCGGTCCCTCGCTGCTTGTGCGAGAAACGAGAGCCCGTCCGAATGATATATTCTTTTATCGTAGAAACAAGAAAGAATAGTGGCGTTGTTACTTTATATCAAACGGTAAATGCGAATCTGTTGCGCCGACCAACATAATACAAACGCGTACCGCGTCGCGTATACCGGATACTCGTGACAAGAATTCGAATGCGAGGCTTATTTTCTGACTATGTTCACCATTTTTGCATCTTGAGTCGCAAGTATCTTAAGACAGTGATTACGAGATTTCACGCTTCGGGAATTAAACATTGCGCACTAGTTAAAAGTCAGTGATTAATTCTTCAGTACAGGCATTTTGTTGTTGCGATTTCTTATATTAACCGACGGTATTGAGAAGTAGCTTATGTACACTTTTAGAAAAGATCGGAATTTTTTATGCATCTTGTGTAGCGTACTTGTACAGTAAAAATAATACAAATTATAAAAATTAAAGCATTTTTACAGTAAAATTAAAGTAAACCGTTTAAATTACTGTGCTATAAATTCATTTTACATCGCACTTGCATATTCAATTTCAAGTATATAAGATAAGGTATTTTTTAGCGATCTTTGTTAAAAAAAATAATTCAAATGGGTAACCGTTTCTTTTTATTTCTGTAGATGGTTTAAGATTTCAACGTCCAAGATACTTTTCAGGCTTAAAAAAAATTTCATAAACGTTGAACACTTTTAAAAGAATAATTTAAAAAAAAATAGTAGAAAAATGGCATGTTCGAAAAATTCACTTCTTCATTTTTGTGTAGACGTGGTTTTTACCCATAAAATAAAAATGTAGTCGGTGAACGTAAAAATGAGAAAATATGAATGAAAGCAATGGTGAAAGA
>OZ019970.1:15823648-15826148 GCA_963970395.1 Ephialtes manifestator
TTTATAACCCCAAGGACGAACTTACATTCAAACTTTAACTGATTTTTTTTAGTACAATGCACATACAATAAAGGAGAATCAATTGAATAACTTTTTGAATTTCCACAGTTTCTGATATGTATAGGTGCACGATTCATTACCTTCCAGATCATGATGAATTGATGCCTATTTCGTATATATATGCATTTTATCAAAAACAAAAAATCAGTTAAAGTTCGAAGTTAAGGTAGCTATGTCAGTACGCCGGAGTCATAGATACTAGCAACTATTATCATCGAAGAATAAAATGATTCATTCTTTCGCATATTCCACAATTAAATTGTAAAATAAAAAAGTTTCATTCAATCATATTACGAAATTGTTTTCACGTGCGTAATTAATTTAATTATGTTATTAAAACTAATTTGACTTGTGTCTTGACTCGCCCGCCATTGGCTCTGTAAGCACACGACACATCGTGGCAACACCGCAATATCGACCGACTGTTCGACCGGCATCGTACGTTACCGACATGAAACGAGGTTAGGTTTGCGAAGTTTGTTTGGCGAAACTGCTCTGTCATGTCGAATTCTCCAAAAGAAAGACACGACGTTAGAGCGGATCGCGGAAAAAGAAACGGCCAATTTATTACGCGTAAAAGAAAAGCGTGGTTCGACAACTTTCAAGCAACAAAAAAAAGCCAGATACAGTGAAGAATCGACGCAAGTGAAATTTGATCAACCGGCGAAAAATCGCATTGTCGACCTGAACAAATTAGCTGAACGATTGTTCTCCTTTTTCTTGTAGGTAGAACCAACTCCCATAAAAATGAAAAATTCAAGAGTATCGATAGGTTAAAAAATCCAATTTCCGTTAATTACGTCGAATTTAGGATGCGAGCGATCATTTTCATTCATTTTCATAGCAGAACACTACCAGTATATACCGACCGATGGTAACTGTCGCGTATATAGCTGATGTGCAACGTTGCCAAACTTCGGCGCCATGATGAACAGCTGGTAGAGATTGTTTTTGTACGACGCAATTTCTTGCAATTAACTTACAATAACTCGCTGAAATGTCCGGTGACTACTACTTTTTATGGTCGTATTGGTTGCTTTAAGATCTAACGAAAATGTAGAGCTGTTTAGATGTTTTGCATTTCATTTCTAAAATGCTTTTTTCTTTGTTCAAAAGTCAATTTTTTATATTTCTCCATATAACGCCATGTATAAAACTCTGTTTTAAAAAGATATTTACTTAATTAGATATCCGGCAACGTATATCGTAATTCCTCACAAATAAAAGATGAATACTCAGACTACAAGATATAAAAAATTCGGACGTATCTAACGTGTTTGCCTTCGCGTTATAACTACCTTAAGTTGCAGCTTGGCACTATAAATTCAAATCTAAGGATGGAATTTATAGTGTCTAGCAGTCTACCAGATTAGGGAATTTCCCCCTATATTTAGGGGTTTTCCATCACGTCAGGGGATAAACGGGGGGAAAAAATATTTAGGGTATTTTTTAGGGTTTGTCGAAATTCAGCCTTTTTATGGATTTTCACAACTCAAAATCCACAGCTCCGAACTCAACATAAATAGAACTAACGAGCCCAACCAAGTGTTAATACTCCCAAGTAAATGACGAATTTGAAACCTATAACCTATATGCCAAGCGGATAGTCAGTGGCTCGTCCCATGCAGAAATTTAGTCAGGGCCATACTGGGCCCATATAATCTTTCCTGACGAACTACGGCACCCATCCTGGAAATTTAACTACTGCCTGTATTGGGCGGTTACACTTTAAACCCTTGGGCCTATATAGGGTTCCTCGGCGGGGCCCATGAAGGCTGCCATACTAAGCCCCGTATTAAAAAAAACGAAAAAATTAATTACAAAATAATTATCTGCGTTCATTGAATTCAGTTTATCTTGTATTTTTAGTTGGATATTCGGAGTCATTGTATTGATGATTAAATATTAATTGCTGAAAAAACACATATAAATTTATTTGCTGTTGGTGGAAATCGAACCTGGTTCCTTTGGGTGGCTGCTGAGTGCCTTAGCCCACTTGGCCATTGACATCTCAAAAGATTTTTATTTTTATTGTCTATCTGAAGTATACTAAAAAAGTAAAACTTTGCAAATTACTTCCGAATTTTTTTTCGCTTTTAACAAAGCTACCTCTATGAGGAAGCCTGTCAATCGATTTTGGCTTCCTCACAGACGAATCTTTGTAAAAAGCGAAAAATAATGTGGAAGCAATTTGCAAAGTTCTACTTTGCAGGCTTGTTTATGCTCTAGACATTTTTCTAAAAAATCAAAGTGTCAAAGGATTGTAACCGTTTAACCAATTTTTCTCAAATTTGTACTAAAACCGTGTACCCTGGTAGTCCATATGTGGACTAAATTAGAACCCAGTATCTCATAATTTGTACAAGCCAGCGGGAGAATGAGATTTTTCGAAAAATTCAAAATGCCATAAAATTTGGACGGCTGGACAGATCTACGTCAA